>JBBGZY010001285.1:0-469959 GCA_037952925.1 Lithobates clamitans
GGCGAAACTGTTTTGTTTTTTTCCAAATGACCGAAGCCTGGGCTGGTGGTCTCCCCTGGGAGCCGGACCAAATGCCTGGGGAAGCCTCTGGGTCTGGCAGGATATATTTAATCCTTCCCGGGGGGTTCCCCTATCCTTTCCTCAGGGGGGGCAGCAGAAACTGGGAAAGCCCCCCTGAGAGCTGAAGGCCCCTGGGTACAGTGGTGTCCCCAGAACTTCAGGGGGCCTTTATCCTGTCTCCCCCCCTTACCTGTCCGGGCGTCCGTTCAGACGGGGGTGCTGGCCGTCGGTTCTTTCCAGGGGGATCGTATCCCCTGACTCCTGGGTCCCTGGTAGCTCGCGTGGGCTGCTGGGGAGGGTACCGCCTGAACGACCCGCGTTCTTACCCAGAAGGGAAGGCTGAGAGTCAGCAGGAGCAGGCGCCCACATCCTCCTTTCGAGGAGGCACCAGTTTACTATGGTGAATGTCTGCCTAAACCACCTCATGGGAATGAGGAACGTACGGCATTGCCCCCCCCCCCCCCCCATGTGTATATACTGACTGGACAGTGCAGGACACAGCCTAACCTTGCAGCTCCCTAAAGGGACAGCAGTTGTGGGGGGGGGGCACTTTGGCGGCTATCCTCCTTGCGTGTGGACCCATGAGGATGGAAAAGCAAGCCCGGTGGCTGTGGAAAAAGGGGAAGACCGGACAACGGTGAGTCAAAAATCCCCCAATCCCAGCCAGATGGTTTCTGGGCATTTGAGATAATCTCCCCTGGGGTCTGGATTCAAATAGCCCAGAAGCTTTTGCTAAGAACACCAGCCACAGCTCCCTCTTACATCAATGATGCTGTATGGTGGACAAGTGGTGCAGAGGAGCGAGTGTGCCCTAAACACCTCAGATAGGAAAGAGGTAGGTAAGGCATTTTTTCCCCTTCCACCTGTATTTACTGAGTGGTGCAGTGCAGGACCTGGGGTCTTCATAACAAAATAGCCCAGAAGCTACTGCTAAAAACCACCAGCCACAGCTCCCTCTTATAGCAGAGACACTGTGGTTATCACAATAGTAGGTTGCCAGCCTCTCCCTACATACCCGGTTGTGGTACATTAGTAGGGGTGAATACAGCAAAGAGGGTGACCTGGTAGAACAAAGAGTTCCTTACTGGCCAGGTATACCACTGAACAAGTTATTAATGGTGCAATGGTTGAAGGATTCAGGAGTAAGCTCCCTTGCTCAGCAGGTGCACTAGGTTATCTGGCCCTATTTGCCCAGCTGCCAGGAATCTGCTTAAAGTTGCTCCAAGATGCTTAAAGCTGACCTAACTTTCAACAATGTGGCAGGGACCAAGCTTCTGTGTGGGCACAGTAGGGGTTCCCTTGTGACAGATCCTCCTTTTGGGGGTTGATTGCTATGGGTAGCTTTTCATAAGCTCCAACCTCCCACTCCACTCTTACATTGTGGTTATATTTTAATGCAGGGGGTAAGAAAAACCTTTTTGGTTTGGACTACAGTCCACTCAGTGACAGATCTAAAGGCAATTTACCATAAATCGTTTTCCTATATCCTTTGATTAAGGATTTTCTGTGCAAACATATGCAAGAGCTAGATGGCTATATGATTGCTTCTTTAAGGGCTGCAGGTGGCTATTTACCTCCAGGCTAAATTGGTAACCACCCTTTTTAGAGGTCTTATATTGGTCTCTAGGGCTGGGCTCATTGAGACTTTAGTTACTGATCAGCCCCACCCGTGTATGAGCTGGCTAGCGTTTGCTCAATCTACGGAGGTAAGGTAGGACAACAGCTACTATAGTAAGGTGTCCAACCATTTTAGGATTGGTTCCTTCACTGGTGGTGAAGGATTAGTATCTACAGCCCAGGCTAGGCCTATGAAATAAATTGCTCCTGTTTGGTTATTTCATAAAGGGATACACCAGGACTCCTTCTTGGCTGCTCACCAGTAGACCTCAGTAGTGAAGGTTTGTCCTTGCTGGGGTGTTTGGCACAACTAAAGTACACATTGAGATTTGTGACCTCTCTGCTGAAGCTTGTTGGGTGTCCTTTATGTCCTAAAGGTACTGCTTTGTTTGGCTACAGATCAGAAAATACAACAGGGAAGGTGGTCTGTACTTTCTGGTTTTTGTGCCGCACGCCAGAAACGCACATCATTGAGTCTGGTGATGACATTTCTGCTCATAATTGTTATATTGCTGCACATCAGACCTACACAAGATTGGGGTCTGTCTGTGGGGTTTTTGTGTCCTGTATTACTGCCTTATTGGTTGCTTATCAGAAAGGCAGCAGGAAAGATTGATGGCAGGGGTAGTACATATACTGCCTTTGGTAATCGGTACAGCACCACAAGGTGGCGTCGTGCTGATTCAGACAGTGCTATTAACGGCAATAGCTGCCGATTTTAGGCATGCGATTTGACATGTGAGTCGCATGCAAAATCGCTTCAATATGGATGTGCTATATCTATTCAGAATTGTTAGATTGTTGCACATTAGAGATATACACGATTGAAGTTTGTCTGTGGGTCCTGTATTACTGCCTTATTGGTTGCTTATCAGAAAGGTAGCAGTGAAGATGGATGGTCCTGATTTTGTTGGAAAATACAAATTGAACCTGGGCCATGGGTAGTACACATACTGCCATTGGTAATCGGTGCAGCACCACAAAGTGACGTGCTGATTCAGACAGCGCTATTAACAGCAATGGCTGCCGATTTTAGGCATGCGACTTTGACATGTTGAGTTGCATGCCAAATCACTTCAATATGGATGTGCTATCTCTATTCAGAACTGTTATATTATTGCACATCAGACATATACAAGATTGAGGTCTGTCTGTGGGCTCTGTTTTACTGCCTTATTGGTTGCTTATCAGAAAGGCAGCAGTGATGACGGATGGTCCTGATTTTGTTGCAAAATACAAAATTGAACCTGTGCCAGGCGTAGTACACATACTGCCATTGGTAATCAGTGCAGCACCACAAAGTGGCCCGGGCTGATTCAGACAGTGCGATTAACGGCAATGGCTGCCAATTTTAGGCATGCGATTTGACATGTTGAGTCACATGCCAAATCACTTGAATATGGATGTGCTATCTCTATTCAAGATTGTTGTTGCACATCAGACACATACAAAATTGAAGGTTTACTGCCTTATTGGCTGCATATCAGAAAGGACACAACAGTGAAGGTTGTTTGTCTTTTTCTGATTTGTTTTTGCTGCTCAGCAGGGAGACACATTGAGGGTAATGACATCTCTGCTCAGTATTGGTATATGCTACACATCAGACATACACAAAGATTGAACATTGTTTGTGTCCTGTATGTCCTATATTTACTGACTTATCGTCCGTATATCAGAAAGGCACAGCAGTAAGTGGTGTTTCTCATTGATCTTCCTTGCTGTTTCTTAGGTATACACAGTAGGGGGTTGTTGGCTGCACTCCTCCAGGGAGCCACAGCATGGGGACCCCTTGTTCGACCCGAAAACTGCTTTTCCTGCGACCTGTGTAATCTTGAGGTCTGTGGTTCCGTAAGCAGGGACTGCTGGATGCGCTGCGACCTGGAGTCGCACAGTCACGAATGGTACCCTTTGGAAGCCATAGTAGGACTTCTCATGCGTCTTGCAGTCCCAAGTGGCAGGTTGGGTCACACGGGTGTGGGAACCCTAAGCTTATCTGTCCCTTCTGGTTCAGGTTTTGCAATGCTGCAGGAATACTCATTGTGGAGTTATTGCCTTATTTTGCAGTAGACCAGAAAGATCGCAGCTGTAAAGGCTGTCTGTTGTTTCTTTGTTTTTATGTTGCTGCACAGCAGAAATACTCAACATTGAAGCTTGTTGGTGCTTTCTGTTTCATATTGCCTTACCTTATGGTACTTCAGAAAAACACAGTGCTGTAGGTTGCTTGTGTTCTTTCTCTGTTGGTTCTATGTAACTGCAGTACAGAACTGCATAACAGGAAGGATTGTCTTATAACTGTACTTGGTGGTTCGTCATAAATACGCAACATAGAAGTTTGGGTCTTTCTGTCTTCTCTTTATAGCCTTGTTTTGCTGTACATCAGTAAAACACCATTGTAAAAGGGGGTTCCCGGCCTTTCTGTATTTACCAGTTATGACCTAGCTAGCTGCACTTCAGAAATGCGCAGCATTTAAGGTGTGTTTGTGTCTTAATGCTTACATATTGGCCGCACATCAGAAAACCAAGACTGTGAGGTTCAGATTTGGGTCTCTTCCCATATTTGATATTTTGGTTTAGCTAGTCACACTCAGATACACAACATTGAGGTCTATGCTTGTGTCCTTTCTGTCTAAATCTATTGTGCTATGTCCACAATCTATGATTTTTTTTTATTTGTGATATTAATAATACATGTATCACCTTTTTTGTATTTCAGCCTTCTCTTCCGTGAAAGGGCCTGGAGTCCAGGTGCAGATGTCACATGTCAAAAAGCCTCGACCCCTTACATTCAGGGATGCCAGAGCCATTTCCTAGGGTTGAAGCCCAGTAGAGTTATGGGTCACTGGAGAAAGGCGATAATGAATCGCCCTGTTTAATAAGAACTTAGGAAGTTCGGTTCAGAGGAGTTTTATGGCCTGAAGATGAAGTATAAACATGTATACCCGACCAAATAGGTTACAGCTCGGTGCATGGCCTTCATTTTGCCCTTCTAGCAAAACTAGATGTAGCAGTATGAGTGTTCTCCTCCTGCTACGGATGTTAATCTCCTGAGTAGGCTCTCAGGCATAAGTAAAACTATAGATTGAGCATGCCTTAAACCCAGGGGTTAAGTTTTTGTTAATCTATTTCCCTTAAGTAGGTTTCCCTTCAGTCTTTGCTGACGTAAAGATAAAAATGAACAAAAAAGTTTGTCTGTCAGGGGCCCCCCTTTTGGCAGTTTTATTTCCCTGGACAGGGTTGTGTTAAGACAGGCTCCCTTATTGATCAATGTAGTGTCCTTGTCTTACAACACAGCTCTCCGATTAATCTTTTTAGTGGTTCTAAGCAGCACCTATAGGCAGAATAGGCCATTGTTGTTAGATGTGTGACAGGCAACATTGATAACCTACAAGTTTAACATGTTTTCTGATTCCATCTTTAAGAGCCCACTCCACCTAGATCCTGCATCCGAAGCAGAGAAGGCAGGGACACCGGTGGAGTAGACCGGCAGATAAGCCGCATGATCCAGCTAAGATACCTTCATCAAGCATATGGAGTGAAGGTAAAGCTCACTGCAGAACCGAGGTTCGCCAAGAGGGTCTTGCAGTGGTCCCACCCTAAAGGTAGGCCTGAGCTACTTGATTATCCTCTCAGGTGTGCCGTCCTGGAAGATGACTTGAGAAAAGTACTAGTTACTTACCGGTAACTGTCTTTCTAGGAAATCTTCCAGGACGGCAGGCCTACTTCCCACCCGTTGGAGGAGGGAAAATTTTAGAACACTAGAAGGTGAGTACCTATGAGGAATGATTTCCCTTGTGAAACAGGTTCAGGAGTTACTTCTCTACAAACTGAGGATCAAGGGGAAGGGTGTGGACTTAAAACAGCTGTTGATTGATTGTGTTTCCTGTCGGGAGGAGCCTCTCATCTCTCAGGTGTGCCGTCCTGGAAGATTTCCTAGAAAGACAGTTACCGGTAAGTAACTAGTACTTTTTTCAGAGCCTAAGCGGGCTACTCTCTCGCAGTGACCTCTATATATGTGTTTGCGCACCCCCATCACCGTCAACACCCACCCACATATGTCACGCCCACCCACATTAACTGGCCCTCCCTGGCTCCACCTGAACAATCATATGCATAACCATTAGGGGCTTCATAGTAAACGATGCCCCCATATACTTAACCAGATAATAAGATTAATAATATACAATACAGCATTCTGACCAAAGGAGAAAGTGTACATGGGAAGACAATGCAACCTCCCATGGGGAAGTGATCACGCTCATCTTACCTGCGCCCCCTCCACCCTTGTCCCATGCAATAGGGGAGTAGGAAAGAGTTAGGGTGAACCATACTAGGCACCATGAAGCCTCCAGCCGCTGCCCCTGATGGGTGGAAGGCACGCCGCTCGGGTTACCAGGAAGTGCGGGTATATTTGCGTTGCACCCGCGACTTCCGGTCAACCTTAGTAAAAGAGAGAGGGGTGCTGCGCTAACCAGAAAAGAATGCTATAGATCTCCGTATGTGGTCACTTCCTATGTGCTAATATCCAATAGCACATAGAATCGCATAAATAAATAAAAATAAAATTACAAGGTCGCAGAGTAAAATCGCATAGGTTGGTGTTGATTACTAAAAACCTTGTGAAATGTAAAAATGCTATAATGTAGTGATAGTCCAGGGAAGTGATGTAAATAAACTGGTTGTGAACAGTACAACGTAAATATATCTATAAACCATACAATGCATATATTATAATCAATAGTGCAAAAAACCATATAATAAAGTGCTAGTGCTCAGGTGACCTGAATGTAATTATTCAGACAAATTAGAACAAAGCATATAGTGAATAAATAAATAAAATATTATAAATCAACATTGCAGTGAACAGTGGCCAAAATTGGTATTATAATGACTCAATAAAAGTGATTTAAGGTGCTTAATGTACAAAGGTAATAGATGACATGCCAGTAATCCAGCAACTAAAGTGCAAAAAAAGGCAAAAAAAAGTCTTATAGAAGTGCACAGACAACAGTGCTCAAAAAAAAAAAAAAACAGCAGTGAGGTGTTTTGGGATGCCATGCACTCTGTGTCCTCTTCGTGCAACATACACTAGTGTGGGTAATGGCCCCTTACCTAGCAGTGCTAGGTCAACCGCAGAGATAGTCGCTAAAAGCGCAGGGTCTTGAGCCTCAATCGCGTCCCTATGTCCACGCTTGCCAGCGTTCAAAGATCCTTATGGCAGCTGGATGTGTATAGCTATGGTCCTAGCTGGGGTCCTAGACCAGTGCGGGTCCTAGCTCCTCCTCCACAACTCAGATGTATATATAGAAAGTAGATATGCAGGACAAAGATACGAGCAGCCAGCTCGTAATGCTTCCAGCAGTATGAACAAGCCCATTCCGTCCCTTGCTTCGGCAGCACATATACTAAAAAATTGGAACGATACAGAGAAGATTAGCATGGCCCCTGCGCAAGGATGACACGCAAATTCGTGAAGCGTTCCATATTTATAAGGGACGGAATAGGCTTGTTCATACTGCTGGAAGCATTACGAGCTCGCTGCTCGTAGGAGATAGGCTTTGATCTGTATACTGCTCAATGTGAGTACTTTTTACCTATGTTTTTGAATAAAGCGACCCCCCTGTTCAAAACATACTTCACTATTTGGTATCTTTGTCCTGCATATCTACTTTCTATATATACATCTGAGTTGTGGAGGAGGAGCTAGGACCCGCACTGGTCTAGGACCCCAGCTAGGACCATAGCTACACACATCCAGCTGCCATAAGGATCTTTGAACGCTGGCAAGCGTGGACATAGGGACGCGATTGAGGCTCAAGACCCTGCGCTTTTAGCGACTATCTCTGCGGTTGACCTAGCACCGCTAGGTAAGGGGCCATTACCCACACTAGTGTATGTTGCACGAAGAGGACACAGAGTGTATTGCATCCCAAAACACCTCACTGCTGGTTTTTTTTTTTTTTTTTTGAGCACTGTTGTCTGTGCACTTCTATAAGACTTTTTTTTGCACTTTTGTTGCTGGATTACTGGCATGTCATCTATTACCTTTGTACATTAAGCATCCTAAATCACTTTTATTGAGTCATTATAATACCAATTTTGGCCACTGTTCACTGCAATGTTGATTTATAATATTTTATTTATTCACTATATGCTTTGTTCTAATTTGTCTGAATAATTACATTCAGGTCACCTGAGCACTAGCACTTTATTATATGGTTTTTTGCACTATTGATTATAATATATGCATTGTATGGTTTATAGATATATTTACGTTGTACTGTTCACAACCAGTTTATTTACATCACTTTCCTGGACTATCACTACATTATAGCATTTTTACATTTCACAAGGTTTTTAGTAATCAACACTAACCTATGCGATTTTACTCTGCGACCTTGTAATTTTATTTTTATTTATTTATGCGATTCTATGTGCTATTGGATATTAGCACATAGGAAGTGACCACATACGGAGATCTATAGCATTCTTTTCTGGTTAGCGCAGCACCCCTCCCTCTTTTACTCTGTTTTTTTGGGTTCATGCCTGGCCCTTTTATGGTGTGTGCAGCTGTCCAGTCGCATAGATTTTCCACAGCTCTCATCTTCTTTACCTATTCCTCTTTTCTTTTTCCAACTGGGTAGCGCAGGAATATCTCTCACTTTATTCCGGTCAACCTTGGCTTCACTTCCGTATCCGCGCGCGCAAATGATGAGGCTGCGTGCGCAGTAGATGCGGCCAGGAAGTGCAGGAGTGATTGCATTCCACCCGCTACTTCCGGCCGCTGATGAGGTTACATCTGCCCGAGCAGTACATTGGTGTGTATTGACGTGTATGCAGAATGTCAAATGCGCACACTCATTGCCTGCTCCGGACTACCCCCTCCACGGGCCAAATGCTGAACTACAACATACACTCAACTAAAAAGGAAGGGGCTAGATGCTGCAAAGCAGTTGAGGCACGCAAACACATACAGAGAGTATAGGGAAAAGGCCTAATGGCAATCAGTATGTTCCACAGAAGTGACCATCCATAGATTAGTAGAAAAAAAATGTTAAATAAAATGAAGTAATAAAAACTATTAAAAACTTTCTATAAAAAGCAAAGATCAACTGCTTAAACCAAGCATAAGTGTTCTGGGCTCATAAATACTGTAGCAACGTATCAAGTGGATACCCCACTTGGTAATGGTCTACAGTATAGCCGCTATTAGGGGCATAGTAATCCCCGCTTTATAATCTTAAAAACAATTTAAAAGGAACCCTCTTGTATATACTGCAGGATGCTAATATGGACTATAATACTACAGAAAAGCCATTTGCCCGCTTATATCTGATGGCATAAATTTAAAATTGAATATTTGTAGGCTAAAATGAAATTAAATACATACTGTTACAAAATTGACATATTCTAAATTTCTATCAAGCTAACCAATCTAGAACTAAAAACTACACGTGACATTTCTATCTACCGTATTTATCGGCGTATAACACGCACCCCAATTTAGGAGGGAATTTTAAGGAAAAAAAACCTTTTAGGAGGGAAGTTGAAGGGAAAAAAACTTGCATTTAAATGCCCATCATTGCAGCCTTCTCAGTGCAGCCTTGCCCCAGTGCAGCCATGTCAGTGCAGCCATGTCAGTGCAGCCTTCCCCAGTGCAGCCTTGCCCCAGTGCAGCCTTCGATCCCTTGTCCCTGCTTCCTAGGCTTCAAAATCGCCGACCGCGATTTGAAAATGGCGCCGCCGGCGCCGAAATACACAGAGCCGGTCCTCGGCTCTTTCCGGCGGCTCTCGTTCACTTTCGGCTCCACTCGTAGTCCCGAGCGGAGCTATCCGAGTAGGTTCGGATAGCTCCGCTCGGGACTACGAGTGGAGCCGAAAGTAAACGAGAGCCGCCGGAAAGAGCCAAGGACCGGCTCTGTGTATTTCGGCGCCGGCGGCGCCATTTTCAAATCGCGGTCGGCGATTTTGAAATTTTGACAGCTCGGGATCGCAGGGGATCGGCGTATAACACGCACCTGCGACTTTTCCCTGATTTTAAGGGGGAAAAAAGTGCGTGTTATACGCCGATAAATACGGTATTTTAAAACCTTACTGTCTAAGGGCCTAAATCAAGATCTCAACACATAATGACCAATACTCAACAGAAGGGCCCATATCCCTCTAAATACCAGTAACCCTTCAGATCCCATGGCTACAAAGTAGATGTCAAGAAACAGGAAGAGAGGGTGGGACTTTATATGAGATGCACGGCAACATGTAACTCCATCCCTAATTATATAGAATAGGACGATTTTGGGACTTTACATGAAGCATGAATTCAAGGCTAGGAAGCAGTGATTGTAAAACAATAGGTTTTATTTTTACAGCCGTAAATGACACAATGTATTAGTAGTAATATCATACATAATTTCATGGACAAGCATATATGTAGCAAGACCAGGCAGGCAATCATAAAGCATGTCAACAGTATATAAAAAAGTCATCCACATCAGTAAAATCACCTGGGACAGCATGTAGCAAAATACTTTACAGTCTATCGCAGTTAAAAAATTATTAATTATGAAACACGTAGAGCCAACTTGTAGGGCATGTAGCATCTGTGTATGCTTGACGCGTTTCGTGGGATGTATGCCCACTCTTCAGGGGCGAATGCTGCATGTATCTACAATAAGACACTTCCTCAATTATAAATTAATTAATTATATATACATACATAATTCTAATTATATTAGTCATTTTTCTAAATATATTAAATATATATATATATATATATATATATATATATATATATATATATATATATATATATATATATATATATATATATATACATATACTACTAGAAAATGTCATAAATACCTTGTTATTTATTATTTTTACAGAAGTGGAGCCCCTACTAACACTTTTTGGATATGTTATTATTTTTAATTGGGGGATCCTATTAGTGATCTTCTGCGTCCCACTACCTCAGCTCCCGCGGGGGACTCCTCTAGCGGTCCCTGCCCTCGGACCGCACAGTCCTGACCAATGTGAGTATACAGAGAGATTTTACTTGCCCTCCATAATCAGTATCTCTCTTTCCCTGGGGCGATCATGAAACAATGGTTATATTAATAATATAGTAAAAGTGATATAGCATAATCAAACATACAGACTATAATATCTCACTAAACAGCCCTCTGTCGAAGTCAGGATATGATGAAACGCGTCAGTGCGTGGCTTACACGACGCTGGAAGTGACGTTTGCGCTCCACCGAGAACCAGAATGTGGATAGCGGCTCCTGGACAGCTGAGCCGGTGGCTTATCTACTGCGGTGAAGTAAACGCCTCTTGATGTGCTTAGTTGATTGCAATGATAATGTACGAACCTATATTGAAGGGGGGTTTTTTATGTGTGATGTGACGGGATGTATTCTCAATAAACAGGATTACGCTATGTATGCTTTTCTTTTGTTGTTGATTTAATTTCGGTCCCTGATCATCTGAGAATCCTCCGAAGTGGTGGTTGCAGCAGTTTGTGGCTTGGTTGTTTTTGTCCTTGAAGGCTTTAAATACTACCTAGTTCTGGTGAGTTTAACCCCCTGAGGGGAGTGTGTCATCACATGGTGGGATATGATTGACTGGTGGAAGGTGCACACTGAGAATCAGCTTTACAAACACCTGGTGGACACTGTCTGAACTACACTCTGAATTTATCACCACTTTTTATAAAAAGGACTTTTTTTTTTTTTTTTTTTTCATGTGTTGTTGGCCGCATGCACATTTATCTCTGTTCAACACTAGCGCTGTTTAGTGAGATATTATAGTCTGTATGTTTGATTATGCTATATCACTTTTACTATAGTTTATGTTTAAATTTTAAACAGCTGCTCTTTTATCCTTTGTCTTTTTCCATGCCTCTTTGTACTTAACAAATTGGACGGTTATATTGTATTCTTTTGTTTCAATTGTTGTTTGCGGTTGAGGCTGCACCTTGTCCTGGCGCTGAGTGGTGTGATTGAGGGCCCGCATTAACACCGTTTTGTCCATTATATTAATTATATGTCTTATTATAGATACATGCAGCATCCGCCCCTGAAGAGTGGGCATACATCCCACAAAACGCGTCGGTCATACACAGATGCTACATGCCTTACAAGTTGGCTCTACTTTATGTTTCATAATTAATAATAATATTTTTTAACTGCGATAGACTGTAAAATATTTTGCTACATGCTGTCCCAGGTGATTTTACTGATGTGGATGACTTATTATACACTATGATATGTAATTAATTTTGATACCGTTCACATGCTTTATGATTGCCTGCCTGGTCTTGCTACATATATGCTTGTCCATGAAATTATGTATGATATTACTACTGATACATTGTGTCGTTTATGGCTGTAAAAATAAAACCAATTGTTTTACAATTACTGCTTGCTAGCCTTGAATTCATGCCTCATGTAAAGTCCCAAAATTGTCCTAATCAAAGTAGAAATCATAGACTAAACCCCACTGAATAGTGGGGCCAGACCTCCATAAATAGTAGTCATGTCACAAGAGGGTCTATGGTTAAAAAACACAATGGACAAGCACGATCATCCTTGCTACACCACAGGGAATTCAAAAGGCTCTACAAGGACTGCAAATGTCATACGACATTGTGCAGTTCAGTTTCCTCACTCAAGCCCTTCGGAGCCAAAGTCCCTAAAGTAAGATCCAATAAGCCTCTCTTGTACACAGTATCTGGTGCTTTTTACCACTATCCAGATCATTTGGCATGGCCGCTATACCAAACACCCTAAGGCCATCTGTACTGCTGCCATGGACTTCCTTAAAGTGTCTTGGTACTTAGTATTTATCTTTCTCTGTCAAGATAATGCTTCTATGCTCATTCATTTTAGTTCTCATTGGCCTTGAGGTCTGTCCAATATACAGGAGGCCACAAGGGCACATGAGTCCATATATAACGTATGGGGTGCCGCAGTTAATATATTGCATAACTTGTGGATCTTGCCATCAACTCCTACTAAGTCTTTTTTCTATTGCACATATGTGCATAATTCCCACAGTTGATGGTCCCACATCTGTAGCTTTGATCGAATATCGTTGTCCAGGAGTTATTGAGCCCTCTATGCTGTATTGTATATTATTAATATTATCTGGTTAAGTATATGGGGGCATCGTTTGCTATGAAGCCCCTAATGGTGATGCATATGATTGTTCGGGTGGAGCCAGGGAGGGCCAGTCAATGTGGGTGGGCGTGACATATGTGGGTGGGTGTTTGACGGTGATTGGGGTGCGCAGACACATATATATAGAGGTCACTGCGAGAGAGTAGCCATTGCCCGCTTAGGCTCTGAAGAAAGGGCTTCTCCCCTGAAACGCGTCAGCCATCTTGAGGTATTGTTTGATCCACTCGACGTCAGGTCCTGGCTTGTTGGTGTTCAGAACAGCGAACCTGCTCAATTGTCAATGCCTTTTACTTATGCTCGCTTGTGAGTATACATTTTGCTGTTTTTATGCTTTAATAAAGCTTTACCAGTGGTAATGCACTAGGTCGGTGCATTACCACTTTACCTCCTTTTTTCTTTTTTCCTTTAGTTCATGAATACCCATTATTCTGAGAAGGGCTGCAAGACGGCAGGCATTATTATATAAAGTTGGTCGCACCACGCACTGAGGAACTAGACACCCGAGCACAGGAGAGATTTATAACCTTTAAAAGGTAACTCCACTTTAGTGGGAAAAAATAGCAAATAAATAAAAAATATGAATATAGCGCATCCCCCAAATTTTTCACTTGCATTTTGCGAGTTGAAAATGAGGGCTAGCGAGTATGGGCTGCCTTGGATCGGGGGGGGGGGCAAGCACCGCCAGCAGGCAGGGTTGAATGGGAGCCATTCTCCCAGCGATCGCCCCTGGGAAGAGAGAGGAGAGCAGGCGGCCGGATCATAAGCACGCAGAGGAACATCACATCACAGCTTTCATTAGAATTGCCGAGTGTTCCCTGCACTCGCTGTCACACACAGCCCTGCTCCTGGCCTGGGTACTTTGATAGATAGATCACCCGTCCAATGCTGGGATGGGTGACCTTTATCAAAGTACTGGGGCAAAGAGGCGGGGCTGTATATGACAGCGAGCGCCAGGAACACATGGCATATCAAATGAAAGCTGTTACAGCGATGTCCCTCTGCATTCTGATGATCCGACCGGCAATCCTCTTCCTCTCCTCTCTCTTCCCCTGCTCAGGTAGGCTGCATTAATGGACACAGATAGGCTGCATTAATGGACACAGGTAGGCTGCATTCATGGAAATAGGTAGGCTGCATTGTTGGACATAGGTAGGCTGCATTAATGGAAATAGGTAGGCTGCATTGTTGGACACAGGTAGGCTGCATTGATGGACACAGGTAGGCTGCATTGATGGACACAGGTAGGCTGCATTGTTGGATACAGGTAGGCTGCATTGTTGGACACAGGTAGGCTGCATTGATGGACACAGGTAGGCTGCATTGTTGGACACAGGTATGCCGCGTACACACGGTCGGATTTTCTGACAACAAATGTTCAATGGGAGCTTGTTGTCGGAAATTCCGACCATGTATAGGCTCCATCGGACATTTTCCGTCGAAATTTCCGACAAACAAAATTTGAGATCTGGATCTCAAATTTTCTGACAATAAAATCTGTTCTCTTAAATTCCGATCGTGTGTACACAATTCCGACGCACAAAGTTCCATGCATGCTCTGAATCAATTACGAGACGGAAGCACTCGGTCTGGTAAAACTAGCGTTCCTAATGGAGATAGCACATTCATCACGCTGCAAATTTTAAAATCTTTTAATGCAGTGCTAGAATAATAAAGTTGTTTTGCTGCTGATATTCACACAGAGTTCTGACAACCTGATTTCTTTATTATTTCTCGTGATCTCATGAATAATTTTTAATTTTTTTTTTTTTTTATATAGTGATCTCCATCATTTTTTCTTTTGTTTTGTGTCAAGTTACCACAACACCATTATTATCTTGCATTTTTTACTCTCAAGGAGGTTGGTGTTGGTGTCCCTTGTTAATTTGACATTGTATTTTTTAAATGTACCTGCCTACTTACAAACAAACTGTCCTTTTTTAAAACACATAGGGAAGTATTTGTGAAAAATAAATAGCTATTTATTATGGGTCATAACAAAATAAAGAGGAAGGCAATGCTGGAGAAACTGGTGAAAATTGCGAAGCCTTTGTACCCCAGGGCAGGCATCAATTATTTTACAGTCAAAATTGTTGGTCTGAGGAGTCCTTATAATAGTAAGCACAATCCAGTCCAGGACTACAAGAGATCAGGAACAGCAGCAGATGACATATCTGTCCCCAGACTGAACCCAGGCCATCTTCCTTCCACGCTTGCTTTCAGGCTATGGCTCTTGTGTTGTAGTTGTGGCAGGAGGTGGAGCAGGAGGAGGAGGAGGACCATGGTTGAACTCACAAACGTGGCTTTGGCTTGTGAGTTCGCCTCTCAACCCCTATTTAGGACTTGTAACATAACTTCCTCACATAAGAGGCGTTGGCCCTCCTCCATTTCCTGCATTTTGCAGGCTGCCATGTGGGCATAGTCGTCTTAATTATTGGGGGGGGGGGGTTATATTATTATATGTATGTACACATACAGTGAATATTAATATATTGTCCCATATAAATCGGTGAACATATTACAACAGGGGGGTTCTGAGGGCTGTAGTAGCCTTCCAAAATAGGCCAAGTGCTGCCTCCTCCAGGTTAATCCTCTTCCTGGGACTTTTTTTTGGAAGGCGGAGGGGAGAGACCTGCGATTCGGGCAGGCTACTGTGCCCGGCCACCTCCTGGCTGCCACTTACCCCCACTACCTCCTAGCTGCCACTTTCCACGGCCTCCTCCTGGCTGAGACTTTCCTGTGTATGAAAAGGGACATAGTTTTAGTTTTTGGCTCATCAATCACACACAATTTTCAGCTCATGACTGTTGCAAATTGAATGTTAATAAATAGAAAATACTATCATTCTGACCCCATCATTTTTCATTCTTGTCCCAATCATTTGTGGCCACTACTATCTATTGATATGTAAAAGACTTTGTAAAATCAGAAATTACTGATCAATAATAACATCTAGTTAACATCATTAATGATTTGACTAGAAATATGTTGAACAATGCTATACCTGGCTTAAGCTGGGCTCCTTCACTTCTTCCTGGCTGGAAGGTCCAGGTTGGACATCGGAAGCCTCAGCTGAGGTGGAAGGAAGCCTTGAAAGAAGATTGGAGAGTGCTGGCCAGGGTTCAGTCTGCCCTGCCAGAAAATGCAGTCTGTCATAGTACCACGGCCTGGGTACACAAATGTCATCTGCTGCAGCTCCTGATCTCTGGAAATCCAGGACCTTCTTGTGCTCCCTATTATAAGTGCTCCTCATGTCACCAATTAGGGCCTTCAAATAGGGGATGTCTGCCATGGGGATCACTGGCTTCACAAATTCCAGCAAATTGATCCAGTGCTGCCTTCCTTTTTGGTTTATTGTTATAAAAGGGGTGGTTTACCTGCCACAGACAGGGCAGCTCCCTGTACATATCAGGGAATATGGGGATAAAGTCCTCATCATTGAATAGATCAATTTTCTCTGCAAGACACAACACAAGACAAATCCTAATGTCAGGCTAAACTCTTCTAACCTTGTCCCAATATAGGCCTCAATCTAGAAGCAGTATAGGCACCAAGTTAAACTTGTACCTTCATTAGAACGATCGGCGCTTCAGCTACACCTTCCTCCGCTCAAAGATCGTACGTACAACGCACGCGTGTTACGCTTTATATACACTGCGCATGCGTGAAACTCCATCCGCACCTGACATTCTTTCTAGTCTATTCTCTGCCCTTCGTCTTTCGGCGCAGTGGGAGAGCACATGGCGGAGAAAGAGCAAGTGCATGCAGACAGCAGCAGCAACAACGAAAGGCCGTAGCTGCGAATGTCCCGATCCCAGGAGGAGATTTAAGGCCTCAAATATGTCCTTTATAGAGATGGTGGAGATGGTGGATATCTTGAAGAGGGCCGCCTATGATGGGAAGCATGGACCTTACCCAAACCCAAATGTCAGAAAGGCCAAGATCATGACTAAAGCTATGAAAAGTCTGCACAGGAATTTTGGGGTACGACGATCCAAGGATCAATTGAGGAAACACTGGTCAGACCTGAAATTGAGGGAGCAGGATCAGTACAGGAAGATCAAGAGAGTTCTTGAAAAAAGTAAGTAGTCGTTGTGTGTTCCTATTATTATTATTATTACTTGCATGCTGCTACATGTGCTTTTCTTTACTGTTGTAAAGGTTAAAATGGGAAGTTGCAGGTTCGTGGGCACAGTAATCGTTCGTAGTAAACATTGTTTGTTCGCCCACTAATACAATGTTTTTGGCAAATCCAGGTTAACTACATTTGTTCAGGCCTATTTGTATTGAAAGAAGTTTATGACATTGTTGTCTAGATGGGTTTGTACTAGAATGAAATGCAAACTTGATTCAGTGTAAGGAGAGGACACTCAGTAGCTGTTTACACATCTGGATGCAGGAGCATTAGTGTGGGACACCAGAACAAACTTTTTAGGGTGTCCCACACAGGTGCTCCAGTGGATACTAGGGGTGTCTCCATGTGTGAAAATTGTACAAAAAAGGTAAGTATTCCAGCTTTGTAAAGGGAAAAAAAATAATGTCTTCAGCTTGTAACTCTGCCAAAAAAGACATTGTATGACACTTTCAAGCAATGTTTCATATTATTACTATTTCTCGCCTCAAATATCTGTGTGCTAAGTATACCTTTTTTATTCACATAGGGGAGAAAAGACTCGGGACATCTAAGGACACCAGGGACCCCCCACCTCCTAAAGAAAAGCAAATCCCCACACCACAACCAGAAGATGTGGAGGAAGGAGAGGTTTATGAAGTGGGCGAAATAGTGACCACAACAGGTGAGTGTGTCAGAGTCCTGGATGTGAGGCCGTATTGCAGAGGGGGCGCCCCTTGTGGCTAAGTGCAGCGTAACCCTGGGAGTGAGACAGGGAGTACGATGCCCAAAGGTGCACGGGTTGCCAGAGCGCTGTTGCTGAGTAGCAGATAGCAGGGAGCTGCTGGGGTGCGCTGGTAAGGTTAAAGGGCAACCGTGCAAGGAGGGATTCCAGGTATGGAGCCGTGGAGCAACCAGGAACGGAGTCAGAGCCAGGCCAATGGTCATTCAGCACAGGAATCAGTCCAAGGTGAGGTACAGCAGGATAATCAGGAACAGAGAAGGTAGCCGAGCTGGGGGTCAAACACAGGAGGACAATCAAGGTACAGATGCAGAGCCGAAGAATAGTCAGGTCGAAACCGGGGTCAATGCAGGCGGAATACTGGAGCAGTCAGGCAAGCCGAGTCGTAACAGGAAGCAGATATCAC
This sequence comes from Lithobates clamitans, assembly GCA_037952925.1. Taxonomy (NCBI): domain Eukaryota; kingdom Metazoa; phylum Chordata; class Amphibia; order Anura; family Ranidae; genus Lithobates; species Lithobates clamitans. The sequence goes on from JBBGZY010001285.1 coordinate 18,111, forward strand.
AACAGGAACAAGGAACACAGGAAGCTGATGATAATCCAGCAACCAGCATGCACCAGCAGCAGGCTTAAATAGGCAGAAGGGCGCCACCATGAGGAATACTGGCAGAATTACCCGTTCTACGGTTATTACCCTGACAGTGCCCCCCCTAGGGGCAGCCTCCGGATGCCCAATCTGGCCCATTTTTCAGGGTATCGGGCTTGAAACCTCTGCAACAGTCTAGGGGCATGAATGTTATCTGCTGGTTCCCAAGAATTCTCTTCTACATAGTAACCTTTCCATTTAACAAGAAATTGAACAGTCCTACCTCTCCGACGGCAGTCCAGAATGGCTTCAACTTCGTATTCTGTTTCATTGTCCACCAAGATTGAAGGCGGCGGAGCTTCTTCTCTCCCTGGAAAAGGACTGGAGACAACAGATTTTAATAAAGAAACATGGAATACTGGGTGGATTTTATAGGAACTTGGTAAAGACAATTCAAATGCCACTGGGTTCATTTCCTTCTTAATTGTGAATGGACCGATAACCTTGATCCTAACTTCCGGGAGGGGCAAGGGAGCTTAAGATTTGTTGAGGAAAGCCACACTCTATCTCCAACTTTAAAGACGGGATCTCTCCTCCCCTTGTCATAATGTTTTTTATAATTCTCTTGGGCCTTCTGCATAGTTGCCTGGAGAGTTAGGTAATTAGCCTGAATGGCATTTATCCTGTCCTGGACTGCGGGGACTGAGGTCTCTGGTATAACATTAGGCAAGAATGAGGGATAGAAACCGTAGTTGGCCCAGAAAGGTGACTGATTGATTGGTGGAAGCATGGATTGAGTTGTTGTATGCAAACTCCGCACACGGGAGTAGCAAGGACCAGTCGTCCTGGGAGAAGGAGCAGAAGCAACGTAAGTACTGTTCTAAAGTTTGATTAGTTCTTTCGGTTTGACCGTTGCTTTGAGGATGGTAAGCTGAAGATAGGCACACTTTAATGGAAAGCATTTTGCAGAGCTCCTTCCAGAACTTAGAGGTGAATTGCACCCCTCTGTCGGACACAATGTTGCTCGGTAGGCCGTGAAGTCTGACTATCTCCTTTATGAAGATCTTCGCCGTGTCAGCAGCAGATGGTGTACCCATCATGGGCAAGAAATGCGCCATCTTGGACAGGCGGTCAACGACTACCAAGATGGTTGTAAATTCCTCTGAGGGTGGTAACTCTACTATGAAATCCATAGATCTTTCTTTCCATGGTTGCTCCGGCACAGGCAATGGGCATAGTAGACCCCAAAATCTGATGTTAGACCCCTTGTTACGTTGACAAATGGTGCAGGAACTGACATATTCCCTGCAGTCAGGCTTCAGAGTGCGTCACCAAAAAGATCATGGAACAAGCTCCAAAGTCTTTCGTACCCCGAAGTGACCAGCAAGTTGGTGGTCATGTAAAGTCTTTAGGACCTGGGCTCTGGCTTGCTGCGGAACAAAAATTTTATTCTGATACCAAAGAAAACCTTCCTGGTTTCTTAAAGACAGTGCTTCTGGTTCAGAGCATTGGGAAGAAGCTTGTTTCAGTGAGGAACTCAGGTCGGTTTGAATCATGAGAAAATTCTGTGGAGACAATATAATGCTAGGAGTAATTTCTTCAGGAGTGTCAGGAAACATCCGGGACAAGGCATCGGCCTTCCCGTTCTTAGACCCCGGGCGGAAGGAGATATGAAAATAGAATCTGGCAAAAAACAAGGCCCATCGAGCTTGTCGGGTCTCAATCGTTTAGCAGTGCGAAGATACTCCAGGTTTCTGGGATCCGTGAATATCATGATGGGATGCTGAGCACCTTTAAGGAGGTACCGCCATTCCTCCAGGGCAGTTTTAATAGCCAAGAGCTCTCGATCTCCCACATCATAATTCCTTTCAGACGGACTCATATTCCGTGAGGAGAAGGCCACAGGATGGAGTAACGACTTAGGACCCTGACGTTGGGATAAGACTGCCCCTGTGGCAACTTCAGAGGCGTCAACCTCTAAGATGTAAGGGAGGGCCAGATCAGGATGTTGCAGGATAGGTGCGGAGGTAAAGAGGGATTTGAGCTTATCAAAAGCTGATTGGGCTTCTGAAGACCACAGGAACCGAGTATGTAAACGGGTAACTTGGGTGATTGGTGAGATGATGGAGGAAAAGTTCTTTATAAACCTCCTATAAAAGTTTGCAAACTCCACAAATCTTTGTACTCCCTTTTTATCCGATGGAGTTGGCCAGTCCAAGATTGCCTGTACCTTTTGCGGGTCTATGGCAACACCACCAGTGGAGATAATTAGCCCCAGGAATTGTATTGACTCCTTTTCGAAATCACACTTCTCTGCTTTTACATAGAGTTTGTGCTTACGTAGAGTGTGCAGAACTGTCCTTACATGTGTACGATGGAGCTCCAGGGTGGTTTAAAATATCAGGATATCATCCAGGTAAATGATGACGAAGTAATCCAGAAATTCTCGAAAGATATCGTTTACGAAATGTTGGAATGTGGCCGGGGCATTGCACAATCCAAATGGCATCACTAAGTACTCGAAATGTCCAAAGCGAGTTCTAAATGCTGTCTTCCATTCGTCACTAAGGATGAGCCGAACACCCCCCTGTTCGGTTCGCACCAGAACATGCGAACAGGAAAAAAGTTCGCTCGAACACACGAACACTGTTAAAGTCTATGGGACACGAACATGAATAATCAAAAGTGCTAATTTTAAAGGCTTATATGCAAGTTATTGTCATAAAAAGTGTTTGGGGACCCGGGTCCTGCCCCAGGGGACATGGATCAATGCAAAAAAAAAGTTTTAAAAACAGCCGTTTTTTCAGGAGCAGTGATTTTAATAATGCTTAAAGTCAAACAATAAAAGTGTAATATCCCTTTAAATTTCGTACCTTGGGGGTGTCTATAGTGTGCCTGTAAAAAGGGCGCATGTTTCCCGTGTTTAGAACAGTCTGACAGCAAAATGACATTTAGAAGGAAAAAACCCATTTAAAACTACCCGCGGCTATTGCATTGCCGACAATACACATAGAAGTTCATTGATAAAAACGGCATGGGAATTCCCCACAGGGAAACCCCGAACCAAAATTTAAAAAAAAAATGACGTGGGAGTCCCCCTAAATTCATAAATGGAGAATGCGTTGCGCCTGGGGATATATCTGAGTAACTAAAACCGTAGGTGTGAATCGAAATTAATAATAATGTAAAGTGCAAATCACAAAGAGTATAAAACTAAAATCACTTGCTGTATGAATCTAATAACCATGTACACCAAAGTGCCGTGTACTTTAAATCACAAAGTGCAATGTGCATATAAAGCGTACCTAAATCTTGCGATATAACCATGACAATATACCGTATTTATCGGCGTATAACACGCACCGGCGTATAACACGCACCCCAATTTAGGAGGGAATTTTAAGGAAAAAAAACTTTTAGGAGGGAAGTTGAAGGGAAAAAAACTTACATTTAAATGCCCTTCATTGCAGCCTTGTCAGTGCAGCCATGTCAGTGCAGCCATGTCAGTGCAGCCTTGTCAGTGCAGCCTTGTCAGTGCAGCCTTCCTCAGTGCAGCCTTCCCCAGTGCAGCCTTCCCCAGTGCAGCCATGTCAGTGCAGCCATGTCAGTGCAGCCTTGTCAGTGCAGCCATGTCAGTGCAGCCTTGTCAGTGCAGCCATGTCAGTGCAGCCATGTTAGTGCAGCCATGTTAGTGCAGCCTTGTCAGTGCAGCCTTCCCCAGTGCAGCCTTGTCAGTGCAGCCTTCCCCAGTGCAGCCTTCCCCCCTGCAGCCTTCCCCCCGTGCAGCCTTCCCCCCGTGCAGCCTTCCCCCCGTGCAGCCTGGGATCCCCTGTCCCTGCTGTCACATCTTCAAAATCGCGGACCGCGATTTGAAAATGGCGCCGCCGGCGCCGAAGTACACAGAGCCGGTCCTCGGCTCTTTCCGGCGGCTCTCGTTTACTTTCGGTTTCACTCGTAGTCCGGAGCGGAGCTATCCGAGTAGGTTCGGATAGCTCCGCTCGGGACTACGAGTGGAGCCGAAAGTAAACGAGAGCCGCCGGAAAGAGCCGAGGACCGGCTCTGTGTACTTCGGCGCCGGCGGCGCCATTTTCAAATCGCGGTCCGCGATTTTGAAGAAGTGACAGCTCCGGATCGGCAGGGATCGGCGTATAACACGCACCTGCAACTTTCCCCTGATTTTAAGGGGAAAAAAGTGCGTGTTATACGCCGATAAATACGGTAGATCTAAAAGCATCTGTGATTAAATGTATAAAATACCAAAAAAATCATTGAATAGGTGCGCATACTGATGAAGTACTATACATATAACACATAAAAAGTCCACTGTGATATAAAAGTGAGGGTGAGAAAAATTATTAAAATAAAAAAATAAAATAAAATAATAAAAAAAACACATATAAAATAAATAAATCACACGTGTAGAAAAATAGAACTATAATCGTCCTTATTGTTGTATTGAAATCACAGTCGTGAAAAAATCTTCCAATCCAACAACGTGAAGTGACAAAGTTCCAGCAAAAATCAATACTAGTGATGTTTTAACCACTTCAGCCCCGGAAGGATTTACCCCCTTCCTGACCAGAGCACTTTTTACAATGCGGCACTGCGTCGCTTTAACTGCTAATTGCGTGGTCATGCAATGCTCTACCCAAACGAAATTTGCGTCCTTTTCTTCCCACAAATAGAGCTTTCTTTTGATGATATTTGATCACCTCTGCCGTTTTTATTTTTTGCGCTATAAACGGAAAAAGACTGAAAAATTTGAAAAAAAATGATATTTTCTACTTTTTGTTATAAAAAAAAATCCAATAAACTAAATTTTAGTCATACATTTAGGCCAAAATGTATTCGGCCACATGTCTTTGGTAAAAAAAATGTCAATAAGCGTATATTTATTGGTTTGCGCAAAAGTTATAGCGTCTACAAACTAGGGTACATTTTCTGGAATTTACACAGCTTTTAGTTTATGACTGCCTATGTCATTTCTTGAGGTGCTAAAATGGCAGGGCAGTACAAAACCCCCCCAAATGACCCCATTTTGGAAAGTAGACACCCCAAGGAAATTGCTGAGAGGCATGTTGAGCCCATTGAATATTTATTTTTTTTGTCCCAAGTGATTGAATAATGACAAAAAAAAGAAAAAAAAAAAATTACAAAAAGTTGTCACTAAATGATATATTGCTCACACAGGCCATGGGCATATGTGGAATTGCACCCCAAAATACATTCAGCTGCTTCTCCTGAGTACGGGGATACCACATGTGTGGCACTTTTTGGGAGCCTAGCCGCGTACAGGGCCCCGAAAACCCAGCACCACCTTCAGGATTTCTAAGGGCATACATTTTTGATTTTACTCCTCACTACCTATCACAGTTTTGAAGGCCATAAAATGCCAAGATGGCACAAAACCCCCCCAAATGACCCCATTTTGGAAAGTAGACACCCCAAGCTATTTGCTGAGAGGCATGGTGAGTATTTTGCAGCTGTCATTTGTTTTTGAAAATGAAGAAAGACCAGAAAAAAAATTTTTTTTTTCAATTTTCAAAACTTTGTGACAAAAAGTGAGGTCTGCAAAATACTCACTATACCTCTCAGCAAATAGCTTGGGGTGTCTACTTTCCAAAATGGGGTCATTTGGGGGGGGGTTTGTGCCACCTGGGCATTCCATGGCCTCCGAAACTGTGATAGGTAGTGAGGAGTGAAATCAAAAATTTACGGCCTTAGAAAGCCTGAAGGCGGTGCTTGGTTTTCGGGGTCCCGTGCGCGGCTAGGCTCCCAAAAAGTCCCACACATGTGGTATCCCCGTACTCAGGAGAAGCAACAGAATTTATTTTGGGGTGTAATTTCACATATTCCCATGGCATGTTTGAGCAATATAACATTTAGTGACAACTTTGTGCAAAAAAAAAAAAAAAAAATTGTCTCTTTCCCGCAACTTGTGTCACAATATAAAATATTCCATGGACTCGACATGCCTCTCAGCAAATAGCTTGGGGTGTCTACTTTCCAAAATGGGGTCATTTGGGGGGGGTTTTGAACTGTCCTGGCATTTTATGCACAACATTTAGAAGCTTATGTCACACATCACCCACTCTTCTAACCACTTGAAGACAAAGCCCTTTCTGACACTTTTTGATTACATGAAAAAATTATTTTTTTTTGCAAGAAAATTACTTTGAACCCCCAAACATTATATATTATTTTAAAGCAATTGCCTTACAGATTAAAATGGTGGGTGTTTCATTTTTTTTTCACACAGTATTTGCGCAGCGATTTTCAAACGCATTTTTTGGGGAAAAAACACACTTTTTTAAATTTTAATGCACTAAAACACACTATATTGCCCAAATGTTTGATGAAATAAAAAAGATGATCTTAGGCCGAGTACATGGATACCAAACATGACATGCTTTAAAATTGCGCACAAACGTGCAGTGGCAACAAAATTACTACATTTTTAAAAGCCTTTAAAAGCCTTTACAGGTTACCACTTTAGATTTACAGAGGAGGTCTACTGCTAAAATTACTGCCCTCGATCTGACCTTCGCGGTGATACCTCACATGCATGGTGCAATTGCTGTTTACGTTTGACGCCAGACCGCCGCTTGCGTTCACCTTAGCGCGAGAGCAGGGGGCGACAGGGGTGCTTTTTTTTATTTATTTTTTTTCTTTATTTTTTTTTGCTTTTTTATCTTATTTTTAAACTGTTCCTTTCATTTTTTTTTTTTAAATCATTTTTATTGTTATCTCAGGGAATGTAAATATCCCCTATGATAGCAATAGGTAGTGACAGGTACTCTTTTTTGAAAAAATTGGGGTCTATTAGACCCTAGATCTCTCCTCTGCCCTCAAAGCATCTGACCACACCAAGATCGGTGTGATAAAATGCTTCCCCAATTTCCCAATGGCGCTATTTACATCCGGCGAAATCTAAGTCATAAAATGCTCGTAGCTTCCGGTTTCTTAGGCCATAGAGATGTTTGGAGCCACTCTGGTCTCTGATCAGCTCTATGGTCAGCTGGCTGAATCACCGGCTGCATTCTCAGGTTCCCTGTTGAGACAGGAGAGCCAGAGAAAAACACGGAAGACGGTGGGGGGGGGGGCATTCCCTCCCACTGCTTGTAAAAGCAGTCTAGAGGCTAATTAGCCGCTAGGATGGCTTTTACATGAAAGCCGACTGCTGGCTAAAAAGAATGATACCAAGATGATACCTAAACCTGCAGGCATCATTCTGGTATAACCACTCAAAGTCGTGAATGGCGTACCTGAAGACAAAAAAATGGTTAACAATAAAGCACAGTAAACGGTAAAGTATAAATAATTACATACCTGAAAAACAAACATGATAAAACATAATAACAATAACAATAAAACATTGCAGAATAGAATACAGTAAAAAAGAGCAGAACAATAGAGAGAGAATAGAGAGAGAGAGAACAATAAAACGACAACTATTTTTTTTAATTTTTGTTTGTGTTTTTTTTTTTTTTACACTTTTTTTTTTGTAACTGTAACTTTTATAACTGTAACCGGTTCCAGGTTCGAGTCTCTCAAAATGCGGTGGCATCTTGGGAGACCCTGTGAAAGTGTGCCTAGTCTGTGCAATGCTGTACGCTACGCTAATACTCAACTAGTGCATGGTAGCGTTCAAAACATTCACCAAGTGTTACTGCAGTGCTGGTTTGACTACGACCGGGGTGTACTACGCCGCTGGTGCTTGCCAGTTCACCAAAACGCTACAAAGAAAAGTGTCAGTGATCGATCGATACTGCACTTGGGTGGGCTGGACTGGGCTGGGCCGGGCGGAGGGGCAAAACGCAGGTGCTAGCAGGTATCTGGGCTGATCCCGCTAACACTGCGTTTTTGGGAACCCTAAACTGCTGGGGACGCTAGTATAGATCTGATCGGATCAGATATTGATGCGTTCAGATACTATACCACTAAGGGAGGTGTACGGTGCGTGTACGGTGCGTGCGTCGGTGTTCGCGGTACTGGCGCTAATCTGACGCTGCCTAGGGCGACGCATATCACCGCCGGGCGATCAGGGGGCTAAACCTTTATTCGGTAATAAACGGCGGGTGCCCTGACACTATAAAAAATAAACGAACTAACCAGCGTCACCCGTAACGGTTATACGGTGATCAGTGGTGAAAGGGTTAACTAGGGGGCCATCAAGGGGTTAAAACATTTATTAGGTAGTATATGGGGGTCCCTGTCGCTATAAAACACTGACGGCGAACCTAAATATTTACGTCCCTAACTACCGTCACCAGCGACACTAATACAGCGATCAGAAAAATGATCGCTTAGCGACACTGGTGAGGAGGGGTGATCAAGGGGTTAAAACTTTATTAGGGGGGGTAAGGGGGGTACCCTAGACCTACAGGGGGGTAATACTAACTAACTGTCCCACCACTGCTAACTGTCACAAACTGACACTATGCAGTAATCAGGAAAAAAAAAAAAAAAAAAAAAAAACCTGCTTGGTGTCAGTTTGTGACGGGGGGGGGGGGGTGATTGGGGGGGGATCGGGGGTGTAATATATGCCTGGCATGTTCTACTGTGTTGTGTGTGAGTGTTGGTGCACTTACATGTCATCTCTCCTCGGCGCTGGAACGGAAACTGCCAGACCGAGGAGAGATGACATCACATCCTCTGCCTCTGTGTACTATACAGAGGCAGGGGATGTTTGTCATTGGCTGGGAGCGATCGCGAGGGGGGGGCCACGATCGGATGGCCTCCCCCTCGTCTGTCATCGCTCCCAACCAAATGCCGACCGCAGCTGGCACCGGGGGGGGTCCGATCGGACCCCCCACCCGCGGGAAGGCAATCACGTTTCAGGTACGTGATTTTGCCTGCCAGTGCCGCTCTGCTCACGTATATAGGCGTGAGGCGGTCGGCAAGTGGTTAAAGGAAAAGTTCCAGTACTGAATCAGACGTATGATGTGAGTGGAACCTTAACGAATCTGTCTGGGGAATCAGCTGTACCAATCACTGAGCCCAGGGGTGGCTCCAAAAGCATGTATTGACACAATTAAACACTGTGTCACACACTCCAAGGTGAGCGCAATCACATTGGGGGTCACCAAGGCACTTCACGGCATGTTTTTTGGGCACATCTGATTCAGTACTGGAACTTTTCCTTTAAAACATCACTAGTATTGATTTTTGCTGGAACTTTGTCACTTCACGTTGTTGGATTGGAAGATTTTTTCACGACTGTGATTTCAATACCACAATAAGGACGATTATAGTTCTATTTTTCTACACGTGTGATTTATTTATTTTATATGTGTTTTTTTTATTACTGTATTTATTGGCGTATAACACTCACTTTTTCACCCTGAAAATCGGGTGCAAAAAGTGTGTGCGTGTTATACGCCGATACTGCAATTTGGGCTGCCTAGGAGGGAAGGGGATTGGGACGAGCGCATTCAGTTTACATACAGCGAGAATCTCCTGTTTACTCAGCAGCCTCTGTAATAGGAAGTCCTGTCTCCTGGGCCAGAACTGGACCAGCGTTTTGTCTATCATAGAAGCCGGTCCAGGAGGCGGGACTTTGTATTAAAGAGGCCGCCGAGTAAACAGGAGATTCTCACTGTATGTAATCTGATGGCGCTCGTCCTGCCCCCCCTCCCTGTCCCCTCCAAGGCAGCAGTAATCTGAGGTGAGGCTGCAGATGGGCATTGTTCAGGCTGCATTCATGGCAATTGTGAGGCTGCATATGGGCATTGATCAAGCTGTATTGATGGGCATTGATCAGACTGCATTGATGGGCATTGATCAAGCTGCATTGATGGGCAATTGTGAGGCTGCAGATTGGCATTGATCAGGCTGCAAATGGGCAATGGTAAAGGCTGCATTGATGGGCACTAACCCTTATTTTGCTTTAAAGTTCTTTAAAATTAATTTTTTTCCCTGAAACTTCCCTCCTAAATTGTAGGTGCGTGTTATACGCCTGTGCGTGTTATATGCCGATAAATACGGTATTTTATTTTATTTTTTTATTTTAATAATTTTTCTCACCCTCACTTTTATATCACAGTGGACTTTTTATGTGTTATATGTATAGCACTTCATCAGTATGCGCACCTATTCAATGATTTTTTTGGTATTTTATACATTTAATCACAGATGCTTTTAGATCTATATTGTCATGGTTATATCGCAAGATTTAGGTACGCTTTATATGCACATTGCACTTTGTGATTTAAAGTACACGGCACTTTGGTGTACATGGTTATTAGATTCATACAGCAAGTGATTTTAGTTTTATACTCTTTGTGATTTGCACTTTACATTATTATTAATTTCGATTCACACCTACGGTTTTAGTTACTCAGATATATCCCCAGGCGCAACGCATTCTCCATTTATAGTTTATCGCACGGTCATGAATACGTGATCTAGGGGGGATTGTAGGCTCCTCGAAGGTCAAGCTTAGTAAATATTCGGGCAGTACGGAGTCTCTGGAAAAGTTCCGGAACTAGAGGAAGAGGGTAGCGTTTTTTTATAGTGATTTTATTGAGCTCCCTGTAATCCACACATGGTCTTAGGGATTTGTCCCTTTTTTCGACAAAAAAGATTCCGGCTCCAGCAGGAGAAGAGGAGGAACGGATGAAGCCTTTCTCCAGGTTTTCATCAATGTATTGTCGCAATGTTCCTAGTTCCATCTCCGAGAGGGGGAATATGCGACCAAATGGAATTTCAGCTCCTGGGAGTAATTCAATTGGACAATCGTATGACCGGTGTGGTGACATGACATCAGCCTTTTTCTTGTCAAAGACGTCTGAAAACTCCTGGTAGGCCGGTGGAATACTCTGGTTGTTGACAGGTACAGGTTGAACTGACAGGCAACTGGCTACATTACTGGTTTCAGGGGCAAGACAGTGCTGTAGGCAATAAGGTGAAGTGAATGAAATGTCTTTCCTGATCCAGTTGATCTGGGGGTTGTGGGCTTGGAGCCATGTGTTACCCAAGATGACGGGGAACGTAGGTGAGCTTAGAATGTCGAAACATATGAATTCCTGATGACCATCAGGAGTAGTAACCAAAAGGGGAACGGTCTCTTGTGTCACAGGACCGGAACTAGGCAGGGTGCCATCAGCCAGGAGAACTTCCAATCTACGGTTCTTAGGAAGTAGGGCCAGACCGAGCTTTACTGCTAAGTCCAAGTCCAAGAAACAACTGCATGCCCCGGAGTCGACTATGGCCTGAAGCTGACCCCCCTTGTCGGCCAACTGTAGCGTGATAGCGTGGTAGCCCCCCATTCCCATTTAACCCACCCCCCACCCCCTTTTCCACCTTCCTCTCCCTTCCCCCTCTCTCCCCCCTCCCTTCTTTCCCATCTTCCTTCCCCCCCTTCCCCCCTCTTCCCCCTCCCCTTTCTCCCCCTCCTTTCCTCCCCCCCTCCTCCCTTTTTTCTTTCCTCTCTTTTTTTCTTCTATCGAGTTAGAACACATACTTCAATGTAATTACACATTTACACATATATCAATTTTTTGGTTAGATTTCAGCTGACAAGCTCATCTGGGTATCTTCCTACCTTCCTATCTTCCTTTCTGTTGATGTACCTACCTAGGATTCCAGGTATGGAGCCGTGGAGCAACCAGGAACGGAGTCAGTGCCAGGCCAATGGTCATTCAGCACAAGAATCAGTCCAAGGTGAGGTACAGCAGGATAATCAGGAACAGAGAAGGTAGCCGAGCCGGGGGTCAAACACAGGAGGACAATCAAGGTACAGATGCAGAGCCGAAGAATAGTCAGGTCCAAGCCGGGGTCAATGCAGGCGGAATACTGGAGCAGTCAGGCAAGCCGAGTCGCAACAGGAAGCAGATATCACAACAGGAACAAGGAACACAGGAAGCTGATGATAATCCAGCAACCAGCATGCACCAGCAGCAGGCTTAAATAGGCAGAAGGGTGCCACCATGAGGAATACTGGCAGAATTACCCGTCCTACGGTTATCACCCTGACAGAGTGTCTGAGACCACAGCTTCAGGTAATAGATGGATGCCTGCATATTTCTAATAAATGGTGTGTTTTTTTATTTTAGGTCAGGGATCCCCAAACTACGGCCCTCCAGCTGTTATGGAACTACACATCCCATGAGGCATTGTAAAACAAGGACATTCACAGACATAACTAGGCATGGTGGGAATTGTAGTTCCTAAATAACTGGAGGGCCGTAGTTTGAAGACCCCTGTTTTAGGTGATGTGGATGTTGTGGAAGAAGAATCTCATTTCACAAGTGCAAGTGCACACGTCCTCATTGGGGAGATCATGGTGTGCAATAGGGATGAGCCGAACACCCCCCGATTCGGTTCACACCAGAACCTGCGAACGGACCAAAAAGTTTGCGCGAACTTTAGAACCCCATTAAAGTCTATGGGACTCGAACGTTCAAAATCAAAAGTGCTAATTTTAAAGGCTAATGTGCAAGTTATTGTCCTAAAAAGGGTTTAGGGACCCGGGTCCTGCCCCAGGGGACATGTATCAATGCAACAAAAAGTTTTAAAAACGGACGTTTTTTCGGGAGCAGTGATTTAATGAAGTGAAAAAAAAAGTGAAATATTCCTTTAAATATCGTACCTGGGGGGTGTCTATAGTATGCCTGTAAAGTAACGCATGTTTCCCGTGCTTAGAACAGTCTCTGCACAAAATGACATTTTTAAAGGAATAAAAGTCATTTAAAACTGCTTACGGCTTTAATGTATTGTCGGGTCCCGGCAATATGGATGAAAATCAGTGGGACAAACGGCATGGGTACCCCCCCCCCAGTCCATTACGAGGCCCTTTGGGTCTTGTATGGATATTAAGGGGAACCCCGAGCCCAAATTAAAAAAAGGAAAGGCGTGGGGCCCTCAGGCCTTATATACTCTGAACAGCAGTATACAGGCGGTGCAAACAAGACAGGGACTGTAGGTTTGTTGTTAAGTAGAATCTGTTTGTAATTTTGAACTGGTACATTTTTAAAGTGTAGCTCCAGCCAAAAAAATCAATTTTTAAGCTTTTTGGAAAACATAGGGAAGGGTTATCACCCTGTAACATTTGTTTTGCTGTCTGTGCGCCTCTTCAGAAGATTTCACCTCACTTTCTGTCCCAATAACAAATGTTTTTTTGAAAATTTTGAGTTTTTAGTGAAACAAGGATTGGTGATAAAGTATCAGTGAAGAGGAGACACGTTTTTCCCATATTAACTCTTACAGGAGAGAATTTCCCTTCCTAGGGTTTAGATTTCATCTCACTTCCTGTTGTCTCCCTCCATTTGCAAATAGGAGTCGTTTGTAAGTTGGATGTTTGAAAGTAGGGGCCTGCCCTATATACTCTGCAGAAATTAGGGCCTTAGGTGTTGGTGTTGCCACAACACAGTAAGCCCTCAAAGTTACTCTTGGTGGGCGCAGGAACGGGCCGTGCTGTGAAATATTAGATCAAGAATTGTAATTACATGCCATTGTTGAACATTAGTAGAAAAATTGGGCCTTTGGTGGTGGTAGTGGTGGTGCTGGTGCCACAACACTGTAAGTCCTCACAGTTACTCTTGGTGGGCTCTGGAACAGGCCCTGCTGTGAAATATTACATCAAGAATTGTAATTACCGTATTTATCGGCGTATAATACGCACCGGCGTATAACACGCACCCCAATTTAGGAGGGAATTTTAAGGAAAAAAAACTTTTAGGAGGGAAGTTGAAGGGAAAAAAAACTTACATTTAAATGCCCATCATTGCAGCCTTGTCAGTGCAGCCATGTCAGTGCAGCCTTCCCCAGTGCAGCCTTGTCAGTGCAGACTTCCCCAGTGCAGCTTGTCAGTGCAGCCTTCCCCAGTGCACCTTCCCCAGTGCAGCCTTGTCAGTGCAGCCTTGTCAGTGCAGCCTTGTCAGTGCAGCCTTCCCCAGTGCAGCCTTGTCAGTGCAGCCTTCCCCAGTGCAGCCTTGTCAGTGCAGCCTTCCCCAGTGCAGCCTTGTCAGTGCAGACTTCCCCAGTGCAGCCTTGTCAGTGCAGACTTCCCCAGTGCAGCCTTGTCAGTGCAGACTTCCCCAGTGCAGCTTGTCAGTGCAGCCTTCCCCAGTGCAGCTTGTCAGTGCAGACTTCCCCAGTGCAGCCTTCCCCAGTGCAGCCTTCCCCAGTGCAGCCTTCCCCAGTGCAGCCTTCCCCAGTGCAGCCTTCCCCAGTGCAGCCTTCCCTAGTGCAGCCTTCCCCAGTGATCCCAGCCATTCTGGGCTTCAAAATTGCCGACCGCGATTTGAAAATGGCGCCGCCGGCGCCGAAATACACAGTGCCGGTCCTCGGCTCTTTCCGGCGGCTCTCGTTCACTTTCGGCTTCACTCGTAGTCCCGAGCGGAGCTATCCGAACCTAGCCGAGTAGGTTCGGATAGCTCCGCTCGGGACTACGAGTGGAGCCGAAAATGAACGAGAGCCGCCGGAAAGAGCCGAGGGCCGGCTCTGTGTATTTCGGCGCCGGCGGCGCCATTTTCAAATCGCGGTCGGCGATTTTGCAAATCTGACAGGTCGGGATCGCAGGGGATCAGCGTATAACACGCACCTGTGATTTTCCCTTTGGTTTTAAGGGGAAAAAAGTGCGTGTTATACGCCGATAAATACGGTACATGCACCTGTTGAACAGGGGCAGAAAAATTGAGCCTTTGGTGGTGGTGGTGTTGCCACAACACTGTAAGCCCTCACAGTTACTTTTGGTAGGCGCAGGAATGCCCCTTGCTGTGAAATATTAGATCAAGAATTGTAATTACATGTCCTTGTTAACCATGGGCAGAAAACAGAAAAATTGGGCCTTACCTACTGTGCCACAACACTGCAACCCCTCACAGATGCTATAGTTGAAGCACAGGAATGAGCCCTGCGGCAAAGTATTGCATCAAAAATTGTAATTATACGCCCCTGTTAAACAGGGGCTGAAAAATTGGGCCTTGGGCACTGGTGCTGGTGCCACAACACTGCAACCCCTCACAGATACTATAGTTGGAGCGCAGGAATGAGCCCTGCTGCAAAGTATTGCATCAAAAATTGTAATTATACGCCCTGGTTAAACAGGGGCAGAAAAATTGTGCCTTGGCCAATGGTGGCGGTGCCCAGAACCAAAAATGTTCTTACAAGCTATCAATTGCATACTGTGCAACCTCTGGCCAGTGATCCATCCTCAAGACCCAGTAACCCAGAGGATTTTCGGTGGGAAAGGTGTCCAAGTCCTGCACCATGTGAATCAGACGCTGGCGATGGTTGCTGGAACCGATTAGACCTTGGGGCTGCGGACTAAAAAATTGTCTGAACGCATCGGTCAGATGGCCACCTTCTCCACGGCTCCTTCTGTGACTGACCGAAGCCTCAGCAACACGTTGTCCAGGAGGACCAGGAAATTGTAACCTCCCAGGCTCTGGAAACGCGTTGCACAAACCTTTCTGCAAGGCCTCCCGAAGATGTTTCATCCTCTGCTCTCTCTGCGATGGCAAGATAAGGTCCGCAACCTTACCCTTGTAACATGGATCAAGGAGGTCAGGAGGAGGGAACTTATTTAGCGGGAATTTTAAGGGTGCCAACGAAAGGGGGAGATAATAATAATGTAATGCTCGACAGTAGGTATGTAAGGGTTAATGATTTTATTGTTACATACAAAACATCATAAAACTACAATATGAGTTATGCGCACATGTTCAGAATTACATCTATATCCCACCTTCTTTACTTCATTTCACATATATATATATATATATATATATATATATATATATATATATATATATATATATATATATATATATATATATATACATCTCCCTACTAGACATTGGCTCCCAAACCCTGGCATCTTCCGGTCTTTCGATATCCATTGCTTTTATATATGTAAGTAAATGTTCCTTCCTCGGATATGCATTTAAAATCCTACACTATTCCCTGCACAGTTGATCACCCCTTCTTCTTTGCTTCTCATCTATCTTTCAGATTATCTCCTTATCCTATTTCTCCTACACTTCCCAATACAACTTCCTTGCTCACCTTCCCACTTCAACTACCCATTTCCTTTCTCTCCCACCCTAACCCTCCCCCCCATTCCCATTTAAGCCACCCCCCACCCCCTTTTCCACCTTCCTCTCCCTTCCCCCTCTCTCCCCCCTCCCTTCTTTCCCATCTTCCTTCCCCCCCTTCCCCCCTCTTTCCCCTCCCCTTTCTCCCCCTCCTTTCCCCCCCCCTCCTCCTCCCTTTTTTCTTTTCTCTCTTTTTTTCTTCTATCGAGTTAGAACACATACTTCAATGTAATTACACATTTACACGTATATCAATTTTTTGGTTAGATTTCAGCTGACAAGCTCATCTGGGTATCTTCCTACCTTCCTATCTTCCTTTCTGTTGATGTACCTAGCGGTCGACAGTATATCTTAACCATTTCCCGCCCGCCCTATAGCGGATTGACGTCCGGGAAGTGGTTGTGTTATCCTGACTGGGCGTCATATGACGTCCAGCAGGATAACATGCCGCAGCGCGCCCCCGGGGGCGCGCATCGCGGCGAACGGTGGAGCGGTGTGTCAGTCTGACACACCGCTACACTGATCTTGGTAAAAAGCCTCCGGCGGAGGCTCTTTACCGCGTGATCAGCCGTGTCCAATCACGGCTGATCATGCTGTCAATAGGAAGAGCCGTTGATCGGCTCTTCCTCACTCGCGTCTGACAGACGCAAGTAGAGGAGAGCCGATCGGCGGCTCTCCTGGCAGGGGGGGTCTGCGCTGATTGTTTATCAGCGCAGCCCCCCCGCAGATCACCCCACTGGACTACCAGGGATGCCACTAGGACCACCAGGGAAGGGGCAACGTGGATGGCCAGGTATGTACCCCATGGCCATCCACATGTGCCCAATCTGTGCCAATCGGTGCCCACAAATGGGCACTGATTGGCACTAGTATGCCAATGATATGCCCAGCAATGCACAGCGAAGCCCAGCAATGCTATATCAGTGCCACCTGTCATTGCCCATCTCTGCCACCAGTCATTGCCCATCGGTGCCACCTGTCAGTGCCCATCTGTGCCCATCAGTGCCCACCTATCAGTGCCACACATCAGTGCCACACAAGTACCCATCAGTGCCACCCATATATGCCAATCAATGCCACCTACAAGTGCCCATCAGTGCCGCCTATGTGTGCCCATCTGTGCCACCTATGAGTGCCCATCAGTGCCGCATACCAGTGCCACCTATCAGTGCCCATTAGTGCCGCCTATCAGTTGCCATCAGTGCCGCCTATCAG
Organism: Lithobates clamitans; assembly: GCA_037952925.1. Lineage (NCBI taxonomy): Eukaryota > Metazoa > Chordata > Amphibia > Anura > Ranidae > Lithobates > Lithobates clamitans. The sequence continues at coordinate 35,387 of JBBGZY010001285.1, forward strand.
TGCCCATCATCAGTGCCCGTTAGTGCCACCTCATCAGTGCCACCTCATTGGTGCCACCTGATCAGTGCCCATCAGTGCAGCTATATCAGTGCCCATTATTGAAGGAGAAAGCGTACTTATTTACAAAAAAATTTAACAGAAACAAAGAAAAACTTGTTTTTTTTCAAAATTTTCGGTCTTTTTTTTATTTGTTGCGCAAAAAATAAAAACCGCAGAGGTGATCAAATACCACCAAAAGAAAGCTCTATTTGTGGGAACAAAATGATAAAAAAATTGATTGGGTACAGTGTAGCATGACCGCGCAATTGTCATTCAAATTGCAACAGCGCTGAAAGGTGAAAATTGGGCTGGGCGGGAAGGTGCCTAAGTGCCTGGTATTGAAGTGGTTAATGTATTTGTATGTCAATAATTTTACCATTCTGTATTACACTTCGAACTAATGTAATGTTTGTATTTCATTTTATCGCATGCAGTGTTACATCTATTCTTATTTTAAAACATCCCCTGATGTGCGCATAACTCATATTGTAGTTTTATGATGTTTTGTATGTAACAATAAAATCATTAACCCTTACATACCTACTGTCGAGCATTACATTAATATTACTATCTCCCTCTTTCGTTGGCACCCTTAAAGTCCCGCTAAATAAGTTCCCTCCTCCTGACATTTATATACAGGGATGTTGGTGCCTTTTATTTGCCATTGCCACCCACCCATATAATTACCCCGTATTTCAGGTGTTGTACCACACCGCCAAAGCCCCTATGGCTGGGTGACATTGTCCTCTCATTTTAATTTTTATTTCCAGTATATTCATTTTGGTTCATTTATTTTCTCCTTTTCCATTTTGAATAGCTATATCTATAGAAGTATAAAAAGTATAAAAAATCTCAATTACCTTATTTAAGATGTATGCCATGTGACAACAATTATATGACTATATGTATCCAAAGAGTGCGTACTTTAATGTACTAACCATGCACTACTAATGTATTAATTTACTAAATATTAATGGTTTAATACTTCCTATGTATTTATTGCTTTTTCAATCCAATTCTTATTCCATATTGTATTGTTTGTTTATTTAGCCTGATGGCTTTGCTCAATGCATTTTTTTTTGTATTATTTGTGGTGTCTGACGACCGCTTGGTCCTATCGCATTTTCCTCCCCAATATGCCTAACCTGTCATCCCTTCTTGTCTCCCTCACTCCCCTTATTTTCAATGGTATAACCCAAACACACACCCCTTATACACTCCATTATCATATTCATGCCCTTTATTATTTAATAATAATTCCATGGGTTTCTTCGGACTGTAAATGATCCCTTGAAGACTGCTGCTGATGCTGAGTGCCAGGCTCCATCTCCATGCTGACACAATCTTCCTCCTCCTCCCCCTCCTCCTCCTCATCCTCTTCCTGTCTGATCGGTGGGCACGCAGGAACACTGTCTGGATAAAGGGGGCCTTGAGAGGTAAGGAAGTCCTCCTCTTCCTCCCTCTGTTCTGCCTCAAGTGCCCTGTCCTTTATTTCACGCAGCATGTGCTCCAACAGGTGGACAAGAGGGACAGTGTCACTGATGCATGCACTGTCACTGCTCACCATCCTCGTGGCCTCCTCAAATGGTGACAAGACAGTGCATGCATCCCTGATCATAGCCCACTGGCGTGGGGAAAAAAACCAAGGTCCCCTGACCCTGTCCTGGTGCAATAGTCACATAGGTACTCATTGATGGCCCTCTGCTGCGTGTGCAGCCGCTGCAGCATGGCCAATGTTGAGTTCCACCTGGTGGGCATGTCACAGATTAGGCAGTTCTTGGGCAGGTTAAATTCCTTTTGGAGGTCAGTCAGCGGAGCACTAGCATTATATGACCTGCGGAAATGCACACAGACTTTCCTGGCCTGCCTCAGGACATCCTGTAAGCCTGGGTACCTGCCCAAGAACCGCTGCACCACCAAGTTAAGGACGTGAGCCAAACAGGGAACATGGGTCAGTTGTCCCTGTCGGAGGGCGGAGAGGGGATTGGTGCCAGTGTCGCAAACCACCATACCTGCCTTAAGCTGGCGTGGCGTCAACCACCTCTGAACCTGCCCCTGCAGAGCTGACAGAATCTCTGCCCCAGTGTGGCTCCTGTCCTCCAAGCACACCAGCTCAAGCACCACATGGCATCTTTTTGCCTGCGTGGTTGCGTAGCCCATTGAACGCCTATGGAGCACCGCTGGTTCCGAGGACAAATCAGCATAGGAAGAGGCCATGGAGGAGTAAGAAGAGGAGGGGGTGGAGGAGAGAGGTGTGGCAGAATTACCACTAGTAGAATTTTGGAGGTGTGGTGGCGGAACAACCTCCAACACTACTGTACCCTGTCCTGCATCCTTCCCAGCTGCCAGATGAGTCACCCAGTGCGTGGTAAAAGATAGGTACATCCCTGTCCATGCCTGTTGGACCATGAGTCAGTAATATACACCTTACCACTGACCGCCCTGTCCAGCGAGGCCAAGACGTTGCCTTCCACATGCCGGTAGAGAGCCGGAATCGCCTTCCATGAGGAAAAGTGGCGTTTGGGAACCTGCCACTGAGGAACCGCACATTCCACAAACTCATGGAAGGAGGCAGAGTCTACCAACTGAAAAGGCAGCAGTTGAAGTGCTAGCAATTTAGCCAAGCTAGTATTCAATCGCTGGGCATGTGGATGGCTGGGAGCGAACTTCTTTCGGCGATGCAGCACCTGGGGCAGGGAAATTTGCCTGGTACAATCTGACGTTGGTGTACCAATAGCAGATTGCCCGTAAGTACTTGGCTTTGACACACCTAATTCTACACCTTCATTCCTCTCAGTGCAGGTTTCAGAGAGGACTGAAGGTATAGTGAGGTTGGAGATCCCAGCTGATGAGGAGCAAGGAGAGGTCCTGAAGGAGTGACTGATGCCATTGAGCCAAAGGAAAAGGCCGCGTTGGCAGCTGCTTTGCCAGACAAAATACCCTGAGCCTGGGTGAGAGAGGATAAGGAGGATGAGGACGGCTTGGTCATCCACTCTACCAAGTCTTCTGCATGTTGCGGCTCAACACGGCCAGCTGCCGAAAAAAAGGACAAGCGTGTCCCACAGCCACGTGCTGATGAGGATGCACCGTCTCCATGACCAGCACTGTTGCCTCTAGACACAGTGCCTGCTTGCCCTCTTTTATTGGCTTGTTACGGTCTGCCTCTCCTTGTTGGCCTTCCAGACATACTAATGGTCTGCAGTGAGATGTAGCTGCACAAAGCTGGGATGTATATATATATATACTGATACTGCAGCTAGCAGAATCAACTGCCTGCCTGTAGTATTATTAGTATGAGAACACCAGCAATTGTCTTCAGGTAGCTTTAGGTGCACACTGTGCAGAGGACACAGTACACTAACTGTAAATACTGTAGCTGCCTGCCTGCGGTATTAATAGGATCAGAACAACAGCAATTGTCTTCAGGTAGCTTTAGATGCACACAGTGCAGAGGAGACAGTACACTAACTGTAAATACTGTAGCTGCCTGCCTGTTAGGGATGAGCTTCGAGTTCAAGTCGAACTCATGTTTGACTCTAACATCGGCTGTTCCCCAGTTTGCCGAACAGAGAACAATTTGGGGTGTTTGCGGCAAATTCGAAAGCCGTGGAAACCCTTTAAAAGTCTATGGGAGAAATCAAAAGTGCTCATTTTAAAGGCTTATATGCATGATATTGTCATAAAAAGTGTTTGGGGACCTGGGTCCTGCCCCAGGGGACATGGATCAATGCAAAAAAAAGTTTTAAAAATGTCAGTTTTTTCGGGAGCAGTGATTTTAATAATGCTTAAAATGTGTAATATTCCTTTAAATTTCGTACCTGGGGGATGTCTATAGTATGCCTGTAAAGGGGCGCATGTTTCCCGTGTTTAGAACAGTCTGACAGCAAAATGACATTTCAAAGGAAAAAAAGTCATTTAAAACTACTCGCGGCTATTAATGAATTGTCGGTCCGACAATACACATGAAAGTTCATTGATAAAAATGGCATGGGAATTCCCCACAGGGGAACCCTGAACCAAAATTTTAAAAAAATGGCGTGGGGGGTCCCTCTAAATTCCATACCAGGCCCTTCAGGTCTGGTATGGATATTAAGGGGAACCCCGGCCAAAATTAAACAAAAAAAAGGCGTGGGGGTTCCTCTCAAAATCTATACCAGACCCTTCAGGTCTGGTATGGATTTTAAGGGGAACCCCACGCCAAAATTTAAAAAAAAATGGCGTAGGGTCCCCCCAAAAATCTATACCAAACCCTAATCCGAGCACGCAACCTGGCAGGCTGCAGGAAAAGAGGGGGGATGAGAGAGCGCCCCCCCTCCTGAACTGTACCAGGCCACGTGCCCTCAACATTGGGAGGGTGCTTTGGGGTAGCACCCCAAAGCACCTTGTCCCCATGTTGATGGGGACTAGGGCCTCATCCCCACAACCCTTGCCCGGTTGTTGTGGGGGTCTGCGGGCAGCTAGCTTATCGGAATCTGGATGCCCCCTTTAACAAGGAGACCCCCAAAGCCCCTGTGTGAAATGGTAAGGGGGTACAAGAGTACCCCTACCATTTCACAAAAAAACTGTCAAAAATGTTAAAAATGACAAGAGACAGTTTTTGACAATTCCTTTATTTATAGTCTTCTTTTTTCCATCTTCTTTCGTCTATCTTACTTTGGTTTCTTCCTCCATCTTCTTCTTCCTCTGGTTCTTCTGGTTCTTCCTCTGGTGTTCTCGTCCGGCATCTTCCGTCGCGGCATCTTCTTTCCTTCTTCTTCTCGGGCCGCTCCGCATCCATGATGGGAGGCTTCCGCTTTGTGACGCTTCTCGTCTTCTGACGGTTCTTAAATAACTGAGGGCGGGGCCACCCGGTGACCCCGCCCCATCTGACGCACAGGGACTTGACGGGGACTTCCCTATGGGATCACGGGGAAAGCCTCAGGGAAGTCTCCGTCAAGTCCCTGTGCGTCAGAGGGGGGCGGGGTTACTGGGTGCCCCCTCCCTCCATTATTTAAGAACCGTCAGAAGACGAGAAGCATCACACAGTGGGAACCTCCCATGATGGATGCGGAGCGGCCCGAGAAGAAGAAAGGAAGAAGACGCCACGGAGGAAGATGCTGGACGAGAACACTGGAGGAAGAACCAGAAGAAGATGGAGGAAGAAACCGAAGGAAGATAGAAGAAAGACGATGGAAAAAAGAAGACTTTTAATAAAGGAGTTGTCAAAAACTGTCTCTTGTCATTTTTAAAATATTTGACAGTTTATCTGTGAAATGGTACGGGTACTTTTGTACCCCCTTACCATTTCACACAGGGGGGGGCGGGATCTGGAGTCCCTTGTTAAAGGGGGCTTCCAGATTCCGATAAGCTTCCCGCCCGCAGACCCCCACAACCACTGGGCAAGGGGCTACCCCAAAGTACCCTCCCAATGTTGAGGGCATGTGGCCTGGTACAGTTCAGGAGGGGGGGCGCTCTCTCGTCCCCCCTCTTTTCCTGCGGCCTGCCAGGTTGCGTGCTCGGATAAGGGTCTGGTATGGATTTTTGGGGGGACCCCACGCCATTTTTTTTTAAATTCTGGCACGGGGTTTACCTTAAAATCCATACCAGACCTAAAGGGTCTGGTATAGATTTTGAGGGGGACCCCCACGCCATTTTTTTTTAAATGTTGGCCGGGGCTCCCCTTAATATCTATACCAGACCTGAAGGGCCTGGTATGCAATTTAGGGGGACCCCCACGCCATTTTTTTAAAATTTTGGTTCGGGGTTCCCCTGTGGGGAATTCCCATGCCGTTTTTATCAATGAACTGTTATGTGTATTGTCGGACCGACAATTCATTAATAGCCGCAAGTAGTTTTAAATGACTTTTTTCCCTTTATAATGTCATTTTGCTGTCAGACTGTTCTAAACACGGGAAACATGCGCCCCTTTACAGGCATACTATAGACACCCCCCAGGTACGAAATTTAAAGGGATATTACACTTTTATTGTTTCACTTTAAGCATTATTATAATCACTGGTCCCGAAAAAACGTCCGTTTATAAAACTTTTTTTGCATTGATCCATGTCCCCTGGGGCAGGACCCAGGTCACCAAACACTTTTTATGACAATAACTTGCATATAAGCCTTTAAAATTAGCACTTTTGATTATTCATGTTCGAGTCCCATAGACTTTAACGGTGTTTGCGTGTTCGAACAAATTTTTTGCCTGTTCACATGTTCTGGTGCGAACTGAACAAGGGGGTGTTCGGCTCATCCCTACTGCCTGTGCTATTAATAGGATCAGAACAACAGCAATTGTCTTCCGGTAGCTTTAGGTGCACACTGTGCAGAGGATGCAGTACACTAACTGTAAATACTGCAGCTGCTTGCCTGTGGTATTAATAGGATCAGAACAACAGCAATTGTCTTCAGGTAGCTTTAGGTGCACACTGTGCAGAGGACGTAGTACACTAACTGTAAATACTGTAGCTGCCTGCCTGTGGTATTAATAGGATCAGAAGAATGCCACCAGTTTTCTTCAGGTAGCTTTAGGTGCACACTGTGCAGAGGACGCACTACACTAGCTGTTAATACCGCAGCTGCCTGCGGTACTAATAGGATCAGAAGAACACCACCAATTTTCTTCAGGTAGCTTTAGGTGCACACTGTGCAGAGGACGCACTACACTAACTGTAAATACTCCAGCTGCCTGCGGTACTAATAGGATCAGAAGAACACCACCAATTTTCTTCAGGTAGCTTTAGGTGCACACTGTGCAGAGGACGCACTACACTAACTGTAAATACTGCAGCTGCCTGCAGTACTAATAGGATCAGAAGACCACCACCAATTTTCTTCAGGTAGCTTTAGGTGCACACTGTGCAGAGGATGCACTACACTAATGCCCCGTACACACGGTCGGATTTTCCGATGGAATGTGTGTGGCTCCATCGGACATTTTCCATTGGATTTTCTGACACACAAAGTTTGAGAGCAGGCTATAAAATTTTCCGACAACAAAATCCGATTGCGTCAATTCCGACCGTGTGTGGCCTGTTCCGACGCACAAAGTGCCACGCATGCTCAGAAGAAATTCCGACACGGAACAGCTCGGTCTGGTAAAATTAGCGTTCGCAATGGATACAGCACTTTCGTCATGCTGCAATGTTAAAAATGGTTTAATACAGCGCACTCTCTTCTTCTTTATAATGTGAGAAGAATTAAGTAGTTTTGCTGCTCATATTCACACACACTTCTCACAAACTTATTTCTTTTTTTTTATTGGGATTCCCTGAATATATTGTTATTTGTTACATCTGACATAAATATTTTTTTTAAAGCGATTTTTCTTTTAGATTTTATGTTTGTATTTTTTCAAAGGCTGATCTTTGTTTAATGTTATTTTTAGTTTTACTCCAGAATATTTTTGTTTGTGTTTTGTGTGTCAAGTTACCACAACACCATTGATATCTTTTATTATTTAATCTCAAGGAGATTGTTTGGTGTTGGTGTCCCTTGTTAATTTCACATTGTGTTTTTGAAATGTACCTGAATCCTCACCAACAAACTGTCCTATTTGAAGTAAAACACACATAGGCAAGTATAATTCAAACCAAAATTCCTTTATTAAGGGCTCAGAACCAAACAAAGAGGGAGGCAACGCTGGAAAACAGGAGAAATTAGCGAAGCCTGGGACCCCCGGGGCAGACATCAATTCTTGAACATCAAAATTGGTGGCCTAAGGAGTCCATATGTAAGGGAGGGCAGTCTGGTCCAGAAGTCCCAGAGATCCGGAAAGCAGCAGATGACATCTGTGTCCCCAGGCTGTGGTACCACAAGAGGCTACATCTTTTGGCCGACCAGACTGAACCCAGGGTCCTCACTTTCTGGTCTTCCTTCCATGCTTCCTTCCTGGCTGTGGCTCTGCTGTTGGAGATGTGGCAGGAGGAGGAGTAGGACCTGGAGGAGGAGGAGGACTAGGAGGACCTGGAAGAGAAGGAAGAGGAGGAGGAGGACCTGCAGGAGTAGGAGGAGGACCATGTGTGAGTTCACAAAGGTGTGTATCAGATGTAATTTGGGCCCTCAACCCCTTATTGAGGGCCTCCAACATTAAGGACTCACACATGAGTTGTTGTCCCTCCTCCATCCTCTGAATTTTGCAGGCAATGATGGCAGTGAAGTCCTCCTCCACGGTGTGTGTGTTGCTCCCAGGGCCTCTTCTGTAGCCCTCCAAAAGAGGCCTATGGAAGCCTCCTCTAGGGCACTCCTCCACCTGCCACTTTCTCTTTCCAGGTGTAGGGGAGGGACCTGCAGATCAGGCAGCCTGCTCAGCCCGGCCACCTCCTGGCTGAGACTTCCCTGTGTATGAAAAAGGGACATGGATTTAGTTTTTGCATCATCAATCACAATCATAAATTAGTACTCCAAACTAACATCTAGTTAACATCATTGATTGGACAACCAGCAATATTTAGAGGAATGCTATACCTGGATCAATATGGGCTCCTCCACATGTTGCTGCCTGGAAGGCCCAGGTTGGGCGTCAGAAGCCTCAGCCGGGGGGGAAGGAAGCGTGGAAGGAAGACTGGAGAGTGATGACCTGGGTTCAGTCTGGCCTGCCAGAAAATGCAGCCTGTCATAGTACCACATCCTGGGGACATAGATGTCATCTGCTGCTCCGGATCTCTGCGAATCCTGGACTTTCTGGTGCTCCCTTACATATGTGCTCCTCAGGCCACCAATTAGGATCTTCAGATATGTGATGTCTGCCGAGGGGATCACCTGCTTCACAATTTCCAACAATTGATCCAGCGCTGCCTTCCTCTTTGTTTGGTTCCTATAATGTGGGTGGTTGATCTCCCACAGACAAGGCAGCTCGCTGAACATGTCAATGAATATTGCCATGAAGTCATTATCTTGAAAGATATCCATTTTCACTGCAAGACACAACACAAGACAAACCCTAATGTCAGGCCAAACTCTCCTAATCTTGTTACAATATAGGCCTCAATGTAGAAGCAGTATAGGCACAAGTATGTCTCTTACCTTCGTTCTTACGATCGGCGCCTCCAATGCTCCTTCCTCCACTCACAGATCGTACGTAATACGCCCCTGACGTTCTTTCTAGTTTATTTCCCGCCCCTTTTCGCCCCTTTTCGTTCTGCGCAGTGGGGGAAGAGCACATGGCGGATACACAGCAGGTGCGTGCTAATTACAGGAAGGAGGAGGAGGAAAGCCCGGATCCGGACACGTCCCGATCCAGAAGGAGAAGATTTAAGGCCACAAATATGTCCTTTGGGAGATGTTGGAGATGGCGGACATCCTGAAGAAGGCCGACTATGATGGAAAATATGGACCTTACCCCAACCCCAATATCAGAAAGGCCAAGATCATTGCGAAAGTGGTCAAAAGTCTGCACCGGAATCGGGGTACGACGATCGAAAGATCAGCTCAGGAATCGGTGGTCGGACCTGAAATTAAGAGAGCTTGAGCAGTACAGAAAGATCCGGAGAGTGCTGCAAAAAAGTAAGTAGTTGTGCTGTGTTCCTATACTTTTTGTCTTTATTACGTTCGTGCTGCTCCATATGCTTTTCTTAATTGTTGTACAGTTTAAAATGGCAATTTTAATGTTCATGGACCCATTATTCGTTTGTATCAAACATTTTTATTTCGGCCTCTAAAACACCATTGTTTAGGCCATATGCATTTTCCTACATTTTTTAGGGCCTACTTGTATGAAAAATATTTGGTTGTGTAGATGGCTTTGTTACTAGAATGAAATGCAAACTAGATTCTTTGTAAGGAGAGGACACTGAGCAGCTGTTTTCACCTCTGGACACTGGAGCACTAGTGTGGGACACCCGAACACCATTTTTATTAGGGGTGGCACACAGGTGCTCCAGTGTATACTATAGGGGGGTCTCCATCTATGAAGCTTGTACAAAACAGGTAAAGTATTGCAGCTTGACAAAGGACACTAAAAAAGCTACATCTTGGAACTCTGCTAAAATTGACAATTGTACCCCACTTCCAAGCAATGTTTCCTATTTATAGTTCTGCCATCAAATATCTGTATGCTAATTATACCATTTATGTTTTACATAGGGGAGAAAAGACACCCCTCATCCGAGGAGACCAGAGACCCCCCACCTCTGGAAGAAGGGGAAATACCCCAAACATAAGCTGAGCAGGAGGAGGAAGAAGATGTGGTAGAAATTGGCATCACAACAGGTGAGTGTCTGCGACCACAGACTCAGGTAAGAGATGGATGCTGGCAGATTTTTGATACCTGTTTTTGTTTGGTTTCTCTCTTTTTAGGTGATCGTGATGTTATGGATCGAGATCCTTTCACATCAGAAAGTGCCCAGATCCTGATCGGGGAGATCAGGGGGTGTAATTTAGAATTGGAAAACCTCAAGAAAAAAATCAATGATGTTATTCAAAAAAATAATAACATCATTGATGTTTTTTGGGGGAATTTAAAACCCCACAAAATCAATTTCTTTTTTTGTGTGCTACAATCTTAAAAATTTTTGAGTGATGTTTTGAAAAGCCAAATTTGGAGGATGCACACAGTGTGCCAACATGTGCAATCTGCCATCACGGGAGATCAATGGACGCGTTTTTGGGGTGCAACCCCTTCCTCAATAATAAAGTAGCGGTGAGGAAGGGGTTGCTCCCACAAAACACGTCCCTTGATCCCCCGTGATGGCAGCTAGCACATGTTGACATTTGTAAATTGGTGTGCATCTTCCAAATTTGGCTTTTCAAGGGGTGACTTCACCCCATCTGAACGCAATATCAAACACAGTTCCTAAATACTCATGTCTGATATTGCCTTCAAGTTTTACCATATGTGAACTTTGTAAGTTCAAGATTTTTGTCTTTCTTGTTGGTTTTTTTTTTTTAAACAGGTTTTTATTGAAGTTTTCAAGTAAAAATTATCATGTACAGAAAGAGTAAGGTAAATCATTAATACAGGTAACAATGCGGACGCAGCCGCTTTGGTATTGAAATTAAGCAGTTAGGCTACATATGTGTGTTAGCTTCGAGAAACTAGGTATGTTGCAATGGTGCTACCATTTAACATGAAAAATTCAGTGTATGGTCTCAATTGGTAAAGATTAGTAATCTTATTTAAGTTCCAACCGTGATCCCTGGTGAGGAAGGTAAATGTTGAGGAAAGTGTATTTTCAGTACTTTTCATAGTATATGTGTATATGATGTCAAGCGGTATAATTATGGTTATAAGAGTAGAGTTTTGTAGAAGAGGCATATGGTTTTCGTAAGTGGTGGAGGTTAATATGGTAGGTCAATGATAGGATGTTTGGTTTAAAAGTCTGGTGTTATGTGTCTTGGTGTCCTGTGTGTTTTGTACGAGGTGGGGGAATGAACGTAGGGGTGAGGAGGGGAAATGAAGAAAAAAGGAGGGAGAGGTCGTGGGATAGAGCGGGGGGGAAGCAAGGAGGGGTCTGTTTCCTGCCACAGCCCAATAGAGTCATTCATGTTGTGTATAATTTGTATTCATTTGTAGTGGTGAAGTGTATCCAAGTTGTCCATGTTTTAGTGAACTTAGCTTGTGTGTCATTGGATTGATGAATAAGGTCTTCCATGACCTTTGTTTGGTGTATGCGTTTGAACCATTCCGTTATGGTAGGTGGTTCGGTGGAGCGCCATTTGGGGGCAATGCACATTCTCGCTGCGTTCACTAAATGCATGGCTAAGGAGCGGTGGTATGCTGGTATATGAGTAGAAGAGTGATGTAATAGAAACATTGCGGGTTCAAAATCTAAGGTGTATGTAGTGATTCTTGTGATCAGATTGTGGACTTCCTTCCAGAAGGGTTGGATTTTGGGGCAAGACCACCAGATATGTAGTAGTGATCCCGCGTCCCTGTTACATCTCCAGCATAATTGGGGTATTGATGGATTGAAGTGATGCAACAAAAGCGGGGTCCTGTACCATCTGGAGAATAGTTTGTATGCATTTTCTTGGACTTGCACGTTCATCGAACCCTTGTGGATTAGAGTGTATATGGTGTCCCAATCAAGGTCATTTACTTGTATGGAAAGGTCTTTTTCCCATTGTTTGTTGGTCCAGTGCAGTGTCGAGGTGTGGTCGTCAAATAAGAGGATATATGTTTGTGAGATCAAATGCGGTATTGTACTGGTACTCAAGCATAGTTTTTTAAATGGGGTCGTGTTTCTGGACCAGTCTGTGGTGGTTGTTGTTTTGTTAAAGAAATTTCGGATTTGGACGAATGTCCAAAAGGGGAAGGAATCTATGTTCAATTTAGAAGCCAGAGCGGATTGTGATAAGAGACGTTTCCTTTCAAAGAAGTGTTCGGCTCTTATTGTTTGGTGGGGCCATATGTCTTGTAAGAAGGAAGTGTGCATGTCCGGGGTGAAGTCTGGATTCAGTCGTAGAGGTGTCATTGGTCCATTGATTGTTGAAATTTTGTGTTTACTACATGCTGTTCGGAATGAGGTTAGCGTGGGATTGATAAGTGGGTGTCGAGAATATTCAGAGGGTATAGAGGGGGAGTTAATCCATGGGAGGTTTTGAATGGGAATACATGAGAATGATTGTTCCAAATGTACCCAGTCTTTGTTTTCGGAATGTATATTCCAATCAATAATTCTAGCCAGGTGGCATGCTTGTTGGTATTTATGTATGTCAGGGAGACCTATGCCTCCCATGAGTTTGGGTGTAGTCAGTCTCTCGAAGCTCAGTCTCGGACGAGTTTTACCCCATAGAAAGGTCGTGCAAGCTTTTCGGTATGTGGAAAAGAATTTAGGTGGTATTTTGATTGGGATAGTTTGTAGGAGATACAAAATTCTGGGTAAGATGTTCATTTTGACGATTGCGGCCCTGCCGAACCAGGAAAAGTGTCCTGAGGACCATTTTGTTAAATCTTCTTGAATTTTATGAAGGAGTGTGGAATGGTTAAGAGCATATAAGTCTGCTAGAGAGGTCAGCACTTGGATGCCTAAGTAGGGAATTGCCCGCTTGTTCCATGTGAATGGGAAGTTGAGTTGGCATTGTTGGCAAAGTTCTGGGGGTAGGGATATGTTAAGAGCATTTGATTTCGAAAAGTTGATTTGAAGGTTAGATAGGGTATGAAAGGTTTGGAAGTCTTTAAGTAGGTTTGGAATTGTGGTGAGGGGTTCTGTAAGGAATAATAGGATGTCATCCGCGAATGCTGCCAATTTGTAAGTGCGGTGTTTAATTTGTATACCTTTGATGTCTGCGTTGGAGTTGAGGCGTCTAAGAAGAGGTTCAAGAGAAAGAATGAAGATTAATGGGGAGAGAGGGCATCCTTGACGAGTTCCGTTTGACACGGAGAAGGCATCCGACAGGTGGCCGTTAAGTTGGACCTTTGCAGTGGGATTAGAGTATAGCGCTAATATATAGTTTAGCATTATTTGGGGAAGGCCGATAGTTTTGAGGGTTTCCTTCATGTAGTCCCATGCCACTCTGTCGAATGCCTTCTCCGCGTCCAGGGATAGCATAAATCCCTTGTTTTTACTGAACGTGAGCCAGTGGTGGATATTGAGGGTCTTTAGGGTATTATGCCTCGCCTCCCTTCCGGGTACAAAGCCCACTTTGTCAAGGCCTATAAGCTGGGGTATCAAAGGTAGAAGACGATTTGCTAAAGTTTTTGCGTACCATTTAAGGTCCACGTTGAGTAGTGAGATGGGTCTGAAGTTTGTGACTAGAGAATGGTCTTTGTCCGGTTTGGGAATTACTACTATGTGGGCTGTGAGGAGATCTCGCGGGGGGTTAGTAGGCTGTGCGAAGGTGTTGAATGCTTTTAAAAATGAGGGTGTAAGTAGTCCTGCGTATGTTTTGTAATAGCCTGCGGTAAGGCCGTCCGGTCCTGGGCTTTTGCCTGCCTTCAACTGTTTAAGGGCAGTGTCGACTTCAGTGCAGGTAAGTGGGGTATTTAGCTCTTGGGCCATGGATTCCAATATAGGAGTAGGGCTATATTTTTTTAAGAAGTCTGATATCATTTGGGTGCGGGTGATGTTGTCCGAGGATGGGGTGGGGTTGGGAAGGTTGTATAGTTTACTACAATACTTTACAAATTGTTGAGCAATATCAGGGGTTTTGTTCAGTTTGCGTCCGGAGGGGTCAGTAATTTGGTGGATCGTCTGGTTAGATCGAGCAGTTTGAAGTGCTCTGGCTAGCATTTTGCTTGCTTTGTTGCCAAATTCATAGAATTTCTTTTTAGATAGTATGTATTTTCGTTGTATCTGTTTGTCCAATAGGTTTAGTAAATCTTTTCTGGCCTGTATCAGGTCATTTAAAACGGCCATTGCTTGAGATTGTTTGTGTATCCCTTCTAATCTGCGTATCTTTTCTATTAAATCTGAGTGTTGTTTTCTTTTTTCTTTGTTTCTTTTGGCTGCAGCCGCAATGAAAGTGCCCCTAATTACACTTTTGTGGGTTTCCCAATTGTTTATAGGGGAGGTGTCTTCTGGGTTGTTTTCTTGGAAAAAGTGTTGTAGGGTGGTTTCTACTTCCTTCGTGATGGAGGGGTCAGTGAGTAATGAGGGGTCCAGTCTCCATGTGCGTGAGCAAGGCGTAATTTCGGGGAGTTTCAGTGAAAGAGATATGGGATGGTGGTCTGATATAGTCATGGGCTCAATGGAGGTGTGATGGATAAGTGGCAGGTCATTTTGAGACAGGAGTAGATAGTCTATTCTGGAGTATCGGTTGTGGGGTGTGGAGTAGAATGTGTAGTCTTTAGTATCTGGGTTCAGGGTGCGCCATGTATCGTGGAGAAGTAGTTTTTTGAGTAGGGTGTTAATTACCCTGAGGGCTTTGTATGGAAGTACTGTGGTTCCCGAGGACGTGTCTTGAATTGGGTTTAAGGGGACATTGAAGTCCCCTCCTAGTACGAGGGTACCTTCCTTGAATGTCGTGAGGGCATTGATGACAGACCTAAAGAATGTTATTTGATGTTTGTTTGGGGCGTATATGTTCGCCAGTGTTATCGTTCTGTTGTGTATCGAGCCTTTTAAGAAAAGATACCTGCCGTCTGTGTCTATCAGCGAGTCCGTGATCTTAAAGGGGCAGTTTCTAGCAACCAGAATCAAAACCCCTTTCGTTTTGTGTAGGGGGTTGGTGGCATGTGTCACGGATGGGTATTGGGCATTAGTTAGTTTTGGGATGTTATTAGAACGGAAGTGTGTTTCCTGTAGAAAGATGATGTTGGCGTTAAGTCTGTGCATGGTAAGAAGGAGTTTGGAATGTTTTTCTGGTGTATTGAGTCCCTTTACATTAAGGGAAAATATTTTGAGCGTGGTTTCATTGAGTTTCGTTGTTGTCGGTACCTTGGTGACTTTATTCAAATTCATTTTATGGTGAGGTGTGGGCTGTGGCAGGAGATTTGGGGTGGTAAGGATTGTGTTTTGGGTAAGGATGGTAGGTAGAGCTTTCAAAGGGGTCGGGAAAGAGGGAACCGGCACGATGTGGTGTTCGGGTCACCTAAATCGGTGTCCCGAGCCACAGGGGTATATCCACCGGTACAGATCAGTGGATTTATTCTGGAAGTAAAGTGTGTGAGTTGGATGAAGTATGTGCGACCACTGCGTGGGGGTTGGTTTGGCAGTTGAGAGGTATGGATGATGAAGAGAGTCAAAGATGCAAAAAGAAAAGAATAAAAGGAAAAAACAGATATGAATGACCTAAACGGTCCTTCTCACCATCAGCCTTCTACCTTGGAGTTGGGGGTGTGTGTTAGTTCAGGTGTGTTTGTAATGTGGCAATGAAAGTAACGGATGCAAGGAGGCAGTGATGCATGTGTGTTAGATATATAGGATGTGTGCATTGGTCTGGGGGCTTTAGTGGTCAGTGATTGTAAGGGTAATGTAAGATGGGGTCATGTGAAAGGCTATCGTTATTTTATTAGCTGATGGGGAGGGTAAGAAGAAGTGCAGGTGCAAAGGGGATAACAAGCCACTACTTACTATGTTGGTATTTGGCTGAGACTGCTGGAGTCTATCAGGTCTGAAACATATAAACATTGTTAACCAGGTGCATTTAACGTTCATGCATTTCTCATAAACCAAAACAGTTTTCAACAAAAAAAAGTATAAACAAATCAGGGCGGGAGAAAAGAATTTCCTCCGAGAGCGTTCTAACTAGTGGGTTGTCTTATTCCCCCGTTTCAGTTGTCTATCGTGTGTGTTGTTCTAAGAGCCATGAGTGAGTTTGGTTGTATAACGTTATTCCCGGTCTCATCTGCTGGATGATGCTGTCGTGGTGAGAATTATTCTTGTGTGAGTCGTGGGACCCCTGTCTTAATGCTCAGCATTCCGCGGATAAAGCAGCGGCGTGAGCAATGTTCGTGTGTGTGAGGACTTATGTGTCTTGGTGTCTAACGATCTGTCTCATGTATTGTGTGGTAGTCTGTGTAAGGAGTATATCAGAGCATACCGGCTGTCCTTGTTGCATAACTAGGGGACAGCCTAAAACTTGGTGTCTGGTCATTAGATGACCTCCGCATCTTTGTCCCCGTCTACCCAGGAGGAGCTGTATTTAGTGAGCAGTGATGGGGTATATGAGTGCTCATGTATCGCTAGTCTAGGGTATTCTAGAGGGATGATGATAAGGGGGTGAGGTTAAAGCTCCATAGGGTCACTACGTTTCTAACTCTGGTTGTCAGTGTGAATCGTTAAGCGAAAAGTGGCCTAGATGCGCTATAGAGGGGAAATGATGGTGAGACAAGTCTCGGATAGATGATGAGGTAGACGGAGAAGATTAAGTAATTATCCCATGTTGCCCTTTTACAAGGAAAGGAAAGCTAATTTGTAAGATCACTTCGTGTGTTGTGAGGTTTTGTCTTTCCCCCGTTACATGAGTAGTGTCAGATAGACGGTCAGGGCAGGGTATGGAGGTACCTTGTGTGCTGCTGCCGTCTCTGCGGGTTTTATGCGATTGAAGGAGAGTTATTGTTCTGCCTGGGTGAGGAGGCTGAGGGTATGGTGTTGTGTCGTGGATCGATGGTTTGATGTCCGAGGGGATTACAGTCCGGGGAATTGCTTTGCTGCGGCGTTGTAGTCTGTGATCGGAGATGTTCAGGTGATCTTCTGCGGTGTCTTCTTCCGGTAGTCAGATGAGTAAGTCGTGTGCAGTTGACGGTCCGCCTTGAAATCCTATGCATATGTCCTTGGGAGCAGGGTATGTCCACGGGAGAGTAGGATGGTCCGGTCACAGTTTAACTCAGTATGGGTATCAGGAGCCGTTGATCGGGGTTTCGGGTGGTAGATGTAGACAGTCTTTGTTTGTATGGTGTATGTGGGAGATGCAGTGGAGATATCTGGCTATCATCAGGCAAGAGCGTGTTTAGCAGGGATGTCATGAGGGAGCAGGGCAGTCAGTGCTTACTCACTTTTCTCATGGAGGGGTAAGTTCTTCAGCGATCACGTTTAGCTCTGCGAGGCAGTGGTGCCGTCATGGGGCTGGAAGGTGGGTGGCGTGTGCCCGGCGGGGAGCCAATTCTGTTAGTGGACGGTGAGCGTCTCCTGCGAAAGCTGGTGTTGTGGGCGTCCATCAGGTCTTCCCATGGTGGTTGTCGGTGAGAGGGTTACATACTTACATACTTACATAGTTATACAATTTAAAGGCTGCGCTGCTGGTGCAAATACATGATCATATTAACTGAAAATACCATAATTAAGAATGAACACAAGTGAATTGTTTCATAACAAAAAAAAAAAAAAAGCACATAAATCGCATGCAAAAAAAAGAATCGCATGCAAAAAAAATGAGTGGAACATTCAGTAAACAAAAACGATTAAATAGAGTCCATTTAGTCATAGATTGAAATGAACTGTAGGTCTTGTGGGTGTAGAAAATGGTTGGATAGAGGGAGAAAGACACCCTTCCTTCAAGTGATATAAAGATTATCTCCGTAGGGAGCGTGATGTTAAAATAGAGAGAAGATCCTCCACCTCAAGTAAGGTAAGCCCCTTACCAGATCCAAAGATCTCCTGTCACAGAGATCATGCACACATGTGGCTGTGTCCCCCAGCCACTGGGTCTCTGTCAGTGCGCAGATCGGAAGCCACCTCTCCAGGAAATCAATCCAAACGTGATTTATCCGCTCACAGACCATGGATAAATAGGAAAGAAATGCTCCATAGCGTAATACAGTTAAAATCCACTTTAATTTATAAAAGAAAAGCACTTACAATTTGTGCAGTAAAGATCGCTTATAAAAACATGTAGCGCCGGCCGGCTTCAGCTGCTGCCCGTTTCTTCCGGGTTCAGCGTGGTATGGTGGTGACGTCAGCACGCCGCTCCTCCCTACGCCGTTTCGACAAATCTGTCGTCTTCCTGGGGTTCCCCAGGAAGACGACAGATTTGTCGAAACGGTGTAGGGAGGAGCGGCGTGCTGACGTCACCACCATACCACGCTGAACCCGGAAGAAACGGGCTGAAGCCGGCCGGCGCTACATGTTTTTATAAGCGATAGTGGATATAAAAAAAAATAATAGTTTCTTGAAGCTATCAATGCTCCCCGCTGAGACCACCGCCTGTGGAAGGGAATTCCACATCCTTGCCATTCTTACAGTAAAGAACCCTCTATGTAGTTTAAGATTAAACCTCTTTTCTTCTAATTTTAATGAGTGGCCACGAGTCTTGGTAAACTCTCTTCTGCGAAAAAGTTTTATCCCTATTGAGGGGTCACCAGTCCGGTATTTGTAAATTGAAATCATATCCCCTCTCAAGCGTCTCTTCTCCAGAGAGAATAAGTTCAGTGCTCGCAACCTTTCCTCATAACTAATATCCTCCAGACCCTTTATTAGCTTTGTTGCCCTTCTTTGTACTCGCTCCATTTCCAGTACATCCTTCCTGAGGACTGGTGCCCAGAACTGGACCGCATACTCTAGGTGCGGCCGGACCAGAGTCTTGTAGAGTGGGAGAATTATCGTTTTATCTCTGGAGTTGATCCCCCTTTTAATGCATGCCAATATTCTGTTTGCTTTGTTAGCAGCAGCTTGGCATTGCCTGCCATTGCTGAGCCTATCATCTACTAGGACCCCCAGGTCCTTTTCCATCCTAGATTCCCCCAGAGGTTCTCCCCCCAGTGTATAGATTGCATTCATATTTTTGCCACCCAAATGCATTATTTTACATTTTTCTACATTGAACCTCATTTGCCATGTAGTCGTCCACCCCATTAATTTGTTCAGGTCTTTTTGCAAGGTTTCCACGTCCTGCGGAGAAGTTATTGCCCTGCTTAGCTTCGTATCGTCTGCAAATACAGAGATTGAACTGTTTATCCCATCCTCCAGATCGTTTGAGAACAAATTAAATAGGATTGGTCCCAGCACAGAACCTTGGGGAACCCCACTACCCACCCCTGACCATTCTGAGTACTCCCCATTTATCACCACCCTCTGAACTCGCCCTTGTAGCCAGTTTTCAATCCATGTACTCACCCTATGGTCCATGCCAACAGACCTTATTTTGTACAGTAAACGTTTATGGGGAACTGTGTCAAATGCTTTTGCAAAATCCAGATACACCACGTCTACAGGCCTTCCTTTATCTAGATGGCAACTCACCTCCTCATAGAAGATTAATATATTGGTTTGGCAAGAACGATTCTTCATGAATCCATGCTGATTACTGCTAATGATATCGTTCGTATTACTAAAATCCTGTATATAGTCCCTTATCATCCCCTCCAAGAGTTTACATACTATCGATGTTAGGCTAACTGGTCTGTAATT
Source organism: Lithobates clamitans (assembly GCA_037952925.1). Lineage (NCBI taxonomy): Eukaryota > Metazoa > Chordata > Amphibia > Anura > Ranidae > Lithobates > Lithobates clamitans. Next base: position 55,135 of record JBBGZY010001285.1, read on the forward strand.
CCCAGGGATGTATTTTGGGCCCTTTTTAAATATAGGTGCTACATTGGCTTTTCTCCAATCAGCTGGTACCATTCCAGTCAGTAGACTATCTGTAAAAATTAGGAACAACGGTCTGGCAATCACTTGACTGAGTTCCCTAAGTACCCTCGGATGCAAGTCATCTGGTCCCGATGATTTATTAATGTTAAGTTTCTCAAATCTAATTTTAATTCCGTCCTCTGTTAACCATGGAGGTGCTTCCTGTGTTGTGTCATGAGGATAAACACTGCAGTTTTGGTTACTGAAGCCCCCCGATTCACTCGTGAAGACTGAGGAGAAGAATAAATTCAATACCTTCGCCATCTCCCCATCCTTTGTAACCAGATGTCCTTCCTCATTCTTTATGGGGCCAATATGGTCTGTCCTCCCTTTTTTACTGTTTACGTACTTAAAGAATTTCTTGGGATTTTTTTTGCTCTCCTCCGCTATGTGTCTTTCATGTTCTATCTTAGCTGTCCTAATTGCACCTTTACATATCTTGTTGCATTCTTTATAAAGTCTGAATGCTGAGGATGATCCCTCAACCTTGTATTTTTTGAAGGCCTTCTCCTTTGCTTTTATATGCATTTTTACGTTGGAGTTAAGCCATCCAGGACTTTTGTTCGCTCTTTTAAATTTATTACCCAATGGGATACATTGGCTAATGCCCTTATTTAATATGCTCTTAAAGCAAACCCATCTCTCCTCCATATTCTTTGTTTCTAATATTTTATCCCAGTTTATGCCTTTTAGCAAGGTTTGTAGTTTAGGGAAGTTGGCTCTTTTGAAATTCAGTGTCTTTGTATTCTCTTTATGTTTCCTATTTGTGTGATTTATACTGAAACTAATTGACCTGTGATCGCTGTTACCTAAATTGCCCCGCATTTCCACATCCGTGATCAGGTCTGTATTGTTGGTAATCAGTAGATCCAGTAATGTTTTATTTCTAGTTGGTGCGTCTACCATCTGACCCATAAAATTGTCCTGCAAGACATTAAGGAACTGGCGAGCCTTAAATGAATGCGCGGTTCCCTCCGCCCAATCTATGTCTGGATAATTAAAATCCCCCATTATGATAACACTTCCCATCCTTGCTGCTACTCCAATTTGTGATAGGAGATCCGTCTCCACTTCCTCCCTCAGGTTAGGGGGCCTATAGCATACTCCCAGTATTATTTTCCCCTTAGCTTTATCCCTTTGGAGCTCTACCCATAAGGATTCCACCTCCTCTCTAGCTCCCTCAGTGATGTCATCTCTCACATTCACTTGTACATTATTCTTGATATATATAGGCATACCCCTCCCCCTTTTTTACCCTCTCTATCCTTGCGGTATAGGGTATACCCTTGAATGTTTGCCAGCCAATCATGAGAGCTGTTGAACCAGGTCTCTGAAATTCCCACAAAATCCAAATCCTCCTCGTACAACAGTATCTCTAGTTCACCCATCTTGTCCGCCATGCTCCTGGCATTGGTGAACATGCCACATAGTTTAGACCGGTTGCCGGTTGAACTCCGCATACCAGTCAGGTACCGGGGTGAACGGAATGTCCAGTGTACGGCAAAAGGCGTCGAGGTCCTCCGGAACTCTCAGGAGTGCTGATCGTCCCTGGTGTGAGGCGGATAGACCAAAAGGAAACTTCCATCTATAGCGGATTCCTCTCGTGCGCAGTACATCCAGCAGAGGGCGCAGGTCTTTGCGATGTCGTAGAGTGATGGCCGAGAGATCCTGATAGATCTGTATGGGGTAGCCATCGTATTCCACAGTTGGTTTTTCGCAGGCTTTTTGTAGAATGGTTTCTTTGACAGAGAAGTCATGGCAGATAATGTCCCTAGGTGGTTCAGTATCTCTCCCTTTTGGGCGTAGTGCTCTGTGAATACGTTCCATTGCGATCTCCTTTGTTGCCGGTCTGTCTAGCAGGTGATTGAATAGACCCGTCACTACCGGGATAATCCTGTCCTGCTCCACTGCTTCGGGTATGCCTCTTACCCGAAGGTTGTGTCTTCTACCCCTGTTATCGAGATCTTCAACATGGCGTTGAAGATCTCTTAACTGCATTGTGTGGCGGTCAACGTTGTGGTGGATGGTCTTCACTGCGGCCTGCTGTTGAGCAGTCTTGTCTTCTACGCGCTGTATGCAGCCTGTGATGGCCTGTAGTTCATGTCGTAGATCCGTGATGGCCGAGAACAGGGTATCCTTTATATCCGCCGCAACTGCTTGTAGGTCAAGTAAGCTCGGTTGGCGGTGGGCTGGTAGAGAGGATTCCTGTGGAGGGTGGCTGTGTTCGGTCGGCGTGAGAACGATCTCATCGTGGGTCAGAGAGGAAGCTGAGGCGGGAGGAGAGGACGCCATAGTGGATCGCTGCGTTCGGAATATCTCCTGGTATTGTTTGGCTCGTGCGGCCAGCGGTTTCGCTCGGGGATCTGGATCTGCTTTGTGACGTTCCACGGGAAGACGTTCCCATAATTGGAGCACGGATTCAGTCGGTAGACCCCGGTAAAGGCGAATTTTAGGCTGTGGTGAGAGGGAGCCAGAGAATCAAGCAGCCATCTTCTCTCAAGGCAAACCACGCCCCCCTCTTGTTGGTTTTATACAGGCCTGTTTTATCGTAAATGGACATTTCTATTTTTGATAATGCCACCCCAAAAATTGTTATACAACAAACATGTTGGTTTGTTTTAAAAACCTTTTCTAAATGCACATGTGATTGTGCAGGTATTAAAAAGTTTGTTAATCAAGAATGTGTGGATTATTGTCTCAACGCTACAACACTTTTGTGGTGATGTAATTGCTGTTTCCTGTGAAAATGGGGGTTATTTCCTAAGGGCAAATGCTCTTTGCACTACAAGTGCAGTTTCAGTGCAGTTTCAAGTGCACTTGTAGTATAAAAAGTGTCTACGCCTTTAGTAAATAACACCCAACAGTGCTTTGTATAAGGTTACACAATCACGCCATTTTCAGGACTCCCCACATTGCTGTCAGGGTCTGTTAAAAAAAACACAAGCAGTAAATGTCACCAAATATTAGCTTTTTTTTTTTTTATTTGATAAATGCTTCACAAATTGTCTGGCATATTGATGGCCCCCCTACCCGCAAAGAACTCAAGGTATCTTAACTGAACATCACGGGCACTCAGGGAGGGCAAGCCAGGACAGCCACTTTCAAGTACCGTCAGGGTTGTATCATGTAGAATTCCGGCCTGAGGCCCAACTGAGCCAGCATAGTTGGCAGAATGTTGGCGTAAAAAGTTATGTAGAACACAGCATGCCAGGATTAGATGATTAAATTTATACTCCGCCATATGGATGGGTGTCAGAAATAGGTGGAACCGGCTGGCCATGATTCCAAATGTGTTCTCCACCACTCTTCTGGCTCTGGCCAGCCGGTAATTAAAAACCCTCTGTTCCAGGGTGAGGGTCCTCATCGGGAATGGTCGCATAAGATGGTCCCCCAGCGCAAATGCTTCATCCGCAACGAAGACGAATGGGAGTACTTCCACATTGTCCTCTGGAGGTGGCAAGTCCAAACTGCCATTCTGGAGACACCTGTAGATCTCCGTCTGGGCGATGACTCCACCATCGGACATCCGGCCATTCTTCCCCACGTCCACATACAGGAACTCGTAATTAGCCGACATCACCGCCAACATTACAATACTATTGAACCCCTTGTAATTATAATAGTACAACCCCGAGTTGGGTGGTGGGACGATGTGGACGTGTTTCCCATCAATTGCCCCTCCGCAGTTAGGAAAGTCCCACCGCTGGGCAAAGTGGGAGGCCACAGTCTGCCATTCCTGTGGCGTGGAAGGAAACTGTTGAGGAAAACAAAAATAAATTACTATTTTTGCACATAAACATGGCAAGCAGATTAGGCACAATCATTCTTGGCCAACCCCCAGATAGCATTTATTAAGGGGAAATTAACACCAAAGTATAAGGTACACCTACCATATTCCCCCTCCCCCCCTCTCATGGGCCATTTCTAACATTATAGGGGGGGGATCTTGGACAGGTAACCCTCTTCACTTCATTGAGAGATGGATGCCTAAATACAGGGTATTACTTGGAACAGCGCCTCCTTAGTTACACTATTGGCAGCCCACTGGACAGGTAAGAAGTGTCATAATACAAAGATATAAATACAAACCGTACACATTTGAGGACATTTGGACATTCTGCTATTACCTATAAAGATAATAATAGAATACAAAAACTTTAAACAGTAACATTGGAAAGTATGCAGGCAGGCCCTTGCACTACATGCTTTGGGGAATTCATCCATAAATCTGAGCACTAAAGAGATGGGTATAGTGTGTATGGGTTTGGCAAAGTCAGCAGATAGATGATTGAGGATAGATAGAGAATTGGGATCAGCTGACTTAGCAGTTGGGGGGAGGGAGGGTTTAGAAAAATGATTTGGGGACACTACAAAAAAAAGCCTCTGGCAAAAAACACTACTATGGAGCTGATAAAATACATTGTTAAGTGACTACATGAGGTGAATATAGGGGCAGGAGAGCATGTTGGGGAGGTAAGTGAAGGCAGATATGTATGAAGGAGTAAAAAAATAATTACATAAAAATCCAGCATTAATGAGAACAAAGGGGACATTCACAGCATTCTACAATCATGGTAATTAAGGAATGAGGAAAGAAATACAATATCTTAGCAAACATTAAATACAATAAAATGTGATATTAAAGGATAAAAATCTTACCTTAATATACTACTTCTGCAGGACCTGGATGATGGCAGAACAGGTCTCTGGGATGATGATCCCCAGAGCCTGGGGGGAGATGCCTGTCGAGAACTTGAGGTCCTGCAGGCTTCTCCCTGTTGCCAAGTACCGCAGGGTAGCGACCAGCCTCTGCTCCGGAGTGATGGCTTGCCTCATGCAGGTATCCTGCCTGCTGATATAGGGGGTCAGCGAAGCCAACAAACAGTGAAATACGGGGTCCATCATCCTGAGAAAGTTCCTGAAATCATCAGGATTATTTTCACGGAGCAAAGGCATATGAGAGAACTGGTCACGCTGAAGCAACCAATTCTTGGTCCATGAACTCCTCCACACCATGTTCATGGACTGGACTTGTGTCAAGGTCAGGACCCCAACACCAAGCCCCCGCACAGCACGAACTCTACGAGGAGTACGTATACGAAACATGGCTAGAAAGCGGTCGGCTGCTCAGAACGAAATAACAGAACGCACTGAAGAACAGCAAGGCCTGTGAAGAGCGACCTGAAAAACAGTAACGAACGAACAAGAACACAATGACTAATTAAAGTCACGCGGAACTTGCTTGCACGCACTGAAGAGCAGATACAAACCCACAAGCACAAACTGAACCACAGAAAACGATCTGAAAGCCACGAGTCTTAAAAAGTGCGAATCGTCTCTCACCAAACTTTTACTAACACGAGATTAGCAAAAGGAGCCCAAAGGGTGCTTGGTTCTGAACTGGCCTTTTCTAGTCTCGTCGTACGTGGTGGACGTCACCGCATTGTTGGCGATCGGAAATTCCGACAACTTTGTTTTCAAGTTTGAGCCAACATCTGTCGGAAAAAATCCTAGGATTTTGTTGTCGGAATGTCCGAACAAAGTCCGACCGTGTGTACGGGGCATAACTGTAAAAACTGTGGCTAATAGGACTCTGTCTCTCTGTTTATCTCTCTGCCGCTGCTGCAACACACTACACAAGGCCGCCACGCAGATGGCCTTATATAGTGTTGGTCATGTACTAAACCCCCTAAACCATATTTGGCCAAAGCCACCATGGCTTTGGCCAATTACGGCTCTCTGTACAGACGGTGCTTTGATTGGCCAAACATGTGGGTCATAGTGCATGCTTGGCCAATCATCAGCCAGCAATGAACTGCGATGCCGCAGTGAATTATGGGCCGTGACGCGACACTCGAATTTGGCCCGAACGTTCGAAATTCGGTGAACAGTCGAACATGCGATGTTCGAGTCGAACATGGGTTCCACTCGAACTCGAAGCTCATCCCTAGTGTGCAATCGTGATTTACAGAAGATCAAGGAAGACATCAATGATGTGGAAAAAAGACTCAAAAACATCATTGATTTTTTAGGCAGAATCTAAAACACCCCAAAATTCTTCTAGTTTGTTTGGATTTTTATTATTTTCACACATTTTAAATATTTTTTAGAAAGCTAAATTTTGAAGATGCACACAGTGTGTCAACATGTGCTATCTGCCATCACGGGATATCAAGGTACGCATTTTGGGGGTGCAACCTCTTTCTCGCAACTAAAGTAGATGAGAGGAAGGGGTTGCACCCCTGAAACACGTCCATTGATCCCCCATGATGGGAGCTAGCACATGTTGACATTAGGCATGGGATCAGGAGGGAAATCCCCATTTTGACTCTCAATTTGTGTGCATCTTCAAAATTTGGCTTTCACAGGGGTGACATCACTCCATCTGATGAAGGCAATATCAACACAGTTTGGACATACTAATGTTTGATATTGCCTTCACTTTGTCAAAGTTTAACTTTGTAAGTTCTTGAGTTGTGTATTGTTTTATGGTTTTAAACATGCCTGTTTTAATACAAAAAAGGCTATATGTACTGTCAAAAACAACAATGTTATTACTAAAATATGTTGGTTTGTTCAAAAACCCTTTTCTAACGCACATGTGCACAGAGTAAAAAGTTTTCTCCTCAACAATGTGTGGCTTCTTCTTTCAATGCTCAATATAATTTTTTGGGATAAGTTGGTGTTTACACTAAAATGGGGGTTATGTATTAAAGGCAAATCCACTTTGCACTACAAGTGCACTCTCAGTGCAGTTTCAAGTGCACTTTTGCAGTGCACTTGGAGTGCAAAGTGGATTTTCCTTTAGTAAATAACTCCCACAGTGCTTTATAATTTGCCGCAATCAGGCCATTTTCGTGACTCACCAAAATTCATTGTGCTGAAAATTATGAATATTTGAGATCACTCTGCAGATCTTCCCAGACTTAGCAGCGGAGACCAGGAGAAGAACACTTAAACCCTTACTGGAGCACCTGAAGATAAATAATATACAATATGCTTGGGGCTTACTAGCCTGCCTAATAGGGAGAAAAAAAGGACGGCCGGCAATTCTTAGATATCCAGAAGATACTGCCAGCTTCTGTAACAAACTGGATATACCATTAGTCGAGATACCAGGCTGGTGGGAAGCACAAGACAGCACCCCACTTACGGAAGAATCGAGATGGCACCTGATTTCAAAAAAGAAACTGACTGCGGCACAGAAGAAAAAATGATAGAATGATGGGTCTAGGAGGTGGAATGGGGGGGGAGGGTGGGAGTAAGAGACAGCAGATGTTGTAACATGGATGGGGAGAGGGAACGAGCAAGGGGTTTCCCTAGCCGGGGGGAGTAGCGGGTCTGTTAATGGACCACAGGCAGAGTTCAACCTCTGGGGGAAGAACCAATGGGCCAGGAGGGGATGGAGGGCCTTGGATCTAATGGCCTTGGGGAGGCTATATATCCCCCAAATGGAGATGGGGAGGAGGGGAGGGTGGGGGGATAGGAGAGAAGATGGGGATGTGGGAAATAGGGGTATCTCTCTGGCAATGTTCAAGAAAAACAGAAGTAGATCAAAGGTCTGTGTTCACTGTGCTCCTGGGGAAGGAATGGAGGGGAGCTGGGGTGATGATGGGAAGTGGGGATTTGGAGCACAGAAAACAAAGATGACCACCCTCAAACTTATGACATATAATGTACGCGGGTTAAACACTCCCATAAAAAGATATAATACAATAAGAGAGATTAAGCTTTATAAAGCAGACATAGTTCTTTTACAGGAGACACACATTTCACATGACTCTAACCTTAAAATAATCTCAAAAGATTACCCAGTCTGGTATTATGGGGACTCCCCAACAAAAAGAGCTAAGGGAGTAGCTATAGGATTTGTCAGAGGGGTAAGGTTAATGTTGGATAATAGAAGGACGGACACGGAAGGGCGATATTTATTCCTGAGGGGCAGAATAAATGAGGTGGAGTACTTTCTGGAAAATATCTATTGCCCAAACATTAATCCAATAAAATACTTAATAGATGTCATAAAAAATGTATGGAATTTAAGAGAGGAGGAGCCATTATGGGCGGAGACTTTAACTTCTGTATGGTGCTTGGGTTTGATAGTACGTCAAGTGCACAGAGGACTGGGAACGTACAGAGGAAGTTATTAAAAAAGATTTTACATCAGAATCAACTGATGGACACATGGAGAATACAACATGCTAAACGCCGGGACTATACGTTCCACTCCTCTGTGCACGGGACGTACTCAAGAATTGATTTCTTCTTGGTGGAGCACAGGTTGCTCGAGACAGTAATTAACACGAATACTGAAATCTCAACTCTACCTGAACATGCCCCAGTTATTATGAGAATAAAGATTGAGGGGAATCAAAATAGGCCACACTCCTGGAGATTAAATGAAGAACTATTACAGGATAAAGTCGCGGAAGAAAAGATCAGGCGGGAGTTAGAGCAGTACTTTAAAATTAATCATACAGAAGAAGTAACAGAAGCTACACTATGGGAAGCCCATAAGGCTTACATCAGAGGCATATTGATCCAGATGGGAGTGGGAAAAAAAAAAGGTCGGAATTATGAGAAGGAATGTCTTGACAAAAGAAACCTTTGAGCTAGAACAGCAACATAAAAAAACAGGGAATAAAGAAATCTGAACGGCACTTTATAAGCAATCCTAGAATAACTCTTCCTAACTTAATGAAAATGTTAAAAAAATATGGAGAAATATCTAACTTTAAAATTAATCCGGCCAAATCTGAGATTCTAAACATTAATGTACAAAAAAGGAGGTGCAGACCGATCAAGAGGAGTTCCCATTTATCTGGAGAGATAAAGAATTTAAATACTTGGGTGTAAAGATTACAACTTCCCTGGAGACGCTTTATCAATCTAATTTTTTACCACTACTAAATGATATCAAACTAGAATTATGTAAAATTGCATCAAGACATGTGTGATGGCTGGGGAGAATGAATATCTTTAAAATGAGTATCTTACCGAAGATCATGTATAAATTTCAAATGCTGCCGATCCCCCCCCCACAAGTATACTTTAAAACATTGAATACTATACTCCTAAGGTTCATCTGGCAAGGAAAAAAGCCGTGGATTAGCTTATCAGTGTTAACTAGGGATACAAGACAGGGGGGTCTGGGGGTACCAGACCTTAAGAATTACCACAAGGCGGTTCTCCTTTTACGGGTAATAGATTGGGCAAAAAACAACAAAGACAAAAGATGGGTGGAAATGGAAAGTACAATTAGTAAGGCTGTATTGGGGAAAATAGTATGGATTCCTGCACTGTTGAGGAACTTAGAGGAGAATACACATAAGATGACACAAGAAAGCACTAGAGATATGGGATTTGACACATAAAAAAAAAAATTGGGGATATAATTCTCCATTTATACCACTTAAAGACATTGATTATTTTCCACTGGGGAAAGGAAGTTTGTTCAGAAATTGGATTAAGATACAGAATGCACAATTAAAAGATGTAATGGTGAAGGGTAGAATTTGCACGTTCCAGGAGTTAAAACCAAAAAAGGATTTGATGGCAATAGATGAGTGGCTGTATTTCCAGCTGAAACATTTCTTTGAGTCCTTGCCCCAACCAGTGCGGTCAGTAGATAATTTGCTCCCGATGGAGAAACTTTGCTCGGCCACAGTAAGAAGGAAGGGGATCTCTAGAATGTATCAAATTTTGATGGAATGGAATGGGTTGGAAAGACCGCCATACATCGGCAAATGGGGAGAGGAACTGGGCACACAGGTGAACGATAAAGAGATGGGGAAAATTTTGAGAATGGCACATGTAACGTCAATTGACAGCAACAGGATAGAGATGGGTTTTAAAAGTTTAGCACGCTGGTATATAACCTCAGACAAGGCTCATAAAAATCAAGGGGAGATCTCGCAATTTTGCTGGAGGGGATGTAAAGAACCTGGAACCATGTCCCAAATTTGGTGGACCTGTCCAAAAATTTGAATATATTGGAGAGACGTATTGCAGACAATAAAAGATATAACTAAAGTGGAGGTTCCTGAGGACCCGTAGGAGTGCTTATTCCACCTGACGAAAACTCCATCTAACCAATACGTGAGAACTCTGGTCCCTACACTGCTAAACACGGCGCAGGCAGTGGCAGGACCCAGAGAGTCCTACACTGAGGAGTTGGTGTAATAAAGTAAAAAAAATTATAGTCTGGAGTATCTGAGATCTAGTGGGGAGGAGGATAGGCAGGATTTGAAGAAAAGTGGAATGATTGGGTTAAATTTAGGTATATAATTAGGTTTGCAGAAAAAATGGGAGACTTGTGAGGAGAAGAGGATAAGTGAAAGGGTACAGTTGGGGACAAGTAGTTAGGAACCATGTCCAGAATGGGGGGGGTGGGTGGAAAGGGGGACGGGGGTGGGGGGAGGGTGGAAGTTGTTATTTGTATTTGATGAGGTATTGATGAGAAGTTTATTTTGACTGGTTGTTTGTATGTCATCAGAAACAAAAGAAAATTTAATAAAGAGATTGAAAAAAAAAGAAAAGAAATCAAGAGTATATTGGAACAAGTGGTATTTTCTCAAGTATATTGATGAAAAGGTCTCACCTTGGGGTTTGAGAATACAAACATTTCCCAACATTAATAAGATAGAATCAGATTTTAGATCAAACTGGGAAGAGAACCTACAGGCATGCTCCATCAAAATTATGGATTTGCTTTGTCAACAGTATTCCCTAGAATTAGAATTGTTAGATAGAGAAATTGAAAAACTTTACAAAGACAATGAAAATTTAGTTTCAAACCCCTATTTAATTCACGAGAATTGACTCTAAAGAGCAATTTGGAAACCTTTGTGGCTGAAATCTTAAACACGAAAAAAGAAATTTATGCGTGACAAAATGGCATATGATCACAATACAGTGTAATGCCGCGTACACACGGTCGGAATTTTTGACAGAAAGAGTCCGATGGAAGCTTTTCATGGTATATTCCGATCGTGTATATGTCCCATCGGACTTTTTCCGTCGAAAATTCAGATGGACTTAGATAGAGAGCATGTTCTATATTTTTCCGATGGAAAAAATTATTATCCGAAAAACCGCTCGGCTGTATGCTGTTCCGACGCATCAAAGACGACGCATGCTCTGAAGCAAGTACGAGACGGAAGCGCTCGGTCTGGTAAAACTAGCGTTCGTAATGGAGATAGCACATTCCTCACGCTGCAAGTTCTTTGATCTTTTAATGCAGCGCATTCTTTTGTGCTTTGTAATGCTAGAATAATGAAGTTGTTTTGCTGCTGATATTCACACAGTTCTGACAAACTTTTTTTCTTTATTATTTCTTGTGATCTCATGAATAGTCTTTTTTTTTTTAAAGCCAGATCTCCATAATAATGTTTAGAATTAATTTTTATAGTCATCTTTTTTTCTTTTTTTTTATTTCATCAAGATCTCCTGTTTTTTTGTATTATTGAAAAATTATTTTCTAGTGATCTCCATAATTTTTTTTTTTCGTGTGTGTCAAGTTTCCAGAATAACATTATTAGCTTGTATTTTTTAACCTGAAGGAGGTTGGTTGTTGTCCCTTGTTATATTGACATTGTCTTTTTGAAATGTACCTGCCTACTCACAAACAAACTGTCCCTTTTGTAGAAAAACACGCAGGCAAGTATTTGTGAAAAATGAAATCTACATTTATTCTGGGTAACAAAATGGAGAGGAAGGCAACGCTGGAGAAACTTTTGGAGTTTGCAAAGCCTTTTGGCCCCCAGTCTGTGGAAAATAAAATTGTTAACTTGAGGAGTCCATATAATTTGGAGCCCAATCTGGTCCAGGACTCTGAGAGATCAGGACCAGCAGCAGATGATATCTATGTCCCCAGGCTGTGGTACTACACCAGCCTGTGTATTTTGTCAGACCAGACTGAAGCCAGTTCATCACTTTTTTCTCTTCACTGCAGCCTTCCCTCCACTCTTCCCTGCAGCCTTCTCTGCAGCCTTCCTTGGAGGCTGTGGCTCTGGTGGTGGACTTGTGGCAGGAGGAGGAGGACAAGGAGGATGGGCGAGCTCACATACGTGGCTGTTCTCAGTCATCTGGCCCCTCAACCCCTTCTGAAGGGCCTGAGCAAAAATTCCCTCACAGAGGAAGCGTTGGCCTGTCTCCAATTTCTGCAATCTAGTGGCTAGATAGCAGCCATAGGCCTCTTCAGCATCGGGGGGGGGCTTCTGAGGACATCACTTGCTTCCCTAATGAGGCCCAGTGCTGCCTCCTCGTGATTGTCCCCTTCCTGGGCCTTTTTTTGTAAGGCGGAGGGGAGGCACCTGTGATTGGGTGAGGCCACTGTGCCCGCCCACCTCCTGGCTGACACTGGGCCCGCCCACCTCCTGGCTGACACTGGGCATGGCCTCCTCCTGCCTGCCACTTTCCAGACCCTCCTCCTGGCTGAGCTCATCCTGTGTATAAAAAAAGGACATAGTTTTAGTTTTTGGTTCATCAATCACACACAATTTTCAGCTCATGACTTGCAAATTGAATGTTAATAAATAGAAAAGACTATCATTCTGATCTCAGCATTTTTCATTCTTGTCCCAAACATTTTTGGCCACTACTGTCTATTGCTACGTAAATCACTTTTTTTAATCATTAATTTGTTATCAATTAAAAACATCTAGTTGACATAATTAATATTAGGACAATAAATGTGTATAAAAATAATATACCTGGCTCCAGCTGGGCGCATCCACTTCTTCCAGGATGGAAGGCCCAGGTTGTTCCTCGTCAGCCTCTGCTGGGGTTGAGGGAAGGGTGGAGGGAAGGCTGCAGGGAAGAGTAGAAAGGGATTCCCTGGCTTCAGTCTGGTCGTCCAGAAACCACAGTTTGTTGAAGTACCACAGCCTGGGTACATACACTTGCGCTGCTGCTGCTCCTGATCTGAGTGATTTCTGGATCTTATTATGCTCCTTCTTATACATGTTCCTCAAGATCCCAATTTTCTTTTCTAAGAAAACGATGGTTGCATCGGGGACCTGAGTCTTCACAAATTCCAGAAGTTTCTCCAGCATTGACCTCCTAGCTTGTTTATTATAATATAAGCTGTGTTTTACCTGCCACAAATTCCTCATCTCCCTGCACCTGTCTATAAAACTGGCCATGAATTCTGGGTCATTAAAGTGATTCATATTTGCTGTAAGACAATACACAAGACAAAAACACTAATGTCAGCCTAAGCTCTCATAATCTTATCCCAATATAGGCCTCAATCTTAAAGCAGTATAGGCCACTGATGGCCCAAGGTAAAATTTCACCTTGGTTTAGGATGCTCGCCACTTCCGTTCCTCCTTCCTCCGCACACAGATCATACGTACGACACATGCGTGTTAGCTTGATATACACTGCGCATGCGTGAATCTCTGCCCACGTCACCCGCCCCTGACGTTCTTTGTAGAATATTCCCCACCCCTTCTCTTTCGGCGCCCAGTAGGAACGACATGGCGGAGACACAGCAGGTGTGTGTTAATTCTAGTAACGAGGAGGAGGAAAGCCCGGAGACAGAAACGCCCCGGTCCCAGAGGAGAAGATTTAACTCCTCAAATATGGACTTTATAGAGATGGTGGACATCTTGAGGAGGAAAGACTATGATGGGAAGCATGGACCATACACCAACCCTAATGAGAGAAAGGCCAAGATCATGACTAAAGTTGTGAAGGTGTCTGCACAGGCATTTTGGGGTACGACGATCCAAGGAGCAATTGAGGAAACACTGGTCAGACCTGAAACTGAGGGAGCAGGATCAGTATAGAAGAATCAAGAGAGTGCTTCTAAAACGTAAGTACTTGTCGTGTGTTCCTATCATTATTATTATATTTACATGCTTCTCCATGTGCTTTTCTTTACTGTTGTACAGTTTAAAATGGCGACTTTCATATTCGTGGGCACAGTAATTGGTCGTAGGAAACATCGTTCACTCATTAAATACAATGTTTTGAGCAGATACAGGTTAAATACATTTGGTCATGCCTATTTGTATAAAAATAAGTTTTGTACATTGCTGTCTAGATGTGTTTGTAACTAAAATGAAATGCAAGCTTGATTCAGTGTAATGTAAGGAGAGGACACTCAGCAGCTGTTTACACATCTGGACTAAGAAGCACTAGTGTGGGACACAAGAACAAACTCTTTAGGGTGTCCCACACAGGTACTCCAGTGGATACTTGGGGTGTCTCCATGTGTGAAAATTGTCACAAAAAGGTAAGCCAGCTTTGGAAAGGTAAAAAATCATATCTTCAGCTTGGAACTCTGCCCGAAACAGACAACTGTAGCCCACTTCCCAGCAATGTTTCATATTCCTATTTCTGGACTCAAATATCTGTGTGCTAAGTATACCTTTGGTTTCATTCTCATAGGGGAGAAAAGACTCGGAGGACACCACTCAGAGGACACCAGGAACCCCACACCTCAGAAAGAAGGGTAACTCAGCACAACACCACACTCCGAGGATCTGGAGGAAGGAGAGGTGGAGAAAGTGGGCGGAATTGTCACCACAACAGGTGAGTGTCTGACACTCCAGCTTCAGGTAATATATGTATGCCTGCATATTTATAATACATGTTTTTACTCAAGTTTTTAGGTGATGTGCTGGTTATGGAAGAGAAAGCTCAACATTTCACAAGTGACAGTGCACAAATCCTAATCCAGGACATCATGGTGTGGAATCATGAAATAGACATCATAAGCAATAAACTCAATGTTCTTGAACAACAAATGAAGAACATGATGTGTTGGGGAGAATATAAATATCTTCCAAATGCCACCATTTTAATTATTTTGGACTAAACAAAAATATTTTTTGTACATTTTAAAAGACAAATTTTGAAGATGCACACGGTGTCTCAACATGTGCTATCTGCCATCAGGGGATATCAATGTACGCGTTTTGTGGGTGCAACCCCTTTCTCGTAACTCTAGTGGTTGCAAAACACGTCCATTAATCCCCCATGATGGGAGATAGCACATGTTGACATTAGGCATGGGATCAGGAGGGAAATACCCATTTTGACTCCCAAATTGTGTGCATCTTCAAAATTGGCTTTTACAGGGGTGACATCACCCCATCTGATGAAGGCAATATCAACACATTTTTGACACTATAATGTCTGATATTGCCTTCAGTTTTTATACGTTGAACTTTGTAAGTTCCAGAGTTGTGTATGTTATGTTTTGAAACATGCCTGTTTATACCAAAAAAAAAAAAAAATTGTAAAAAACTTGAGAAAAAAAAAATATTTTACACTGACATTTTATAACGCACATGTGAATGTGCACAGAGTAAAAAGTTTCATCATCAACAATGTGTGGCTTCTTCTTTCAATGCTCAATACCAGTTTTGGAAGTAATTTTGTGTTTGCTCCCAGCTGATGGTGGCTTGCATGTGGATTTTGTGAACACAAGTGGAATTTTGAACTAAACTGGAGAGTTAAAAACCAGGAGTTGAAAACAGGAGTTAAAACAGAAGTCTTCTAATCTGTAAGTAACATCTTAAACTTCCCTTAAGTAATTGTATTGTAACTGGGAAATTAGTGCTAGCAGGGTTGAAGGTTTTGCTCAGTGCACAGTGTGCCACATGTATGCAAAATTGGTGCAACAGCTCCAGGATGGATACCGCTGTGACAGATGTGAGCAGGTTGCCCTCCTGGAGAGATCTGGAGGAGCAAGTTGCAACACTGGGCAGAAAGGACAACCTTGAAGGGGGTCCTCTGCTCGCTGAGCAGGTGGTCAGTAGGGATGATGTGGAGGGTGGAGGGGCAAGTCAGGATTATCAGATAGGAAGATGGGTTAATGTAGTTAGAGGAAGTGGAAGGGGCTCGCAGAATAGGAAGGCCAGTCCTGTGTTTGTGCATCAAAACAAATTTGCCAAGTTGGGTGAAGATGTGGAGGTGGCAAACACAGAGGTGGCAGCCCTAGATGTCACTGCTACCCCTAACAGCCGGGAGAGCAGCCCATCTAGTAGAGGTGGTGAGGGGAGTGCAGGTAGGCCTAGACAGTTGGTGGTTATAGGGGATTCTATAATCAGAAGGACTGATAAAATAATTTTTCGCCAGGATCGCCACAACTGAATGGTTTGCTGTCTCCCTGGTGCTAGGGTTCGGCATGTGGTGGACCGGGTGGATAAATTACTGGGAGGGGCTGGGCATGACCCAGCTGTCTTGGTCCACGTTGGAACCAATGACAGTATACATGGAAGGTGGAGGCTCCTTAAGAATCAATTTAAAGATCTAGGCTGCAAGTTGAAGGGAAGGACCTCCAAGGTGATATTCTCTGAAATATTGCCTGTGCCATGCGCAACACAGGAAAGGCAGTGGGTGATTAGAGAGCTGAATGCATGGCTCAAGACCTGGTGTAGGGAGGAGGGATTTGGGTTTCTAGAGCACTGGGCTGACTTTTCATTGGGGTGCAACCTATATGCTAAAGACGGTTTGCACTTGAATGGAAGGGGGTCTGCTGTGCTGGGGGAGAGGTTTATAGGAAGGCTGGAGGAGTATTTAAACTAGGATTGAGGGGGGAGGGTGAACTAGAATTACATCGAGAAGACAGGTCAGTTAGGGGTCAGACATTAATGGAGGGTGGAATGGGGACAGATGGGGGGAGGGTTATGGCAGGTGTCAAGAAATTTCCCATGTTGCAAACAGCCATTGGAAACTGTAGTGCCATTTATACTACTAATAATTATATGAAAAACACCAGACCAAAATGTAATAATGCATTAAAGTGTTTGTTCACCAATGCCAGAAGTCTGCCAAGCAAAATAGGTGAGTTGGAAGCTCTGGTGCATGAGGTGAACTATGATGTAATAGGTATTGCTGAAACTTGGCTTCAATCCTCACATGACTGGGCTATTAATATTCCTGGCTATGCACTATTTCGGAGAGACAGGGTAAAAAGGAAAGGTGGCGGGGTCTGTCTCTATGTGAGAAGTGATCTCAAAGCAAGTGTGAAAAAGGACCTGATTGATGGAGAGTGTGATGAGTCTGAAGCATTATGGGTGGAACTGCATATAGATGTGAGTAGTTCAAAGTTAATCATTGGAGTTTGTTATAGACCACCCAATGTTAACGAGGAGGTGGAGACTCAGCTCCTTGCACAGATGGAAAGGGCTGCAAGGGCTGGGACAGTGATAATAATGGGGGATTTTAATTACCCAGAAATTGACTGGAGTAATGGCAATGCTGGGACAGTTAAAGGGCAAAAATTTATAAACCTAGTACAGGACAATTTTATGGTCCAGTTTATTGAGGCCCCAACTAGGAATGAAGCTCTGTTGGACCTGGTAATCTCAAACCATGCAGAGCTTATTACTAATGTTCAGATAAAGGAACACCTGGGTAGCAGTGACCATAACATGATTTCATTTGATGTTAGCTGTAAAAAAGAAATACATATGGGAAAGATAAAAACACTTAACTTCAAGAGAGCAAATTTTCCAAGGATGAGGGCTGCTCTTGAGGACTTAGACTGGGAGGGAATATTGGCAGCGATAAACACAGAACAGAAATGGGAATTCTTCAAAAAGACTGTTTGGGACCTCACTGCAAAGTATATTCCCATGGGCAATAAGTTTAAAAGGCTAAAAATAAAACCTATGTGGCTCACGGTCAAAGTTAGAAAAGCTATAAACAATAAGAAAAGAGCTTTTAAAAAATATAAAAATGAAGGAACACTAGTGTCGTTTAAATGCTACAAAGAATTTAACAGAATATGTAAAAAGGAAATCAAGGGTGCAAAAATTCAAAATGAACGACAGATCGCAAAAAATAGTAGGACAAACCCCCAAAAATTCTTCAAATATATTAATAGTAAAAAGGTCAGGTCTGAGCATGTAGGCCCTTTACAAAATAATCTAGAGTGGGTGACTGGGGACAAGGAGAAGGCTAATTTATTAAATACTTTCTTCAGCTCTGTGTATACAAAAGAGCATGCGGAAGCTCATGTCCATAATGGGGGTGGTATTGACACAGCCCCCAATGATCCACAATGGCTCAAAAGGGATATGGTCCAGAAATATTTAGACAGAATAAAGGTGGATAAAGCACCTGGACCTGATGGCATCCACCCACGGAACCTAAAAGAATTGAGCTCTGTAATTTCAAAGCCATTGTATCTAATTTTTAGGGACTCATTAATGACAGGAATAGTACTACTGGATTGGCGCAGGGCGAACGTGGTGCCTATATTTAAAAAGGGGTCAAAGTCTTTACCAAGTAACTATAGACCTGTTAGTTTAAGTTCTATAGTCGGGAAGATACTGGAGCATTTAATAAAAGACTACATAGACGAGTTCTTGCTGGAAAAAAACATTTTAAGCAACAGACAGCATGGGTTCATGAAAGACAGAAGTTGTCAGACAAACCTGATTTCTTTTTATGAAGAGGTAAGTAAAACCTTGGACAGAGGGGTGGCTGTGGACGTGGTATACTTGGATTTTGCAAAAGCGTTCGATACAGTTCCGCACACACGGCTCATGTGTAAGTTAAAGTCTACAGGCTTGGAAATATCAGTTTGTAAATGGATAGAAAACTGGCTAAAAGACAGAATTCAGAGAGTAGTGGTTAATGATTCTTACTCTGAATGGTCTAAGGTTATCAGTGGTGTACCCCAAGGTTCAGTGCTGGGAAGATTACTCTTTAACATCTTTATAAATGATATTGGGTCTGGGATCAAAAGTAACATTTCTGTCTTTGCAGATGACACCAAGCTATGCAGTGGAATACCGTCCTTACAGGATGTCTCCAATTTACAAGCTGACCTCAATGCTCTGTCTAATTGGGCATCTATGTGGCAGATGAGGTTTAATGTTAAGAAATGTAAAGTTATGCACTTGGGGGCTAAGAATATGCATGCATCATACATGCTAGGGGGAGTACAACTGGGGGAATCCGTAGTGGAGAAGGATCTGGGGGTTTTGGTAGATCATAAGCTCAATAATAGCATGCAATGCCAAGCTGCGGTTTCCAAAGCGAGCAAAGTCCTTTCTTGTATTAAGAGAGGTATGGACTCCAGAGAGAGAGACATCATTTTGCCCCTGTTCAAATCATTAGTAAGACCTCATCTGGAATATGCAGTTCAGTTTTGGGCACCAGTTCTCAAAAAGGATATCGGGGAACTGTAGAAAGTGCAGAGAAGGGCAACCAAACTGATAAGAGGCATGGGGGAGCTCAGCTATGAGGAAAGATTAGAGGAACTGAATTTGTTCACTCTTGAGAAGAGGAGAATAAGGGGGGATATGATCAACATGTTCAAATATATAAGAGGTCCATATAGTGAACTTGGTGTTGAGTTATTCACTTTACGGTCAACACAGAGGACAAGGGGGCACTCTTTACGACTGGAGGAAAAGAGATTTCATCTCCAAATACGGAAAGGTTTCTTCACAGTAAGAGCTGTGAAAATGTGGAATAGACTCCCTCCAGAGGTGGTTCTGGCCAGCTCAGTAGATTGCTTTAAGAAAGGCCTGGATACTTTCCTAAATGTACATAATATAACTGGGTACTGACATTTATAGGTAAAGTTGATCCAGGGAAAATCCGATTTCCTCTTGGGGGATCAGGAAGGAATTTTTTCCCCTGCTATAGCAAATTGGAGCATGCTCTGCTGGGGTTTTTTACCTTCCTCTGGATCAACTGTGGGTATAGTATTGGGTATATTGGATTGTACAATATTTATTTTTTTTTTGTTTTTTGGTTGAACTGGATGGACTTGTGTCTTTTTTCAACCTGACTAACTATGTAACGGGGCTTATTTACTAAAGGAAAAATCCACTTGGTGCACTAGGAGAACCTAGGAGACAGCTAAAAAGAAACACAAGCAATAAAGAAAATTCTAGATTTTATCAGATATTTTTTTTTTTTATTGAAAAATTATTTAGACATTGTCTGGCATAGCAATGGCCCCCCTACCCGTAAAATAATTGACATATTTCTGGCGAACTTCACGGGCGCTTTGGGGTGCCAAGCCGGGACGGCAAGTATCCAGGCCCATCAGGGGATTAGCAGGAACTACGGCCTCATGCCCAACTGAGGCAAGGTAATTTTGGGCATTTTTCCATAAAAAATTGTGCAATATGCAGCATGATAAAATGATGTGGTTAATTTTGTAGTCCGCCATATGTATTGCTGTCAGAAACAGGCGGAACCGGCTGGCCATTATCCCGAAGGCATTCTCGACTCTTCTGGCCCTGGCCAGCCGGTAGTTAAAAACCCTCCTCTCCGGGGTAAGGGTCCTCTGGGGGAATAGCCTCATCAGGTGCTCGCCCAGACCGAATGCTTCATCAGCAATAAAGATGAACAGGAGTCCTTGAACGTTGTCCACAGCAGGTGGCAATGCCAGGCCACCAGTCTGGAGACGTTGGTAGAACTCGGTCTGGGCGAAGACTCCGACATCCGGCCATTCTTCCCACGTCCACATAGAGGAACTCATATTGTGCCGACACCACCGCCATCAACAATATACTATTAAAACCCTTATAATTGTAATAGTAAGACCCTGAATGGGGTGGTGGCATGATGTGGACATGCTTCCCATCTATAGCCCCTCCACAGTTGGGAAAGTCCCAAAGCTCGGCAAAATGGGAGGCCACAGTCTGCCATTCCCGTGGCGTTGAAGGAAACTGTGGAGTCAAACCATATAAAAAAATTAGCACATAAAATTGCAAGCAGATTACACAAAAACATTCTTGCCCAACATCAGTATAACATTTTTTTAAAGACAAAAATATAAGGCCCACTTATCAGATTCCTCACTACCTCTGATGGACCATTGTAAAAATTTTGGGGGGGGAGGGGGGGCTTGAGCTGAGTTTGGGATCCAAAAAAAAAGCCTCTGGCACTCTGCCTGAATTTAAGGGCAACGGGGGGCGTGGCTTAGCAATGGCCGAGTGAAGACACAATCTGGAGGAGCTCCCGGCTTAACTCAGCCCAAAACGGCCACACAACAGCTAAACTCTATATGAACACGGCATGAGCATCCCCCACAGTTACAGGACACGATCGACATCCCGGGGGCACAGAATCCAGAACTCCCAAACTGGAATTCAGCACTACTTCAGGAACACAGAGAACCTCATCTGGTGCCATTGTGAAGGCGCCATGAGTCAGCAATAAGGAGATGAACACCGGCACACTGACAAGCTCCGCAATGGCAACTACGCTGCAAGGCGACCTCTCAGGGACACCGGCGGTGTTCCACTCTGATGTGGCGGGGCTGACACAGAATCGGAGCCATCTAGATGAAGACCTCTGTGTCCTGTTGCAGGCCCTCCCCACACGGGTGGACATTGAGGCCTTGATCCTACGGATAGAGGAGGCACACAGCAGGGACCTGACAGAGGTGAGATCAGAATTACACACACTCACGGATCATGCAGTGAGCGGAGAGACGTCAGTCTCCTCGCTGGAGAACCGTGTGCAGGCACTAGAATGAGCGCAGGACACGCATGCCATAGAGACCCAGGAGATGCAGTTGCATTTAGAAGAAATGGAAGACCGCAGTCAGTTAATAATCTGCGACTGCGGGGCATCCCGGAAGCCACGGGTCCAGAAGACCTGGCAGAGACGGTCACGGCTATTTTTCACAGTCTTCTGGAAACACCTCCACCCCCTCTAGAAATAGATCGGGTACACCGCACATTTAGCCCCAAATCAGCTGACCCGGACAGGCCTTGTGATGTACTATGCTGCTTACATCGCCACTCGCAAAAAGAGAGCATCCTCCACAAATCATGGGAACACAGTGATATTGAATTTGACGGGGTGCACATCCAGATCTTACCAGATCTTTCCACAGCAACATTGCAAAGGAGAGCACTGCTAAAACCAGCGTTGGAAGTGGCGAGAAGACATGGCTGCATTTACAGATGGGGATACCCCTTAGCAGTGATATTCCGCAAGGCACAAATCTCCTTCACGTTGAGAACACCGGCAGACCTACCGGCATTCTTCACATTCCTGGAGGCAGAACCAGTCCATGTACCGAACTGGCTAAAGAAGATTCCAAAACCAATGGGACGCTCGGGCCCCAGCAGAGGCAGACCTTATCAGCCTGCCCGAGACCGGAGACCCAGAGGGGGACCCCGAGCGCCTTCCACCAACAGATCACATGAGTCATAAGAACACACCATAGTCATTTTCCCTTGTTACACACAGACTGCTTGTCTGCTTGGGACCGCTGTCCCCTCATGGACCCAGATAGCAACTCCACCGTTCTATATAACAACTTCACCCCCCTCTCCCCCCCCACCCCTCCCCCCCTTCCCTCATGTCCCCCCTGAGCTCATCCTCATAATGTGTATCCCAGTGCTTTTTAATCTCATTTTTTAATTTTCTTATTTTTTTGTCCCCATTTTTTATTTCTATTTTTATTTTTAATTTTTATGTTTCATTTTTATTTCTTATTTTTATTTTAATTGTATATTTACTTTTATTTTTATACTTATTTTTATTTTTATTTCTATTTTTCATTGTTTTTTCCTATTTTTATTTTTCATTTTATTTTTTATTTTTATTTTATTTTTCATTTTCCACATTTTTTTCATCTTTTAAATAAATGTTTTAACCCTAATTCCACTTACTATTATTATCCTTATATTTATTAAACTTACCCCCAATTCATCATATTTTTAATTCTTCATACTTTACTTTCAATTTTTTTGTGCTTTTTGGAAGATTGTGGGTCCGCTGGCTGTTGTGGTTCCACAGCCACAGACCTCCAGCCCATACACTTTAACCTAATTGCCTAATTGCGTCCACTATATATTCAAGCTGCTCTCCTCCAGGGAGCAAAAAGGCCAGTAGATGGAGCTGTGAGCCCCGAGCGCGTAGCCTGTACTATCCCTGTATCATCCCCAACACCAGCCTGGACGTTTGCCATGCATCAGTGACGTCATTTCCGCTTCCGCGCTCCAGAGTGGTCAGCGTGGAGCTTTCCATGCACTGGATGCAGCGGTTCAGCCTGTTTACAGACTCCACACCCAGACGCCTGAAGGAATGAAATCCGAGCCGGAAACAAGATAACAACACATCCCAGGACACTTCCCATCTCAAAGAAACACCTCCACCGTGCGAACTAGTAAGTGTAATTGTTACACTAACTTTCATTTTTGCATAAACAAGCTACCACAGTTGGCGCCTCCACACCCCTCCTTTTTTCAACATTGATTATCAACAGAGGTAATGGACACCCTCTGAGGATGGCTGCCTCCTCATTCTAGAATTTACCTGCCTTATGTTAATGTGCTATTATAGCTACCATTGTACTATTTACCTTAGACATCACATGCTGCGGAGCGCCGGAGACCCCCCCCCCCTTTTTGTTACCCAGGGACCCTGATTCTACTTTGGCTACTAATGTTTTATCCCTATGGGGACCCTCTGCCGAACACCCCCCCCCCCCCCGGAGCAGAGAATGAGTGACTTTTGAGACGGACTGCCTGCAGGGGTACGGGGAAAAAGGAAATCTTTGCAGTTCCCTCTGTTACTGAAATTTGGCTATACGCAGAGCACACAGCCAAATCTCCTGTTTCTAATAATAATAACAATTTCGTCTAATGATATAAATGCATCTCATCTTCTGATCGTATGCCATCCTCTGGTGTAGCCCTCCTCTGGTGTGTGCCCCTTCCCCACAAACAGACACAACACATCCTTATGTTCTCAGCTCCAGCATTCCTCTGCCAGCAAGCCCCCCCCCCCACGAGAAGTGTCCTGGCTCTTTATTAACATAACAGGAAGTCCCAAAACTTGAGGGTTGGGCTTCCAACAGCCAAACACCTCTTACAAAGCTTGTGACCTCACAGGAAATGAACACATAAGGACATGACCAAATAAAGACATGACATTCAACTCAGGAAAATACAACAATCCATTAACCAAATGATGATGACTAGAGTTACTCGTGGATGGGAAATTATCTTCAGGTGTACGTCATGGCACCCCAAATATGTTGATCAGGCATACCGGGGTGACACCAGCAAACAACCGCTAAACCGATAATATCTTTGCAGAGCGAACACCCCCCCCACCAGACGATTGTTCTGTGCATTGCACAGGGGCCCTTTGCTGGCGGACATGTCTTCTCTCTGCAAACACCTCTCTCCAAACACCAGGAAGTTTTCCACTACCTAACAGGTCTCAACCAGCGTCAGTCTGCCCCAGTCAGCTCTTTAGAGCGGGCTGCGAGAGAACAGACACTGGGAGACTCTTATGACAATACATTAATCATAAAATTTCCCACAACAGTCCCTCCTCTTGTCATATGATCCCATGTGTCCCTCGATAAATCCTGATCTTCTTCTTAGTCCATAAAAAGTAAAACACGGCTTGACATGTAGACTCTGTTGGAGATAACGTGGTGAGCTGTAGTAGTCGCCGGTCGGTCTGGGATCCTCTGTGTCTTGTACGTGGGTCGGGCTTCGGGGAATCTCATCAGGGAAGATGTGGTCATCTGCTCAGGCTTTGGTCACTCGTCCAATCAGGCAACAGGAGCACCTCATCACGGCATATAGAAGGAGTAGAAACAAAAACAACATGAGTATATATACCTCTACTTCCTTCACTATGATCCGCTGCAAAATAAAAATTAAATCCCCAACGATTCCCAAACCCTTAAAAGGATTCCAACCTTCACTAGCTATAGCTCTGGCTTTGCCTTGTAGGGACCTAAATCTTATCCATATGGGCCTGAAACCCCCTTGGGCTGTGGGAAACTCCTTGTAGCTTCAACAGTTACATGAAGACATCCCATCCTTAATGGATGAGAAATTGTTCAAGCGTTTCATAAGTTCAAGCCCCCACCGTGTACAAGCAATTCCCTTCAATCCGTCACTGCCATTCTTACCTTCTCTCACACCATCAGATCCTCACGATCGGCCGCAACATAAGATGCTGGGATGAGTTTCACCAGCACACATGAACCTCTTGCCTTACGGGAAATTACTTTATAAGCTGTAGATCCGCATTAATACCAAACTACAGTTGAAGCACACTTGTGGGTTACCTAGTTATCCCGATACCAAAGCTGGCAAGAACCAGAGCTATTGTTAAAATGATAATTAATTTTACCCTCTAGAAATGTTTTGTTGTTAAGTTCTATTGACAAGTGTCTGTTGATTTTACTAGTCTGTCAAAACTCCTCACACCAATATGAACGTCACATATAGCATGTACCGCTGTCATCGCTGGGGCACTAATACCCGACCATGTGTCCTGTTCTCTTTCTTAGCTAGTTGGGATGCTTTTCATCATTACCCTTGCTAAAATTTATTAAACAAAAAAATATAAATAAACGAAGATACTCCTCTACTCTTTGTGGTTGATCCGCTTCTTGCAGTGGCTGGCGTGGTCTCATCCCTCAAGCTTCTTTACAATGACCCAGTCACCTGGTTGGAAAGAATGTAAACTGGTTATTGTGTCAGGGTCCAGGATGGACTCGTGAACCCTGTGGTGTACTTTTTAAAAATCATGTTACAGTGACTGCACCCACTCCATCAGCTGAGAATGTAGGTGACAGCAAATGAGGAAGTACAATTCTGTTTTTGGTTGAACTCCAAACAAACCTCATATGACAATAAGGCTATGTTTCCACTAGTGTGTCCCCAAAGTTGCGCGATTTACACTGCGACTTTGCGATGCGAACTGTGGTGCGATTTGTTGCTACTTTAAAAACGACTTTGTGCGACTTGGATGTTCTGCGATTTAGTCATAGTGATGTAATTCCTTATCCTGCTTAGTTATTTCCCCTTCCTCTTTCATTGTCACGTGTTGTATGTTTGTTAGCAAACATGTTGGCTATGCAATATGTTGGGTCAGCAGTCATTTTGGCTGCTGTAGCAGCATTTATAGATGAAGAAGAGGAGGATAACCGGAGGAGGAGAAGGCATAGGTTTTGTATCTTTCCCATCATCGCCCAAAGGAAAGTGAGATGCCAGTTTGGGGTCCTTTACAACGACCTCCGTGCTCATGAAGACAAATTCTTCAACTACACAAGGATGTCAATTAAAAGGTGAGAACATTTTTTGATGTCAACTTGCAAATGCTGCCAGATATATTTGGGAAAATGTGTATATGCCTGGTCAGTATGACTCTTTTTAGAATTTTTAGGTTTGAATAGCTAGAAGTGTTAACTATAACCTGATCAAATTGTTTTAAAAATGGAACTCGATTTTTAAATGTTTGATTTTTACATGGTCAATGTAGATAATAGCCATATTTTTTCTCTACATTTTTGATGAATTGTTGGCTTTGCTCTCTAGCCATCTAGAGCGACAAAACACAAGTTTCCGAAGGAGTTTTTCAGCTGTTGAAAGACACATAACATTGAGGTAACTTTTCATACCTACTTTTTCTTCTTCTTAACTTTTATGTGGCATTTGGATATCCACATCATTCTTTCATCCTCTTTACATGAAGTAAAAAAATAAATACTAGCATGTAATTGTGCGTGACATTGTTTTTACAATATTAACTTTGCCTCTACATCACCAGTGTCTTTCTCCTGCTCCTCTTCTTCCTTCACTTCCTCAGGCACCTCCTTCCTAGCTCATTTTTTTTAGTTTATTGAAGTAGCTTAGTGTAAATATGTATCATTATAATAAACTGTATGTACTTTTTCATTTTAGGTACCTGGCAACTGGACATTCCTTTGCAAGTTTGCATTATGAGTTTTTGGTTGGCAAAACTACTGTCAGCAATATTGTCCACGATACCTGCGGAGACATCTGTAAAGTCCTTAGGGATTTGGTCCTGAAGAAGCTCACTTGCGAAGATTGGTGCAAGATAGCCGAAGTTTTCTGGGATCGTTGCAATTTCCAGAATTGTCTTGGGGCAATTGACGGAAAACATATGAGGGTAGTGATGCCCATCGGCAGTGGAACCAAATACTTTAACTACAAAAAATATTTTTCTTTTGTATTACTAGCAGTGGCTGATGCCATTTATTGTTTTAGCTATATAGACATAGGATCATATGGCAGCAGCTCAGACTCCAGTATTTTCCAAAGATCATCGTTTGGAAGAATGTTGAGGGAAAATGGTCTGGACCTGCCACAGGACTGTCCGTTGCCAGGAACAAATGGGCCGCCAATGCCATTTGTGTATGTTGGGGATGAGGCCTTTGCTCTCAGTGAGCATCTATTAAGGCCTTATTCCATTAGGTGTCTGAGTGAAGAGAAGCGAATCTGCAATTACCGGTTAACGAGGGCAAGACGAGTGGTAGAATGTTCATTTGGCATTTTAGCCAACAAGTGGCGTTTGCTACATACACCGATTATTTTAAAACTTGAGAATGCAATATCTGCAGTAAAAGCAGCATGTGTGCTTCATAATTTTGTTAGAATTCGTGATTGGCTATCTTTTTGAAGATTTCCTCATGCACGATCTGGAAGGTGCACAATGGAGTGCCAGTAGGGGCACCACCAATGGTGCCACTGTGCGTGAGGGATTCTTGTCGTATTTTATGTCTGCTGCTGGTTCTGTCCCCTGGCAGCAGGATGCCATTGCATAATGTATGTCATGCATTTTATTGTAATATTATTTAGATGTCTGTTATGTTTCATTGCATCCAAATGCAGAATAACAGGTCTTTAACACAAATTCGAAAAAAGGATAAGTAGAAAATGTATAATGTAACCAGAATAATTTTTATTTTCCTGAATTTTGTGCAAGAATGCACCAAAAATTTTTTTTGGGGGTTTTGGTGAACTACACCATTTTTTTTTTACTTTTTAACAAGCACAACAAATAAAATAATAAAATATTTCACTTTGAACAACACAAAAATAAAAGTCATAAAAAAATAAAATATATAATCTGAATCTTTTTTACAAGACAAATCTTTTTGCAAGAAGGCAAAAATAAAGAAATAAGTTCCATGAACTCAAAAATTCAACAGTTGTTGTTTTGGCCTCCTCAACCAACCAAAAAATATAGAACAAGTCTTAAACCCACAGCAAAAATAATAGAAAATTACAATTGCTCGTATGTTTTGATTTCAGTGGTCCCGGAAACTGAACTATTGGTTGGTCCAGGGAAATCCACTGATGGACCAAGGTAATATTTCCTTTCAAGAAAAGGTGGAACCTGACTGGGTGTAGGCTGCCTAAGTTGGTGAGTGGTTGGGGGGCCAAGGGTAGAGGTAGTGGGGGCAGGATTTGGATGCAACATGCGTGGCCTTGAGGGATTCAGCATATTACCATACTGGTCACAGTATGGACGGTTTATTGGTGGAGCATATTGTGTACTTGGAAAGTGAGTGTATTGTTGATAAGGGGGATATTGGGGAAGCGGGGGTTGCATATATGCTGAGGATGTTGTTGGCCCCTCACCCACAAATGATTGAGCAGTTGACATCAAAGCCATCCTGAGTGCATATTTTTTCTCAGGGGGTACCTGTTTACATATGCCTAAAATTACAGTGAGAAATGCTGTGTCTTCACACTGGTTTTCAGCCATTTTAGTGGACATCTGACTGACTACATCTAAAATTTTATCCATGGGTTTCACAGGCCGGGCACTTCCCCTTGAAGATCTTCGCAAAGGCCTAGAGACATTGCTAGGCCCTGGTTCTGCATCCTCCTCATTCATTGAGTTTGATGTTCACCTTGATTTATCTACGAACAGTTCCTTGTCAACATTGTCTTGGAATTGTTCTTGCTCCTCCTCCGCAGCAGCTTCCTCTGACTCATCTGCTGCTGCCAAACCCTGTGTGCTTTCTTCCTAGCTTGCCTGGGTTCTAAAATACAAATCACATATTTTTAAAGTAAGCATTACAATTTGATATGTACAATTCATAACATATGCCTGCTGATAACTTACTCTCGCATTTCCAACACTGGTTTTAAAAAATCAAGATCCCCGGCATGGGCATATGGGGCTAATCTTTTTGAGCCGGAACCACTCCTTCCTTCTTTTAATTTTCGTAAGTACCGGTTGTAGTAGTCTTTGAGACTTCTCCATCGAGTTTGTAACGAGAGAACTACAAAATATAAAGCAAATAATAAATTAAAACAAAAAACGCTATTAACTGCCTATAGGTCATTCATTTGCTAGGCTGCATAATTGATATGGATGGTGTTAAAACAACCGCTAAATATATTACCCATGACACCTGCATAATTTGCCATGTGCTGGAGGATGTTGACAGGGCCATCTTTAACATTATTTAATATTATTAGGACCGTGGTCAAATATTATTTGCTGGCCCACACACACACACACACACACACACACACACACACACAGATTTACTTTCCTGCAGCCACAGGTTACAGGAAAGTAACTATATAAATTCCACCATCAACACAGATAGTGTTGACAGGGGATTCCCTCCTGCCAAACCATTGTGATCTCCTGGCAGAAGAAGCAGTCCCCACCAAGAAAACACAGTGCACATTGTTAACACACACCCATTGGTTGCAGAATATTTAAATAGGTGCAAGGCGCAAAGTGCTAAGCAGCATATATCAACCACTTACTTTTTGAAGAACGTTCTGTGGCTGGTAAAGAGTCTCAGGTCTTATAATATATGCGAGCCACTTCCAACCATGCTCTCTCCTTCTTTGCATGATCTTTGTAACCTGGATCTCTGAGGACATATATTGCCGGACGTTGTCTGACAAGCCTAATAATTTCCTTGAACTTGTCGCTTGTTTTTTCTAGCCCTAGGCATGCTTCCTGCTATCTTCCACACTCACATACATCAATATAGGAAGTGATGTATTTGGGAGGAGCAGAGATCATGTGCTTCTGTAGACTTCCGTGGAAGTCGCAAAAAAGTCGCGGTGCCAGACATGTACATACGACTGCATTGCGACTTAATACCTTTCTATGGAGAACAAGTCGCACCGAAGATGGAACAAAGTAGTGCAAGAACTTTTTTTGGAGTTGCTGCGACTTGAGTCGCACCAATTAGAACGGGGACCATTGAAATACATGGGTTTTGACTTGTCATGCGACTTGACATGTGTCAAGTCGCAAAACAACTCACAGTAGTGGAAACAGAGCCTTACCCAGACATCGGGACTGTGGTCACTGTATAACCTGTGCGTGGCCTACCATCTGGAGTGTAATACCTGGAACCAGTGACAAAAAAGGTTCTTAGCATCTGGGATGGGAGCCTACTTCACCAGACTGCTGCTTGCTGATTCAAATTCTATCAAAGAAAGACAGTCTTGGCACAAACTTGGTTAGAATTAGAGCGGTTAGTATTGTTGGTTTGAAAATGTGTCATTCTCACCACTCTCATCCCCCCTTTTCTTCCCTCCTCATTACAAACTGGAGGAAGACATGCAGGGTTTAGAATGGTGCAGAACAAAACAGTGAAATAGCCTATGATACTTTTACCTTTTTATACACCTGTACATACACTTCCAGAAACTCTTTGGACCGGAAAAGATACTTATAAACAAAAGTTATGACTCTATCCTTCAAAGAATGGTAAACAATACAACATTCATGTACATTGGTAAATTGTCACTGACATTCCTTAAAACCGATAATAACTGAACCCTCTGTAAGTCTTACTTTCACGTTTTTACTTAAAATACAACAGCCGCGACACGTAAGAGGGCTGTCGTGGTAGGTTCAAACATGTTACTACATACAAACATTGAAAAGAGACAAACATTTAGATATAAATGTGGAGGAGATATTTCATAGTTCCCAAAAACGAAAATGAAAAAAATTAAAACGACCAGATGGAATGCTGCCGTCACTCTTTTAGCGATAGAAAAAGAATACAAATTGAAAAGTACGAGAGCATTTCGAAATCTTTGCATGGATCAACCACACAAAGTTCAAAAACAGGCCTGTGTATTTTTAATACTACGCATCCATCAACTCACTCAACATTACAGATTTCTGAAGCCGCAATCGCGCTACATCAACTCCAGAGGGATACCCAAAATAGTATCCTTGGACCATCTATGTCAATCTTTCTGGGGTTTAATGGCCTTTTCCTCAGAACTAGACTCCATGCTCTTGTGCATCCATTTGACTGTGGGAAGCCTTGCATTCCTTCCCTTGCACGGACTGCCATTGCCCATGGCGATTTGAATCGGCTTATCGTCTTACCCCTGCGTCCAGGGAAACCCTTGCACCCATTTCGGGGACCACCGCCCGGTGTCTTCTTACACGGTGGGTTGACGAACTACAACCACTATTAGTCACTGAACTAGAAACACTAAACTGAGGCATCAACCCTATGGCTTGTTGTCCCAACACTTTTGGCACAGAACTACAGAGTACCCCTCTTTTAACAACCAAACTATTAACTATGTCAAATGATTCCCCAACAACCACAGATCAACCCCCGAATTAAGTCTCTACCCCTCACAGTGTATGCATACACAAGCGCATTGCACTGTACGACCATACACTGTGCTGCCAGACGAATCTACACAGAGCACTTTTGCCTGCTTCTTTTACAAAACACTGCAGCTTCTCTCTGTACCTTGATATTACGACAATAACTTGGATGCCTCCTGTTTGCTCTCTACCCAAAACTGTATTACAGTATAAAACTAAAAAGACAGCTGGGAGATATTTAAAACACTTTCGAACGCCAGTATTTTCCCATTGTCCTTCCAAGCACAAATCTCATTTGCTTGTGTGATATCCCAAGCTCCGCCCCCACCAACTTCCTGTGGATACATAAAATGCTGAGAATAACTTCCTGTTGTATGCCCAGCTCTAAAAAAACCCTCAAACTGGTTTATTTACATATCAATGTACAGGAAAAGGGAGGGAGGGGAGCCATAGCCCCATCACCTTGTCTATCAGGACACCAAAAAAAAAAAAATCCATGGCTAACATCATATATATTTCAACAATTAAAAAAAAACTTTTGTCACGGAAAGGATGGAATAAACCCCCATATTGCAAATGGGAGGGAATCCCCCTTGACTCACTTATCCCCTGGGAAGTCAAACCACAAGTTTTGAGACCAAAATACCACACAACAGTGTAACAAAAGTCAAAACTGAAACTCCTGCAAAAAGACGGCTGAAGGAGTTCAACCAAAGTCTTTTCGCTTCCACTGCAGGCCACAAACAAAATGGCGCCATTAACACATGAAATTTAGTTGTTGATCCTGCCAAAATCGAGATTTCTTCACTAGAAGAAAAAAGGGGGGGGGGGAAACTGCGCTAAGTGATGTTTAAAAATTGGGTAATGTGATGTGAATCAATATAAAATAAACAGCAGCAATTCTAACAATATGACACCCATATGTCACTGGAAAGATAAAGTAAACAAAAAGAATTGCGCTAATAGGTAACAAAATGTGCATAAATATAAAAACAGTGACAACTTGAATGGGCACGATTATATGCAAACACAAAACAACAATATTAACAAAAATGAATCAAAATAAATCCCTCATGCAATCTTGAAAGTCCAAAGGGTGAACTAAAAAACAGTCTGAAAGGTGGCACTAAACCACCAATCTAAATAAAACTCCAAGTGATTCACACATATTCATCCGTGAAAAAAGGCAGTCCACCACCAAGAATGGAAGGGGTCACTCCTTACCGGAAAGCCACGATCCCCCACTACAGAGGATCACAGCTCGCAAGCACAGCTGAAACTGGCAACTGGAACCCGCATCGGTATCCACTACAGTGTCATCACAACATCAGCGGTAAAGGACCAACTCGTGGAAGGGGTGTACCATAAAATAAAGATGGAACTTGCATAGTGTAAAACCATAAAGGACTTTATTCAGAAACTCATAAATATACACTTACAGTGTCATTCATAAAAAAGAGCCTTAAGTCCGGTCCGTTGGCCATGTGGACTCGGACAAACCTGTCCTACTGAAAATGGAACACAGATTGGAGGTGACGTCAGCGCGTCGTCTAGCTCCGCCCTACGCGTTTCGTGACAACATCACGTCTTCCAGGGGCACAGGCGGCGCACTATGTCACCTCCCTAAATAGTGTAGAACCTAACCAAGCCTCTTTTTGAGCCCCGTTCTATCTATAGATCGGCAGATACCACACGGTGGACCGCAAATCCAGGATATACATCTCAATGCATACTAATGGTAATGAAACCATAAAAATTACCGCAACACATAGATTATTCTGCATGCGGGAATCCTTTTTCTGAAAAAACTTTTAAAAGTAAATCTGTTAAAAATGTAAAAAAATATAAATAAAATTAAAAAATAAAACGGAATATTAGTGGCATGTTGTGAATAGCCATAGCACGGACATTCTCGGTCATCAATTTAATATTGCAACCATGAATGCGGCTTAAAAAAATGCTGTTTAAACCAGCTACTGTACTAAAAAAATAATGTAGCATCATTCCCATTATTCCAAATTATGGTGTCCAAATTCAGGTTTAAAAAGGGGATTAAGCGTACCTTTATAAAGGGCCTCTATCAAAACCCCAAAGTGATCCGCTAGCCACATCTAGTAAAACAAAAATCTTTTCCAAAAATTAATTGAGAATTTTTTTTTTATAAAATCTGAATGCCGGAAATATAATTAATCTCACATAGGGGTCACTACTAAGGTGTCACTACTTCAAAAATGAACAGTGGCATCTAGTGGATGATTGTAAAATTGCAACCTTAGCCAATTAATTTAAATGTGGCTAATGAAACAAGGTAAAAACTAGGGAAGAAGAGGAGGAGGAAATTTAGGAAAAAAAACGGGGAGGACCTTGGATGGGGTGATTGATCCAAATAGACAGAGGCTCAATGAGAACAGCACCCGCATAGGACTCAAAAATTCCTGGTGAATGATATTAATTTCTGAAAACAAACAACATCTAACACCAAAGTGGGAGGTAGGTGATCACATAACAAATCAATACATTTTTTTATGGAGTGTACTAGACAAGTTAGTGCAAAACCTCCCTGAGGATTAAAGATTGTCTAATATTTAGGAGTTGTTTATAAATGCGTTTACATCTGTATCCACATTTAGCCCAAAGGAGACATATGTTCTTAATCTATGTATCCAAGACATCTCACACTTAGAAATCTCCCTGACCATTGAACTCCCTCTCCAGTGGGGTCTGTATTTGTCAATCCCCACATAGAGGTTATTGGAGGGGTCTCTACTGTGCACTTCATCATAATGTCTTGACACCGGGTGCTTGTCAAAACCTCTTCTAATGTTGTTTATGTGTTCGGTCAATCTGACCTTGAGAGCCCTTTTGGTCCTCCCCACATATTGCAATCTGCAGGGGCATTGTATAAGGTAAACAACCCCCTCGGATGAGCAAGTTATAAAGGGCTTCACCTCATAAACCCGCAAAGTACTGGTGGAAATGACATGGCAAATTTTTCTATCCCTACATCTATTAAGGGAGCAGACTTGGCAGTTCCTACACCTATGATACCCCGTAAGGTTATGAAAAAGGCATCTATTGATATTGGGTGGATCCTGAACTGTAGGAGCAACTCTGTTGCCCAAAGTGGATGCTCCTTTGAACACAATACGGGGGCTCTTAGGTAGAACTGTATTAAGGACTGGGTCAGTGGTCAATATATGCCAATGCTTTTTGACTAAATCCTTAACCTTGCGATACTGTGTGGAAAACGTTGTAATAAATGGTAAACAAAAATCATTATTGTCAACCTGTCGTTGGCCTGATTCCAAGAGCGATTACCTATCTCTACCTCGTATTGTCTCCAATGACCTAGACAATACATCTGGATCATATCCTTTTTCCATGAACCTACTGGTTAAAACAGCTGCCTGATTATCAAAGGTCTCGATCTCAGTGCAGTTGCGCTGAAGGCGTGCATACTGTCCTAAAGGAACTGCTCTCAACCAAGGTTCATAGTGGCAACTGTCTAAGGGGATATATGAGTTCTTATCAGTTGCCTTAAAATAAGTAGAGGTCACTAGTCTATTATCTTGGACCCTAATCTTAAGATCAAGGAAATTAATTTCCACCACACTCGCTTCAAAATTCAATTTGATGCCCCTGTCATTATCATTGAGGAAAGACATGAAGCATAAAAGTTCAGCCTCACTAGCATCCCATAGGAGGAGGACGTCGTCAATGTACCTGGTCCATAAGACCACCTGTGGTCTGTCCTGGGCCTTGACGACGTCCTCCTCCCACTTGGCCATAAATAAGTTAGCCAAGCTAGGGACATATTTAGCCCCCATGGCCACACCCCTATCCTGGCGAAAAAACTGGTGATCAAACCAGAAATAGTTGTGGCCGGCGGCATAATTCAGTAATTCCATAATGAAATTGATTTGAGATGGAACAAGACCAGAATCCCTAGCTAAATACATACCAAACGCCTCCAATCCCGAAATAATGGGGTATGATAGTATAGAGTGAGGTCACGTCAGCCGTGACCAACCATAAACCTGGCTTGAGGGTAATTTGGGACAACATGTTAATGATTTGTTTAGTGTCTTTGACAAATGAGGGAACATTCTGGACTAAGGGTTGTAAGAAGTGGTCTATATACTTGCTCACCCGGGACGTGATCGAGTCAATACCACTGACTATCGGGCGCCCCGGGGGGCAAGTTAAGCTTTTGTGGATTTTTGGGAGGTAATAAATTACCGGAGTGCGAGGAGCACTTGGTATTAAGAACAGCTTTTCTTTTTTTTCCCAGAATCCCATCACGGAAACCCTTATCCACAATAGCCACAAGCTCTTTTTTGTACTTGACCACAGGATCCCTGTTGAGGGGAGTGTATGTATCCAAGTCATCCATGATACGGTGCATCACTTTCAGATAGTCGCTCCGATCTAGGATGACTGTCCCCCCACCCTTATCTGCGGGGCGAATAACCAAGGATTTGTTGTTACAAAGGGATTCTAAGCCCATTTCAAGATCCTTATACATTTTAGCCTTTTTGATCTTTAATTGTTCTAAGTCCCTCAACATAACGTCTCTAAATACTCTAATGGAGGGATCCAAAGAACCAGGGGGCTTAAAAAGCGACGCATTTGAGAGGCCGGAGTGTTTGTAAACAGAGGTGCCGTTAATATCACCCCCAATCGGGTTATTCAGCATATAGCTTTTAATGTTAATTTTCTGTACATATTTATGTATATCCATATATGTTTGAAACTTGCTCAGGCTCCTAGGTGGAGCAAATTTCAAACCCTTATCAAGTAACTTTTTTCGGAGTCCGTTAGGACCTGTTTACTTAAATTAAACACTCCAGTCCCTAGGTTCGCTTTCTTTTTTGCTGATTGAACCCGCCTCCCCCCTCTGACTCCTCTTTTCATTCTACTGGCCTTTTTTGGCCCTGGTTGTTCCTGGGAAAACCCCAATTGGGATTGCCATATTCTCCCTGAGGTCTTGAAAAGTAGTTTGGTCTGGGTTGACCATAGTCACCCTCATATCCTGGAGGATAGTGTGATTCCAAATTCCTCCCAGTTCCATTATGTGCATATCTGTCAGCATCCTGGCCATAAACGCCAGGAGCTTCAGAATCAGATAGAGGAAAAAACCTGTTCTGCGTGGGGATATAGGAACCAAAGTCCCCATTACGAACTGGATATTGGGTAGAATGTGATGAATTATACCCTGGTTGGTAATGAGGGACACCCTGGCCCTGTCCACCCAATGGGGCACACCATGGGCATGGGGAATTAGCCCTCTGATGATTACATTGGTTATTACAACCCGAATTATAATGTTTGTTGGATACTCTAGGAGGGGTGCCCGGATAGGGCTGTGTGGAACCATACCTGAGGGATTTCACCGTATTCTTGTTATTATTCCTGTTAGGGACATCTCTCCTAGGTGAATGGTGAGGACCCCTCCCTACTTGAACGGGGATGGAATTTGGTAATGATCTACCCACTGCACAATTTGCAGGTTGAGTGTCCATAGCCAAATCACCTTCAAGTTCAGAGGCAAGCTTTTTTTGCCAAGCAAAGACCAGGCTCGCTTGATAGTCTTCTTTGTCCCTCATATATTTTTTTTTTTTCTTAATTTTTTGGTCCCACTCCTCTTTCTCCAGTGTTTTAAGTAAAACCTTGGAGCATTCCTTATACTCCTCACTATTAGTGGTGGGTATTAATTTTTCTTTTACTTTTTTAATCTCCTCATCCAAACGGATCAATTTCTCATTTTTCCTCTGAGTGAGAAAACGTAAGAGACTGACACCGGAGTCATTAAAATATTTGAACCACCCGTCTAGATCGATATCTCCTTTTTGGGGGGATACCTCCCCCCTTAACTCCTGGGGACCATAGCCTCCCTGATGTAGGTTTCAAGGTAGGCTATGTCCCACTGAGTATGTAACTCAGACACTGTGAGGTTCTTTAAACGAATAAAGAGCCCACTTACCCCCAAGTCTATAGGGGTCGGGTTGGAATCGAAGACCCCTGTGGTGTCAACCACTCTCTGAGCTCTAAACTCAAAGATATCCATATTGTGATAACCAATATAGGGTTAAACCAAAAACAAGCAGCAGTTAGTAGATGTCAAATGCAAGTAAGAAAAAAAGGGAAAACTGCGCTAAGTAATGATGTAATAGTGAATCAATATAAAATAAACAGCAGCAATTCTAACAATATGACACCCATATGTCACTGGAAAGATAAAGAAACAAAAAGAATCGCGCTAATAGGTAACAAAATGTGTATAAATATAAAAACAGTGACAACTTGAATGGGCACAATTATATGCAAACACAAAACAACAATATTAACAAAAATGAATCAACATAAATCCCTCATGCAATCTTGAAAGTCCAAAGGGTGAACTAAAAAACAGTCTGAAAGGTGGCACTAAACCACCAATCTAAATAAAACTCCAAGTGATTCACAAATATTCATCCGTGAAAAAAGGCAGTCCACCACCAAGAATGGAAGGGGTCACTCCTTACCGGAAAGCCACAATCCCCCACTACAGAGGATCACAGCTCGCAAGCACAGCTGAAACTGGCAACTGGAACCCGCATCGGTATTCACTACAGGGTCATCACAACATCAGCGGTAAAGGACCAACTCGTGGAAGGGGCGTACCATAAAATAAAGATAGAACTTGCATAGTGTAAAACCATAAAGGACTTTATTCAGAAACTCATAAATATACACTTACAGTGTCATCCAGAAAAAAGAGCCTTAAGTCCGGTCCGTTGGCCGTGTGGACTCGGACAAACCCGTCCTACTGAAAATGGAGCACAGATTGGAGGTGACGTCAGCGCGTCGTCTAGCTCCGCCCTACGCGTTTCGTGACAACATCACGTCTTCCAGGGGCACAGGCAGTGCACTACGTCACCTCCCTAAATAGTGTAGAACCTAACCAAGCCTCTTTTTGAGCCCCGGTCTATCTATAGATCGGCAGATACCACACGGTGGACCGCAAATCCAGGATATACATCTCAATGCATACTAATGGTAATGAAACTATGAAAGTTACCGCAACACATAGATTATTCTGCATGCGGGAATCCTTCTTCTAAAAAAACTTTTAAACGTAAATCTGTTAAAAATGTAAAAAATATAAATAAAATTAAAAAATAAAACGGAATATTAGTGGCATGTTATGAATAGCCATAGCACGGACATTCTCGGTCATCAATTTAATATTGCAACCATGAATGCGGCTTGAAAAAATGCTGTTTAAACCAGCTACTATACTAAAAAAATAATGTAGCATCATTCCCATTATTCCAAATTATGGTGTCCAAATTTAGGTTTAAAAAGGGGATTAAGCGTACCTTTATAAAGGGCCTAAATCAAAATCCCAAAGTGATCCGCTAGCCACATCTAGTAAAACAAAAATCTTTTCCAAAAATTAATTGAGAAAATTTTTTTTATAAAATCTGAATGCCAGAAATAAAATTAATCTCACATAGGGGTCATTACTAAGGTGTCACTACTTCAAAAATGAACAGTGGCATCTAGTGGATGCTCAAAAAGAGGCTTGGTTAGGTTCTACACTATTTAGGGAGGTGACGTAGTGCGCCGCCTGTGCCCCTGGAAGACGTGATGTTGTCATGAAATGCGTAGGGCAGAGCTAGACAACGCGCTGACGTCACCTCCAATCTGTGCTCCATTTCCAGTAGGACGGTTTGTCCGAGTCCACACGGCCAACGGATCCTCTGTAGTGGGGGATCATGGCTTTCCGGTAAGGAGTGACCCCTTCCATTCTTGGTGGCGGACTGCCTTTTTTCACGGATGAATATTTGTGAATCACTTGGAGTTTTATTTAGATTGGTGGTTTAGTGCCACCTTTCAGACTGTTTTTTAGTTCACCCTTTGGACTTTCAAGATTGTATGAGGGATTTATTTTGATTCATTTTTGTTAATATTGTTGTTTTGTGTTTGCATATAATCGTGTCCATTCAAGTTGTCGCTGTTTTTATATTATGCACATTTTGTTACCTATTAGCGCGATTCTTTTTGTTTCTTTTTCTTCACTAGAAACACAAACTTCTTTAAAACAACTGGAATAAAAAAACCTAAATGATTCTACTGGAAATGGAATTCAGTACAAAACCAGAGATATTTCGCTCGAGACTAAAATCAGCAGAAACAAAAAGGCAGTTGCAGCAATCGAAAATCGGTCCACGGCAAAATGTTGAATGAAACCCGGACTACAGAAAAATGGCCGACATTAACAAATGACAAGACAAACCAGGATTTCTCCCTACCAAAACTGACTATACAATTGAGACACCAATATTAACACTTATCCCTAGACAAACACTTTAGGCTATGTCAATTAGGGCCTATACTGAAATATAGGCATATTTAACTAAACAATATTGGGTGGCACAGTGGTGTAGTGGTTAGCACCCCCACCCAGCAGCAAAAAGGGCCGCTGGCTTGAATTCCAACCACGACGCCACCCATCCGGTCTCTGCATGTTTTCCCTGCACCTGCATGGGTCTCCTCCGGGCAATCCGGTTTCCTCCCATACTCCAAAGACATGCTGGCAGGCCAATTGGCCTCTGTCCAAAATTGTCCCTGGTACATGAATGCAAACCGGGGACCCCGGACTGCAGGCTCCCTGACCGATGGTGCTATATGGGTATCTTTAAACAAATATGAGCATCTCAAAGAGACACAATGCACAGGGACAAGGACAACAGCAGACACACACCCACACTCACTCAGGCTGAACTGGATGGACTGGTGTCTCCACCCAACCCCACCAACCATGCAATTATGTATCTAGAAACCTGAGACCCCCACAGGGTGTAAACAGCTCCTATTGTGATGTCCCAACAATGCATGGGCACTTGGCTATGCGATAGGCATTTCAACTTAAAACCAATATTCAATACAGAAAACGCAATAGTTTACTTGAAAAGTATGTAAACAGTACAAAAATAGAATTCACTTAAAAAGAGAGGGAAGGTGGTGGCCCAGACTGCATGGGTACACACACACACAGAGGAAATTGGAGCAGCCTCCCCTGTAGGAAGGCCCACAGGTCTTCAAAATGGGCGCCGATCCACATGGTGACTACAACAAAAGCCAGACCCCAACAAAATGGTGCATTTTCCCGCCAAAACTGAAATCCA
Organism: Lithobates clamitans; assembly: GCA_037952925.1. Lineage (NCBI taxonomy): Eukaryota > Metazoa > Chordata > Amphibia > Anura > Ranidae > Lithobates > Lithobates clamitans. The sequence goes on from JBBGZY010001285.1 coordinate 95,727, forward strand.
ATACAAAGATGGATAAATATTTCAAAGTTCACACACAAAGGAATAGAAAATGGCCGACCATAGTCACATGGTAGACAACAACAAAAGGAAATAGCAGACAAAAAACATTTTCATGCCAAAAAACAAAATTTTCTCCCCACAAAATTACACATTTGAGATACTAAACACTTAGACAAACATTTAAAAGTGTTAAAGTTACGAACAAGCACAACTTAGGAACACATGGTAGATGAAATCTGGACCACAGCAAGATGGTCGATGACAAAAAGACCACACTAAAAACACAAGCACACGGCTAAAACATACCCTTTTTTCTCAAACTCAGTTCACATCAGCTTTCACAGGAACAAGACATTGAGAAATACAGACAGTGAATGCTTGCATGTTCTTTTCATCTCAAAACAAAACCTTTCTATTGTCCACAGGGAGCAGTCAACTTTTCACCATTGTAAAATGCTTGGCCGCCCAGGCCGCATGGCCACTTAAAAATGCAGCAGCCATCTTCAAACTAAAAGCTTTCCTATACAACTATCAAAGTCCACTAACCATCTGTGTCTTGAGACAATTAAACACTCTACAAAACTCATGTAATCTACTTGTGTAGTGATCTAAAAATATGCTGGGTGATATAATGTAGTGATCGGGTATAGTAATCACATAGTGGTTATTATAATGATGATGAAGTACTCTTCCGCAGCAACCCAATTCTTCCAGAGAGATGCACTTTATTGACTTCCAACACAGAACAAAGTCCAAAGTCTACAGATGACAAAGAAATCCGACAGAGGAAATATAATTCAGAGACCCATATTCCTAGGCCTGTGTGTTCCCAGCCATGCACAGACAAGCCTCCCTCATACACAGACAAGCCTCACTCACAAACCTATAGACTGAATGCCGTGTTATATTCACTAAATATTGAATGGCTGAGCAATTTGATTGGCCGTTTCAATTTAGGACTTTGATTAGCTTTAGTCTTTCAAACAGACAACAACCCCCAGCCGTGAACAGCCGTGAACCACCCCAATTTGCACTCCCGCATATCAACATCAACAAGTCCCCTTTAGATATGTGTAATTATATTAACAGATACCACCTGAACACCCTTTTGAGCCCTTGGAATACCTACATTCCTGCATATCAACAAGCCCCCCTGATAAATTAGCCCCACAGGAGGGAGCCTCCGCTAGGCCAACCCAAAACACTCCTTGATCCCATTGTTACCCCCTCAAGTCTAATTACCATCAATAAATATTTCTTCTATGGTCCTTTAAACAATGTACCCTTTGAAATGTTCAATTAGGTTAACAGCCCATACCTCACACCCCTAGGTAGACTTGCATGAGACTTCACATCAAAGGGTTTTCAGCTGTTATATTAAAATTGAGTTGGTTTGGACAAATAGACCATCGTCAACTCAATTCTGGCCTGGTTAATATTGACTGTATGTGTATATACATATAATAATGTCCCACATAAATCGGTGAAAATTACAACATATTACAACAACTTGTCCCATACATAAGTAATAATTGTAATTCATCCATTTCTCACATGCATTACAAACTTGTTACACAGCATCAGTCACACCCACATTGCAGGCTGCAAATAATCCCAATTCATACATTTCTATTTCTCATATACTTATTACACAACATACAGTTACTTACACATACACATAGCACACAGTCTCCTTACACAAACATTCGAGATACAAATCACACACACACACACGCACATACACACGCAGGCACACACCAGACATACGATCAAACTTCCAGCATTATTTTAAAATACGAAAAATTAGTTCTTTTCGTGAAGCAGACCCTCCCCGACACATCTTAATGATCCGATTGTGAAGGAGGTTCTGTTCACTCCTACCTGGCTCGCCATTCTGTTACCGATATTTGGCAGCCAAATCTCCTGTTTCTATTAATAATAACAATTTCGTCTAATGATATAAATGCATCTCACCTTCTGATCGTATGCCATCCTCTGGTGTAGCCCTCCTCTGGTGTGCCCCTTCCCCACAAACAGACACAACACATCCTTACGTTCTCAGCTCCAGCATCCCTCTGCCAGCAAGCCTCCCCCACCGAGCAGTGTCCTGGCTCTTTATTAACATAACAGGAAGTCCCAAAACTCGAGGGTTGGGCTTCCAACAGCCAAACACCTCTTACAAAGCTTGTGACCTCACAGGAAATGAACACATAAGGACATGACCAAGTAAAGACATGACTTTCAACACAGGAAAATACAACAATCCATTAACCAAATGACGATGACTAGAGTTCCTCGTGGATGGGAGATTATCTGCAGGTGTACGTCATTGCACCCCAGATATGTTGATCAGGCATACCGGGGTGACACGAGCAAACAACCGCTAAACCGATAATGTCTTTGCAGAGCAAACACACCCCCCACCAGACGATCGTTCTGTGCATTGCACAGGGACCCTTTTCTGGCGGACATGTCTTCTCTCTGCAAACACCTCTCTCCAAACACCAGGAAGTTTTCCACTACTTAACAGGTCTCAACCAGTGTCAGTCTGCCCCAGTCAGCTCTTTAGAGCGGGCTGCGAGAGAACAGACACTGGAAGACTCTTATGACAATACAATAATCATAAAATTTTCCACAACACCTCTAAGTGCCTCACTGCATTCTCCGGAGATGGGGGACATTCGGGGAATTAACCAGGTGTGATACATTCACAGAAGAGTGACCGCTCCAAGCCCTCACACACTTTAACAAAAAGGGATGCCCACCTTATAGCTGATTAACAGATGACCATTTACGCGGGCAGATATGAACTAAAACGGACTAAGTCATATTCTCACGAATGCAGTAAATAAACTTGCAATGAGTCCCCCAGGCTGCAGTGGACATTTTAAATAGCATGGGGGGTCAAGTAATCGGCTATTTGAGGGAAAAATGTTGGAGGGGCCGAGACATAGCACACGTAGGAGATGGTATGTTGGGATGCTGTATAGCACTAAGGGATCAGAACCTGAATGGAGTCCCCCCGGGGTTGGAGTTCAGAGAACACACACATGGAGTTCCTCTTACACAGCCCTGAAATCCAGAACCAGATAACAGATCGGACGGGGCAAGTTTAAAGTTAATTGGTTTGTTTATCAGCCTGTGTGTATTTTTGTATTTTTGTATTTGACATGTTAAGTTGTTCTTACATCTGCTTACAATGCAATAAATAGATGTGGCCGCGAGGGCTGGGAGGGGCTAGGGTACCTCCCACTGGCTCTTGCTGAACAAACTCCCACATAGGCCCACGCTCACAGGTTAGTTTTTTAGAGCTTTATAGCAATATTTTGCTAACACTATAGCTCTTTATTTGCCCAGGGGGTGCCCACTTAGGTCACCACCCTCAGCAACAATCTATTACTTACCCCTAAGGGGCTATTCTCGTTTTTTTCTACCTCTATTTCTTTCCCACACATATCTATTTTTCCATCCTTAGCTCCATATCTTGAAACCCGCACCCCCCATCCCATCCCCCCCCACGACAATGGATGTACTAAACATCATCACAATAAATGCCAAGGGACTCAACATCCCTGAAAAGAGAGGGATGCTGCTGAATGACATGAAACGCATGAAAGCAGACATAACCCTGCTGCAAGAGACGCACTTTTGGGGTGATACCTTTCCTGTCCTAAAGAATAGATACTACCCCATGGTGTACCACTCAACCTACTCAGAAACCAAATCTAGAGGGGTCTCAATCCTAATATCAGCTAGAATTCCTTGGACACTACTCAACGTGAAAACGGACCCATTGGGTCGGTTTTTATTTCTCAAAGGTCGGATCGGCGACGTGAGGGTAACCATTGCAAATTTATACGCACCAAACAGTAACCAAGACATCTTCCTCAAAAAACACCTTGGACAACTCCAGAAATTCTCGGAGGGGCAGCTCATAGTGGGTGGCGACTTTAACATCCCCCTAGTCCCAGAAGAAGACCCCTCGACAGGAAAGACGTCCGTCCCCCGAGGCCCGCGCAAAACAATTCAAGCGACCCTCCACAATACCCAACTGATTGATACATGGCGCCTGTTTTAGTGAACGTGACTATATATTTTACTCCCGCCCCCAACACACCTACTCATGGATAGATTACTTCCTGATTCCTCACAGTCAACTACAGGCAATCAAAGAAACCAATATAGGTTCTATCACATGGTCGGACCACGCCCCAGTCACACTCAGATATGCTTTGACGGACTGCCAGAACAGGCAACGGAAGCCATGGAGGCTCAATGAGAGCCTTCTGCAAGACCCAGAGGTACTAGCAGATGTGACAAAAGAAATAGGTCACTTTTTCTGCACCAATGACACTGCAGACAGCAACATAGGAGTGATATGGGAAGCCCACAAGGCGGTGATACGGGGTTTACTCATTAAACATGGCTCGAGAATCAAACGACAGGGAACGGCCCAATTGACCTCCCTTCTCACCAAGCTGCAGCCTTCTCCACTTTAAAGCACAAGCTGCACTCCAAATTTGCCACAAAAAGGTCTATGAATCAGGAAATAAATGTGGCAGGCTATTGGTGCAGACACTGCGTACACAGAGAGCGGCTTCATACATACCACGGATATCATCCATTACAGGACAGACCGCCTCCCTACCCCAACAAATTACCCAAGCGTTTAAATCATACTATGAATACTATATAACCTGCCCACGACGCAACCCCCTCCAGAATGAATAACAGAATACATAACATCCTCTCTTATGCCCACTTTACCGACTGAAGCACGCGAACAGCTAGAAGACCACATGACCCTCCTGGAATTACAGGGAGCAATAGGTAACACCAAACCAGGAAAAGCCCCCGGGCCGGATGGCCTAACTATACAATACTACAAGACTTTGCTCCCTTCCCTAGGTACACAAATGGTTAAACTCCTCAACAATCTCAGTAAAGGAGGTATGTTTCGTGACTCAACCCTACTAGCTCATATATCATTTTACCCCAAAGAGGGCAAAGACCCGACTCAATGTGGGAGCTATTGCCCAATATCCCTTCTCAAGACCGATCTTAAAATATTCACGAAGATAATAGCTTCCAGACTACAACAGCACCTGACCCAACTGATACACCAGGATCAAGTAGGCTTTGTGCCGACCAGGGAGGCCCGAGATAACACCACTAAGGTACTAAATCTATTATACTCGGCCAACCTCAGGAAAACACCAAGCATCTTCATAGGCACAGACGCAGAAAAATCATTTGATCGGATAAACTAGGATCTCATGCTCGCTACTCTGAGACATATAGGCTTAGGAAACAACATGACTAATTGGATCAAAGTGGTATACTCAAATTCAACTGCCAGGGTCAGAGCCAAACGGCGTACTATCAGATACTTTCCAGATTAGGAATGGGACGAGACAGGACTACCCACTCTCACCTCTACTTTTTGCTCTATCCCTAGAACCCTTCTTATGCCATATAATATTGAATCCAGACTTCACCGGAATTGAGATTATACCCAACATAAGGTTTCGGCATACGCCGATGATCTGATGTTCTCACTCACAAACCCTACCATTTCCATCCCAAACCTGCTACAGGAATTTGCAAATTATGGCGAGCTTTCCAATCTAAAAATTAACCTCTCAAAGTCGGAGGCAATGGGTGTCAGGATACCTCAGCCACAACTTATGCACCTCCAATCTAGTTTCAATCTAAAATGGACCAATAAAGCCCTGAAATATTTAGGCACGTCAATCCCCCAAAACTTCTCTAAACTATATGAACTTAACTTTCCGCCCTTTTTAAAAAAGGTTAGAACACTACTAAATCAATGGCACACAGGACTCCATTCGTGGTTGGGCTGCTGTAACATTCTAAAAATGACCATACTCCCCAAATTTCTGTACCTCATGCAGGCCCTACCTATTCGGATACCTGTAATCTATTTTAAACAAGTGCAATCAGTCTTCACAGAATTCATATGGGCCCGAAAATGACCTAGATTCACACAAAAATTATTCATCCTCCCTAAACCATACGGCGGCCTGGCACTACATCCGCACCCATTACCACGCAATTCATCTGGGTAGACTAGTGGACTGGTGCTGACACCACAAGACCAAACTGTGGACACAACTAGAACATGTGCAAAGTAAGATCCCCCTGGGTAGAGCTCCATGGTGCTACACAGCATTACCCGCAGATATCAAACGACATCCTCTGATTGGCAACACTGCCAAAATAAGCGCCCTTCTCATATCCCAGGCATCTCTCTCTACCCAAGATTCCCCGCTACGCCCCATACTGGGTAATAGGGATGAGCTTCGTGTTCGAGTCGAACCCATGTTCGACTCGAACATCGGCTGTTCGGTCGTTCGCCGAATTCCAAACTTTATGGGCCGTTCGCGCCAAATTCGTGTGGCGCGTCACGGCCCATAATTCACTGCGGCATCGCAGTGCATTGCTGGCTGATGATTGGCCAAGCATGCACTATGACCCGCATGCTTGGCTCACAGCGCCGTCCGTAGAGAGAGCTGTAATTGGCCAAAGCCAGGGTAGCTTTGGCCAATTATGGCTCAGGGGGTTTAGAACACGCCCCACACTATATAAGGCCACCTGCACGGCGGCCCTGTGTAGTGTGTGTTCCGGCGTTGAAAGAGAGATAGAAAGACAGAGAGAGAGTGTCATTTCATTTGAGTTAGCTAGATTAGGCAGGACAATCAGTGAGTTAGCTGCACTTACAGTGTATTGTGTATATATATGCATCCCAGGTGTTGCATATATATATATATACACTGTATTCAGTTTAGCTAGATCCATTCCTGTTATCTTCTTACTGACAGGCAGGCTTGTCTTGTTACAGTATTTACAGCTACCTGAAGAAAATTGCTGGTGTTCTTTTGATCCTATTAGTACCACAGTCAGGCAGCTAGACTATTTACAGTTAGTGCAGTGCATCCTGCTCACAGTGTTCAGCTAAAACTACAAGTTAGTGCGGTGAGTCCTGCTCACAGTGTTCAGCTAAAACTACAAGTTAGTGCAGTGCGTCCTGCTCACAGTGTTCAGCTAAAACTACAAGTTAGTGTAGTGAGACCTCTGCACAGTGTTCATCTAAAGCTGCAAATTAGTGCAGTGCTTCCTGCTCACAGTGTTCAGCTAAAACTACAAGTTAGTGTGGTGCGTCCTGCTCACAGTGTTCAGCTAAACCTACAAGTTAGTGTAGTGAGACCTCTGCACAGTGTTCATCTAAAGCTCCAAGTTAGTGCAGTGTGTCCTGCTCACAGTGTTCAGCTAAAACTACAAGTTAGTGTGGTGCGTCCTCCTCACAGTGTTCAGCTAATTCTACAAGTTAGTGTAGTGAGACCTCTGCACAGTGTTCATCTAAAGCTCCAAGTTAGTGCAGTGCATCCTGCTCACAGTGTTCAGCTAAAACTACAAGTTAGTGTAGTGAGACCTCTGCACAGTGTTCATCTAAAGCTACAAGTTAGTGCAGTGCGTCCTGCTCACAGTGTTCAGCTAAAACTACAAGTTAGTGTAGTGAGGCCTCTGCACAGTGTTCATCTAAAGCTACAAGTTAGTGCAGTGCGTCCTGCTCACAGTGTTCAGCTAAAACTACAACTTAGTGTAGTAAGACCTCTGCACAGTGTTCATCTAAAGCTACAAGTTAGTGTGGTGCGTCCTCCTCACAGTGTTCAGCTAAACCTACAAGTTAGTGTAGTGAGACCTATGCACAGTGTTCATCTAAAGCTCCAAGTTAGTGCAGTGCATCCTGCTCACAGTGTTCAGCTAAAACTACAAGTTAGTGTGGTGCGTCCTCCTCACAGTGTTCAGCTAAACCTACAAGTTTGTGCAGTGCGTCCTGCTCACAGTGTTCAGCTAAAACTACAAGTTAGTGTAGTGAGACCTCTGCACAGTGTTCATCTAAAGCTACAAGTTAGTGCAGTGCGTCCTGCTCACAGTGTTCAGCTAAAACTACAAGTTAGTGTAGTGAGACCTCTGCACAGTGTTCATCTAAAGCTGCAAGTTAGTGCAGTGCATCCTGCTCACAGTGTTCAGCTAAAACTACAAGTTAGTGTGGTGCGTCCTCCTCACAGTGTTCAGCTAAACCTACAAATTAGTGTAGTGAGACCTCTGCACAGTGTTCATCTAAAGCTACAAGTTAGTGCAGTGCGTCCTGCTCACAGTGTTCAGCTAAAACTACAAGTTAGTGTGGTGTGTCCTCCTCACAGTGTTCAGCTAAACCTACAAGTTAGTGTAGTGAGACCTATGCACAGTGTTCATCTAAAGCTCCAAGTTAGTGCAGTGCATCCTGCTTACAGTGTTCAGCTAAAACTACAAGTTAGTGTAGTGAGACCTCTGCACAGTGTTCATCTAAAGCTACAAGTTAGTGCAGTGCGTCCTGCTCACAGTATTCAGCTAAAACTACAAGTTAGTGTAGTGAGATCTCTGCACAGTGTTCATCTAAAGCTACAAGTTAGTGCAGTGTGTCCTGCTCACAGTGTTCAGCTAAAACTACAAGTTAGTGTGGTGCGTCCTCCTCACAGTGTTCAGCTAAACCTACAAGTTAGTGTAGTGAGACCTCTGCACAGTGTTCATCTAAAGCTCCAAGTTAGTGCAGTGCATCCTGCTCACAGTGTTCAACTAAAACTACAAGTTGAAAATCAAACCAGAGGAAAGGGAGTACAGGGATTATGACGGTGCCAGGAAGAACACAATATATTCGAATTTTAAAGTTAAAAATAATTTTTATTATTACACAAAAGTTGTAAAAAATAAACAATAGAATCACAAGGACATGGTGTGCATAATTGCTAAAAACATATCTGTAGCGAGCTTCACGTCACTTGGCCTCAGAGACGTAACGGCCAATGCAGTGGGTAGGTATTTTAAATGCCCGACATGTTTCGCCAGTATTGGCTTCCTCAGGGACAGATTATTGATACCTAAAGCGCTACAGTAATTCTATAGAAAGAACTATAACAATCAGTATACATACTAGGACAAATGATACATTAAATGCAAAAAAGATATCAAGGATCTAAGTATACACGTTTGCGAGCCGTCAGTGTAGACCAACCCCCACCACCAACCAAAAAGCGCCAAGGAGACTCCCCCACACATACAACACCAGATAGCCAAAGGCCCCCAACCAGACATTCTAAAGATGGAAATAAAGTACCTGCAAGTCACCAGGAGGGTGCCACACACCTCCAGGGCAAGGCCTCCAGCAAAGATCACAATAGGTAGCTGCAGGGAGCGATAGGAAAGGCCTGGCCGAATATATGTCTAAAAAGTACAATTATTTGTAGATAAGTTCATTATAATAGTTTCTAGAGGGGTCATATAGCCCCCCGTTAGTTAATGAATAAAGAAAATATATAGGACTAACATAGTCTCTAATTAATGTACTTACAGAAAAATACTCTTTGAAGTGAATAGCAGGACACCGATAGATCACTGACGTTGAAAAAAATTCAACAGCAGCAGAAAGGGTATCTCTATAAGTTAAATAAAAAAAGGGGAGAAATTTTGTGGCATTGTGAAATTGTCTAAGGGGTAGTGTGATTGCAAATTGCACTTTAGCTAAATCAGTAAATAGATTGGACCAACAATGAACAAAGTAAGTTTGACACTTACCACTAAGTAGATATAGAACGAGATACTGGGCTGAGAGAAAGCCTGCAGCCGGTTGCAACGCCAGATGAGGCAAGCTGGAGGACAAAAGACAATGTCAGCAAGAAATGAATCTGTTAATACCCCAAATACAGATGGTCCACAAAGATGCCTACCAGATCAGATGGTGATAAATATATTGGTGTCCTGTAACATCCCTGGCGTGTGTACTGGCCTGGGATGCCGGCGTTCTTATGACCTGGAAATAAGACTGGACCCTGAAGGAAATCTTTCTTCATCCCTGTATCGTAAAGAAACGTCAGGGAACACTATTTTACCCGCTAATAGCGCTCATCCCAAACCACTGCTTAACAGTATTCCTTACAGCCAATATTTGCGCATTAAACGAAACTGCACTGATGAAAGAGATTTTTTTAGGGCCTCACATGAACTTTATGAAAGACTAAAAAGAAGAGGGTATAGCCATAATCTGTTGAAGCAGGCCTTTAATAAAGTTAAAAAATTAGATCTCAGAAAACTGATATTTTCCACCAAAAAGAAGGACGGCATTCAGCCGGTCCGGGTTATAACCCAATATTCCCAACATCATAAGGAGATAAGGGATATTTTATACAAATTCTGGCCTCTCTTAACAGCAGATAACACCATTAAAAAATACATTCAGTCCCAGCCTCAAATCACCTACCGTCGTTCCCCGTCCCTACGGGACAAAGTTACGGCGAGTCATCATACACATAGACCAGAGTGTCTTTCAACAGTGTTTGGCACATTTCCATGTGGCCATTGCGATATATGTGAGTTTGTTTATGATATACGCGAGAAACCGCTTCCCAATGGCCAAACACAGAAAAATTAAACATAAGATCACGTGTCAAACTATTGGTGTAGTATACCTTGCCACATGTATATGTGGTAGTTATTATGTGGGTAAAACTAAACGCCAATTCTGTGTTAGGATCCGTGATCATATCAAACCCTTATTCAAAGGAAAGACCTCCACCTCTGTCAATCGACCCATAGCACAGTAGAATGATTCCAATCCCCACGTTGTGGGATTTACAGCATTGGAACACATCCCTGCACATGTGAGGGGTGGAGACATTGACCAAAAACTTCTTCAATTGGAAACTAAGTGGATACACATTTTGGAAGCTACCACATACCCTGGGCTTAATGAAAATATTTGTTTTAAACCCTTTCTATAGGGAGACCCCTTCAGGGGGCGGACTATAATAATTTCTTTATGGATTTTTCAAAAAATTTTCTTTCAAGTTTTCATGTATCCTTTTATCTCATTATATTTTTTTTATCACATACTTTGTTTATGTTTCTTTATTTTCCTCCCTTTGGCCTTTCCCACGTGTGAGATAGTCATGTTGGATTAGGATACAGTCCCCTCCTCCCTTCTGTCTTTATTTAATTTTTCATCATTGGTTACATGATTGTATATGACATACGTATACCTAAGATATATCTTCTCAATTATCATGACATGTATACTATTGTAAATATATGTCCCGACTATAATCATCTGGTTCGCAGTTTATGGATATTCTGTGTCATTATTCGATGTTGTCTTTGCGAGCTGTCAGGGTGATCTGTGTGGGCACATCCCAGGGATTCAGCCCCTTTCTATTGTTTCCTCCTGAGTTCTGTCACATTTTTATTCATGCCATGTGTGCAGGCATTTCTTTGGGGCTTCATATATATCCCTGGCTTGTTCTCACCCACCTCTGCCCCCTCCCTTTTGTGCCCTGGTGGCACTTTTGCACCTCCGGATGCCTTCTTTCCCCCCCCTTTTTCCTTTCACCCCCCCCTCCTCCGTTCCCCTTCCATCCCCTCTTTCCCCTCCCCTCCCCTTCCCTTCTCCCCTTCCGGTTTCTCTATTGCCTTCGGGCCCCTGTATTTCGCTGTGGTGGATGCGCACCCGATCTGGTGCTTTTAGCCTCCTTGGATACTGCGGGTTGTCTGTAATGTGTTTACACATCACCATAGACACCACCGCAATGCCCTCTGGACCTTGTAGGCCTGGACAGATCTGCGAGTGGCGCATGCGCTGTGGCTCTTTTTCGTCTGCTCACACGTGCGGTGATGTCAGACGCCGCTCGTGTGTGGGGGGCATAAGAACGCCGGCATCCCAGGCCAGTACACACGCCAGGGATGTTACAGGACACCGATATATTTATCGCCATCTGATCTGGTAGGCATCTTTGTGGACCATCTGTATTTGGGGTATTAACAGATTCATTTCTTGCTGACATTGTCTTTTGTCCTCCAGCTTGCCTCATCTGGCGTTGCAACCGGCTGCAGGCTTTCTCTCAGCCCAGTATCTCATTCTATATCTACTTAGTGGTAAGTGTCAAACTTACTTTGTTCATTGTTGGTCCAATCTATTTACTGATTTAGCTAAAGTGCAATTTGCAATCACACTACCCCTTAGACAATTTCACAATGCCACAAAATTTCTCCCCTTTTTTTATTTAGATTATAGAGATACCCTTTCTGCTGCTGTTGAATTTTTTTCAACGTCAGTGATCTATCGGTGTCCTGCTATTCACTTCAAAGAGTATTTTTCTGTAAGTACATTAATTAGAGACTATGTTAGTCCTATATATTTTCTTTATTCATTAACTAACGGGGGGCTATATGACCCCTCTAGAAACTATTATAATGAACTTATCTACAAATAATTGTACTTTTTAGACATATATTCGGCCAGGCCTTTCCTATCGCTCCCTGCAGCTACCTATTGTGATCTTTGCTGGAGGCCTTGCCCTGGAGGTGTGTGGCACCCTCCTGGTGACTTGCAGGTACTTTATTTCCATCTTTAGAATGTCTGGTTGGGGGCCTTTGGCTATCTGGTGTTGTATGTGTGGGGGAGTCTCCTTGGCGCTTTTTGGTTGGTGGTGGGGGTTGGTCTACACTGACGGCTCGCAAACATGTGTATACTTAGATCCTTGATATCTTTTTTGCATTTAATGTATCATTTGTCCTAGTATGTATACTGATTGTTATATTTCTTTCTATAGAATTACTGTAGCGCTTTAGGTATCAATAATCTGTCCCTGAGGAAGCCAATACTGGCAAAACATGTCGGGCATTTAAAATACCTACCCACTGCATTGGCCGTTACGTCTCTGAGGCCAAGTGACTTGAAGCTCGCTACAGATATGTTTTTAGCAATTATGCACACCATGTCCTTGTGATTCTATTGTTTATTTTTTACAACTTTTGTGTAATAATAAAAATGATTTTTAACTTTAAAATTCGAATATATTGTGTTCTTCCTGGCACCATCATAATCCCTGTACTCCCTTTCCTCTGGTTTGATTTTCAAATTTTTGGGATGAGGTGCTGTATTACATTGAGGGCCGCCCAGCCACATAGTAATTTTAAAACTACAAGTTAGTGTGGTGCGTCCTCCTCATAGTGTTCAGCTAAACCTACAAGTTAGTGCAGTGCGTCCTGCTCACAGTGTTCAGCTAAAACTACAAGTTAGTGTAGTGAGACCTCTGCACAGTGTTCATCTAAAGCTACAAGTTAGTGCAGTGCGTCCTGCTCACAGTGTTCAGCTAAAACTACAAGTTAGTGTAGTGAGACCTCTGCACAGTGTTCATCTAAAGCTGCAAGTTAGTGCAGTGCGTCCTGCTCACAGTGTTCAGCTAAAACTACAAGTTAGTGTGGTGCGTCCTCCTCACAGTGTTCATCTAAACCTACAAGTTAGTGTAGTGAGACCTCTGCACAGTGTTCATCTAAACCTACAAGTTAGTGCAGTGCGTCCTGCTCACAGTGTTCAGCTAAAACTACAAGTTAGTGTAGTGAGACCTCTGCACAGTGTTCATCTAAAGCTGCCAGTTAGTGCAGTGCATCCTGCTTACAGTGTTCAGTTAAAACTACAAGTTAGTGTGGTGCATCCTCCTCACAGTGTTCAGCTAAACCTACAAGTTAGTGTAGTGAGACCTCTGCACAGTGTTCATCTAAAGCTCCAAGTTAGTGCAGTGCATCCTGCTCACAGTGTTCAACTAAAACTACAAGTTAGTGTGGTGCGTCCTCTTCACAGTGTTCAGCTAAACCTACAAGTTAGTGCAGTGCGTCCTGCTCACAGTGTTCAGCTAAAACTACAAGTTAGTGTAGTGAGACCTCTGCACAGTGTTCATCTAAAGCTACAAGTTAGTGCAGTGCATCCTGCTCACAGTGTTCAGCTAAAACTACAAGTTAGTGTAGTGAGACCTCTGCACAGTGTTCATCTAAAGCTGCAAGTTAGTGCAGTGCGTCCTGCTCACAGTGTTCAGCTAAAACTACAAGTTAGTGTGGTGCGTCCTCCTCACAGTGTTCAGCTAAACCTACAAGTTAGTGTAGTGAGACCTCTGCACAGTGTTCATCTAAAGCTACAAGTTAGTGCAGTGCGTCCTGCTCACAGTGTTCAGCTAAAACTACAAGTTGGTGTGGTGCATCCTCCTAACAGTGTTCAGCTAAACCTACAAGTTAGTGTAGTGAGACCTCTTTACAATGTTCATCTAAAGCTCCAAGTTAGTGCAGTGCATCCTGCTCACAGTGTTCAGCTAAAACTACAAGTTAGTGTAGTGAGACCTCTGCACAGTGTTCATCTAAAGCTACAAGTTAGTGTAGTGAGACCTGCTCACAGTGTTCAGCTAAAACTACAAGTTAGTGTAGTGAGACCTCTGCACAGTGTTCATCTAAAGCTGCAAGTTAGTGCAGTGCGTCCTGCTCACAGTGTTCAGCTAAAACTACAAGTTAGTGTGGTGCATCCTCCTCACAGTGTTCAGCTAAACCTACAAGTTAGTGTAGTGAGACCTCTGCACAGTGTTCATCTAAAGCTCCAAGTTAGTGCAGTGCATCCTGCTCACAGTGTTCAGCTAAAACTACAAGTTAGTGTGGTGCGTCCTCCTCACAGTGTTCAGCTAAACCTATAAGTTAGTGCAGTGCGTCCTGCTCACAGTGTTCAGCTAAAACTACAAGTTTGTGTAGTGAGACCTCTGCACAGTGTTCATCTAAAGCTACAAGTTAGTGCAGTGCGTCCTGCTCACAGTGTTCAGCTAAAACTACAAGTTAGTGTGGTGCGTCCTCCTCACAGTGTTCAGCTAAACCTACAAATTATTTTTTGCGAGCTCTGCACAGTGTTCAGCTAAAGCTACCTGTAGAAGGTTGGTGGTGTTTTCCTGATCCTATCACTACCGCAGGCAGCTAAAAAAGCTACAAGTTAGTTTTTTGCGAGCTCTGCACAGTGTTCAGCTAAAGCTACCTGTAGAAGGTTGGTGGTGTTCTCATACTACAGGCAGGCAGTTGATTTTGCTAGCTGCAGTATTAGTACATATATATATATATATATATATATATATATATATATATATATATATATATCCCAGCTTAGTGCAGCTACAGGCCATTAGTATGTCTGGAAGGCCAAGAAGGAGAGGCAGACAGTCACAAGCCAACAAGAGAGGGCAAGCAGGCTCTGTGTCTAGTGCTGGTCGTGGAGACGGTGCATCCTCATAAGCACGTGGCCGTGGGACACGCTTGGCCTTTTTTTCGGCAGCTGGCCGTGTTGAGCCGCAACATGCGGAAGACTTGGTCGAGTGGATGACCAAGCGTTCTCATCCTTCTCATCCTCTCTCACCCATGCTCAGGGTACTTTGTCTGGCAAAGCAGCGGCCTCTTCCCTCGGCTCAATGTCATCAGTGACTCCTTCCCTAGCCCCACCATGTCCTCCTGAGGAGTCCCTTGAACTGTTTGACCACAGTGTTGGGTACATGCTCCAGGAGGATGCCCAGCGTTTGGAAAGCTCTGATGATGATACTGAGCTCGATGAAGGCAGTAACATGAGCACGGACAGAGGGGGTGCCCAAGAAGGACAGCAATCTGGCAGTCATGCTCCCCCTGCTGCAGCATACTGCCAGGTGTGCTCCAGTGATGAGGAGGGAGGGGATGATGAGGTCACTGACTCAACGTGGGTGCCTGATAGGAGAGAGGAGGAGGAGCAGAAGGATGAGGAGGTGGCACATCACCAACGAGGCAGGATGCCCTCCAGGGGCCAGCCTAAGGGCAGCACATTGACTGCATCACACCCCAAAGCTCCACATGTGCAGGGCGCTGCAGTCTCTGCACGTTATTTAAAAAGTTCTCTGGTGTGGGCCTTTTTTGAGACGAGTGCATCAGATCGCACCGCTGCTATTTGCAACATATGTCTCAAGCGTATCTCGCGTGGCCAAAACATCTCCCGCTTGGGTACCACATGCTTGACCAGACATATGTTGACCTGCCATGCAGTTCGTTGGCAAGCGTATCTAAAAGACCCACACCAAAGAACAAAGAGGACCTCTCCTTGCTCCTCATCAGCTGAGATCTCCAACCCCACTATACCTTCAGTCCTCTCTGAGACCTGCACTGAGAGGAATGAAGGTATAGAATTAGGTGTGTCATAGCCAAGTACTTGTGGGCAATCTGCTTTTGGTACACCGACATCAGATTGTACCAGGCAAATTTCCCTGCCGCAGCTGCTGCACCGCCGAAAGAAGTTTGCTCCCAGCCATCCACATGCCCAGCGGTTGAATGCTAGCTTGGCAAAATTGCTAGCACTTCAACTGCTGCCTTTTCAGTTGGTAGACTCTTCCCCTTCCGTGAGTTTGTGGAATGTGCGGTTCCTCAGTGGCAGGTACCCAAACGCCACTTTTTCTCACGGAAGGTGATTCCGGCTCTCTACCGGCATGTGGAAGGCAATGTTCATGCCTCGCTGGACAGGGCGGTCAGCGGTAAGGTGCATATTACCGCTGACTCATGGTCCAGCAGGCATGGACAGGGACGTTACCTAAGTTTCACGGCGCATTGGGTGACTCTGCTGGCAGCTGGGAAGGATGCAGGACAAGGTGCAGTAGTGTTGGAGGTTGTTCCGCCACCACGCCTCCAAAATGCTAATGATTGTGACACACCTCTCTCCTCCACCTCTTCCTCTTCTTCTTCCTCCATGGCCTCTTCCTGTGCTTTGTCCTCGGAACCAGCGGTGCTCCGTAGCCGTTCAAGGGGCTACGCAAGTACGCAGGCCAAAAGATGCCATGCGGTGCTTGAGATGGTGTGCTTGGGGGACAGGAGCCACACTGGGGCAGAGGTTTTGTCAGCTCTGCAGGGGCAGGTTGAGAGGTGGTTGACGCCACGCCAACTTCAGGCAGGAATGGTGGTTTGCGACAATGGCACCAACCTCCTCTCTGCCCTCCGACAGGGACAAATGACCCATGTGCCCTGTTTGGCTCACGTCCTTAACTTGGTGGTGCTGTGGTTCTTGGGCAGGTACCCGGGCTTACAGGATGTCCTGAGGCAGCCCAGGAAAGTCTGTGTGCATTTCCGCCGGTCATATAATGCCAGTGCTCGGCTGGCGGACCTCCAAAAGGAGTTTAACCTGCCCAAGAACCGCCTAATCTGTGACATGCCCACCAGGTGGAACTCAACGTTGGCCATGCTGCAGCGGCTGAACACGCAGCAGAGGGCCATCAATGAGTACCTGTGCGACTATGGCACCAGGACAGGATCAGGGGAGCTTGGTTTTTTTCCCCACGCCAGTGGGCCATGATCAGGGATGTATGCACTGTCCTGTCACCATTTGAGGACGCCACGAGGATGGTGAGCAGTGACAGTGCATGCATCAGTGACACTGTCCCCCTTGTCCACCTGTTGGAGCACATGCTGCGTGGAATAATGGACAGGGCACTTAAGGCAGAACAGAGGCAGGAAGAGGAGGACTTCCTTAGCTCTCAAGGCCCCCTTTATCCAGACAGTGTTCCTGCGTGCCCGCTGATCACACAGGAGAAGGAGGAGGAGGAGGAAGAGGAGGAAGATTGTGTCAGTATGGAGGTGGAGCCTGGCACTCAGCATCAGCAGCAGTCTTTAAGGGATCAGTCCCAAGAAACACATGGACTTGTACGTGGCTGGGAGGAGGTGGCTGCGGACCATGCCGTCCTTAGTGACCCAGAGGACTCCGTACCGAATGCCTCAGCAAACCTACGCTGCATGGCCTCCCTGATCCTGCAAAGCCTGCGTATGGATCCTCGTATTCGTGGTATCAAGGAGACGGACCAATACTGGCTGGCAACCCTCCTTGATCCACGTTACAAGGGTAAGGTTGCGGACCTTATCTTGCTATCGCAGAGGGAGCAGAGGATGAAACATCTTCGGGAGGCCTTGCAGAAAGGTCTGTGCAATGCGTTCCCAGAGACTGGGAGGTTACAAACTCCTGTTTCTGGACAACGTGTTGCTGAGGCTTCGGACAGTCAAAGAAGGAGCGGTGGAGAAGGTGGCCGTCTGACCGATGCGTTCAGACAATTTTTTGGTCCGCAGCCCCGAGGTATGATTGGTTCCAGCAACCATCGCCAGCGTCTGTTTTACATGGTGCAGGAATACCTAGGGGCAAGATCTGACTTGGTCACCTTTCCCACCGAAAATCCTCTGAGTTACTGGGTCTTGAGGATGGATCACTGGCCAGAGCTTGCACAGTATGCAATTGAGCTACTGGCCTGTCCTGCATCCAGCGTTCTTTCGGAACGCACATTCAGTGCTGCTTTGTAACTTAGGGAAAGTAACTTTGTGTACTTAGGGAACTCAGTCAGGTGATTGCCAGACCGTTGTTCCTAATTTTTACAGACAGTCTATTGACTGGAATGGTACCAGCTGATTGGAGAAAGGCCAATGTAGCACCAATATTTAAAAAGGGCCCAAAAAACATCCCTGGGAATTACAGACCAGTTAGCCTAACATCAATAGTATGTAAACTCTTGGAGGGGATGATAAGGGACTATATACAAGATTTTAGTAATAAGAATGATATCATTAGCAGTAATCAGCATGGATTAATGAAGAATCATTCTTGCCAAACCAATCTATTAACCTTCTATGAGGAGGTGAGTTGCCATCTAGATAAAGGAAGGCCCGTAGACGTGGTGTATCTGGATTTTGCAAAAGCATTTGACACAGTTCCCCATAAACGTTTACTGTACAAAATAAGGTGCGTTGGCATGGACCATAGGGTGAGTACATGGATTGAAAACTGGCTACAAGGGCGTGTTCAGAGGGTGGTGATAAATGGGGAGTACTCAGAATGGTCAGGGGTGGGTAGTGGGGTTCCCCAGGGTTCTGTGCTGGGACCAATCCTATTTAATTTGTTCATAAACGACCTGGAGGATGGGATAAACAGTTCAATCTCTGTATTTGCAGACGATACTAAGCTAAGCAGGGCAATAACTTCTCCGCAGGATGTGGAAATCTTGCAAAAAGACCTGAACAAATTAATGGGGTGGGCGACTACATGGCAAATGAGGTTCAATGTAGAAAAATGTAAAATAATGCATTTGGGTGGCAAAAATATGAATGCAATCTATACACTGGGGGGAGAACCTCTGGGGGAATCTAGGATGGAAAAGGACCTGGGGGTCCTAGTAGATGATAGGCTCAGCAATGGCATGCAATGCCAAGCTGCTGCTAATAAAGCAAACAGAATATTGGCATGCATTAAAAGGGGGATCAACTGCAGAGATAAAACGATAATTCTCCCGCTCTACAAGACTCTGGTCCGGCCGCACCTGGAGTATGCTGTCCAGTTCTGGGCACCAGTCCTCAGGAGGGACGTACTGGAAATGGAGCGAGTACAAAGAAGGGCAACAAAGCTAATAAAGGGTCTGGAGGATCTTAGTTATGAGGAAAGGTTGCGAACACTGAACTTATTCTCTCTGGAGAAGAGACGCTTGAGAGGGGATATGATTTAAATTTACAAATACTGTACTGGTGACCCCACAATAGGGATAAAACTTTTTCGCAGAAGAGAGTTTAATAAGACTCGTGGCCACTCATTACAATTAGAAGAAAAGAGGTTTAACCTTAAACTACGTAGAGGGTTCTTTACTGTAAGAGCGGCAAGGATGTGGAATTCCCTTCCACAGGCGGTGGTCTCAGCGGGGAGCATTGATAGCTTCAAGAAACTATTAGATAATCACCTGAATGACCGCAATATACAGGGATATGTAATGTAATACTGACACATAATCACACACATAGGTTGGACTTGATGTCTTTTTTCAACCTCACCTACTATGTAACTATGTAACCGATCACAGGGTGCGTCTGTCCACCGACTCGGTCAATCGACTGACCTTCATAAAAATGAATCAGTCTTGGATCACCACCAGCTACCAAGCACCTAAAGCTGATGTAACCGAATAATTTTTTTTGAAATCTTAGATCCCTTCAAAGACTGCCTATGCTGATTCTGAGTGACTATCCCTGAGTAATTATTCTCTTCCTCCTCAATGATCACGCTGATAGCTTGTAAGCTTTGGTTCTGGGCGCCACCACCAGTGCCTAAGGCCCAATTTTTCAGCCCCTGTTTAACAGGGGCATGTAATTACAATTTTTGATGCAATACTTTGCAGCAGGGCTCGTTCCTGCGTTCCAACTAGAGTGTCTGTGAGGGGTTGCAGTGTTGTGGCACCAGAACCAGTGCCTAAGGCCTAATTTTTCAGCCCCTGTTCAACAGGGGCATTTAATTACAATTCTTGATCTACTATTTCACAGCAGGGCCCATTTCTGCACCCACCAAGAGCGAGTGAGGACTTACAGTGTTGTGGCACCAACACCACCACCACCACCAAAGACCCAATTTTTCTGCCCTTGTTCAACAGGGGCATGTAATTACAATTCTTGATCTAATATTTCACAGCAGGGCCCATTTCTGCACCCACCAAGAGCGAGTAAGGACTTACAGTGTTGTGGCACCAGCACCACCACCACCACCAAAGGCCCAATTTTTCTGCCCCTGTTCAACAGGGGCATGTAATTACAATTCTTGATCTAATATTTCACAGCAGGGCCCTGTGAGGGCTTACAGTGTTGTGGCCACAACAACACCTAAGGCCCAAATTTCTGCTGAGTATATAGGGCAGGCCCCTACTTTCAAACATCTAACTTACAAATGACTCCTACTTGCAAACAGAAGGAGACAACAGGAAGTGAGATGAAATCTACCCCTAGGAAGGGAAATTCTCTCCTGTAAGAGTTAATATGGGAAAAACATTTCTCCTTTCCACTGATTCTTTCCAATCCTTGTTCCACAAAAAACCCCAAATTTTCAAAAAACATTTGTCATTGGGACAAAAAGTGAGGTGAAATCTTCTGAAGAGGAGGACAGACAGCAAAACAAATGTCACAGGGGTGATAACCCTTCCCTATGTTTTCCAAAAAGCTTAAAAAAGATTTTTTGGCTGGAGCTAAACACGTTAAAAATGTACCCGTTCAAAATTACAAACAGATTCTACTTAACAACAAACCTACAGTCCCTGTCTTGTTTGCACCGCCTGTATACTGGTGTTCAGAGTATATAGGGCCTTGTGGCCCCACACCTTTCCTTATTTTAATTTGGGTGCGGGGTTCCCCTTAATATCCATACAAGACGCAAAGGGCCTGGTAATGGACTGGGGGGTACCTATGCCGTTTGTCTCACTGATTTTCATCCATATTGCCAGGACCCGACATTACATTAAACCCGCAAGCATTTTTAAATGAGATTTTTTCCTTTAAAAATGACATTTTGTGCAGGGACTGTTCTAAACACAGGAAACACGTATACAGGCATACTATAGACACACCCCAGGTACGATATTTAAAGGAATATTTCACTTTTTTTTTTTACTTTAAGCATCATTAAAATCACTGCTCCCGAAAAAACGGCCGTTTTAAAAAGTTTTTTTTTGCATTGATACATGTCCCCTGGGGCAGGACCCGGGTCCCCAAACCCTTTTTAGGACAATACCATGCAAATTAGCCTTTAAAATTAGCACTTTTGATTTTGAACGTTCGAGTCCCATAGACGTCAATGGGGTTCTAACGTTTGTGCAAATTTTCGGTCCGTTCGCAGGTTCTGGTGCGATCCGAACCGGGGGGTGTTCGGCTCATCCCTACTGGGTAACCCTCAGTTCACCTCTGGCTTATGTGATGGGGTCTTTCAGGGTTTACGTGGAGCGGGCCTACACCAGGCTTCGCATTTCAGCTCCGGAGGACAATGGAAGTCGATCACGGAACTCTCTGATCCTACGGGGCCGTTCCGCTTGGACTTCCTAAGATCACTTCAATTGACCCACTTCCTCAATACCATGAAGCCCCCCCGCTGACAATGACCAACCACTTACAACACTAGAAGAATTCTGTACTGACACGGGGGTGCTCCCACATACTCTCTCACTGACATACAAACTCCTAATCACACCCCCCGCAGATTTCGTTCCTCCGGGATTTCTTAAGTGGGAAAGAGACCTGGACCACCAGTTTAACATTAACACAAGGAAGCACATACTTAGATTCACACATAAATCCTCCATCTGCGCTAAGACCCAGGAAACCAATTACAAAATCTTATCCCATTGGAACAGAACCCCTGTAGTCCTACACAAGTTATTTCCAACAACATCTGATCTATGTTGGCGATGTCAATCAGACAAGGGGACCCTAACACACATCCTCTGGACTTGTCCCAAAATAACACACTTCTGGCAAACAGTCCGTGAGATAGTACAAAGATTTACTGAACGTACAATGCCAGATGACCCAGCATTTTTCCTTCTGCACGCATTAAACATACCAGAACGAACATACAAAAAATCTGTGATCTGACATTTACTGGACGCAGCCAAAGCCTGCATTCCACTAAACTGGAAATCCCCACACCCACCCTTGATTAGCTGTGGCTCGCGAAGGTGGAAGAAATAAAAAAAATGGAGGATCTCATCCTCTCAGCTCAAAATATACAGGAGACATTCTCCAAAACATGGCAACTGTGGAACATGTTCTTATACTCAGATGAAGGCCAATCATTGAAAGGAAGCACCCCTCCATCTCAACCAAGATCAACATAGAGCCCATAAAACAACCTCTGAATGACTTGCCAAGCCGTCTATTGAAAATTAAACATAAGCTAGATGGAAATTCATAACACTCCATACTAGTGGGGCCCCCCCCCCCTACCCTCCCCTACCTCCCCCCCTCACCTTATTCCCACCCTCTTTCCTTCTAACACCTTAATATCTATTATTTCTTTAAACTTCTACCATATGTCCCCCCATTGGAGAAGAAAACAGTGGAATCAATCCCATAAGGCCACTTGACACCACAATTATGCCTTGAAGGGTCACACATAACCCTTCCTTCAAAATGATAGATGCAGTGACAGCAAGATAAGCACATCACAGCTGTGCTCTATGAGATACAACAGGAAACAAAGAACCCAGCATCACCACATGACACAATTGCTATATCTCGCGAAGTTAGTACTATTATTTGTAGTCATGTTACAAGATGAATACCTGTTGATGCATGTTATTTTCTGTGTTGCATTGTTCATGTGTAGTCCACGTGGCCCAGGATAGCATGCTGTCAGTGAAGGCAAATATGCATGAAGGACAAAAAAGGAGCATTAAAAGCTTAAAGCATGCATGAGGACAAAGGGGACATTCACAGCATATTACAATCATGGTAATTAGGGAATGATGAATGAAATACAATACATTAGCAAACACTAAATACATAGAATGTGATGTTAAAGGAGAAAACTTACCCTAATATAGTCCTTCTGCAGGACCAGAATGATGGCAGAACAGGTCTCTGGAATAATGATGCCCAGAGCCTGGGGGGAGATGCCTGTAGAGAACTTGAGGTCCTGCAGGCTGTTAGGCGCCCGACTTCTACTTGCGGCCTAGGCTCTTGAGATGGCTCAGTGGAGGACCACGCCGGCGGATAATCAATTACACATACACAATGTACGTATTGGATGATTACAATGATTTATTGTGGTGGTTGGCTTTTTATGCTGTCTTTACAAGACTCTGCCCCAATTTTTGGGGCCAATCAAAATAATACACATAAATGTTCATTAGCATATATGTCTGATGTCTTCATCTTGTGACCTTAATGTTCATCTTGTGACCTTAATGTTAACCCCTATAGTTCAAGCCATTACAGTTCAAAGATTCCTTACTTTCTGTTAGCGTCTGATGACCATGAGTTGCCCAACCACAACTTCCTAAAACGGCTAAATCTGGCCGTTGCTGGCCTTCTCATACCCAGCAACAGTGTACAGAGATAAAAACCACAGACAGATGTTTCCTCAGATGAAGACATCAGACAGGAATAGACAGACAGGGTGATATTGCAATGAGATAATTCAGTTATTAAGTAATACTGTCATAAGACACATTCTCTAAAATGTACCAAGAAAATCTCTTAAATCACTAAGCAGATAAGCATTCCTGAACTTATATCCTCAGGGTAAAATCAATAATCAATCATAATGCAATGTATTATGGAATCTCCTTACAATCCTCCCTTTGACCATTCGATATCATCGAAATGGTCATTTTAGCTTTTCATCATGCCTCAAGGATTCATATCCCCCGGCCTCATTTTCCTGGTCCTCGTACCACACCGTGGGATCTCTGGAAATGGAAGTTAACTTCATGGTTTCGGAATGTGCTTCGCTACCCTTTTTGCAGAGGCATTTAAGTAACATGAAGCATGCATACAAGAACAATATAAAAAGCAGTATGGTAAAAATTGTCATTGCAGTGTTTTTCAACCATGAAGTGAGACCTCCCAAACTGAACCCGGTAGAGAAAGGGTCCCATGTTTTCCCAATATCCCTTGCATCCTGTTGTAGCTTGTTTACCTCTTTTCTGTGTTGTGTAATAATGTCATAGTAATCAGGGATCTCGATACTCGTGTTGTGTATCCAAGTGCAGCATTCATAGTCCTCAGTAATTTCACAGAGGCCAGTGAGGGCTGCACTCATGCTTTCTATAGCCAGGTCATGTAACTCTAGTTGTTTTCTAATTGCTCTGGTTTCTAGGTTTAATTTTGAGATGTCATCAGAGTCCTTTTCCAAGATCTCATCAATGATTGAGGTGTAGTTATTTAGTTTCTTCATCAAATCTATTCCCCAACCTGTCCAGGAAGGAAACCAAGCCCAGGTCATATCTTTTTCTAGGAACATTTCTCTCTTTCCAAGATGTTTTAGAGGGTATCTTGGGTGGGTGCTAGCTTTAAGTAGGTGTCCTTGCCCATTATCCCCAACTACTCCCATTACAGGAACTATTTTGGCAAGGTAGCACCACCCCTGGGGTTCTTCAGGAATCCATGGGTAACAGAGCTTGCCACAACAGATGTAGGTTGTGTTACCTAATGCCAAGGGTCGTTGACTAACAATGGTCCTTGCACCCTTTGAATGACCAGATGCCATCAGCAGAGCTAGTAACTGTGCGACCGTGGAGTGGGAACTAGAATTAAAAAGGTCATAGATGGTAGCATTTATCACAGGGTCTGAGGTGCGAAAAAGTGAGTTATCGGTAAGGGAAGCCATGGAGACATTAAGTTTTGACCATTTGCACACCTCAGCTCCCCTGGAAATGTTTCCCAGTATGAAGCACCAATCTGGAGCGTGGCTCCTGCCCACAATTTGAAAACTGAGGGGCTTATTGGGACTTTTTCTTATGACATTGGCAAGAACTATGGGGGGAGTTCCCTTCAAAAAAGGAGTGATGTTTAAGGGAATGGCCATCAACGGGATCCTGGCTGTACTAGGGTGGAGTTTGCTGCATATCCAACATTTCTCAAAACCAGACTTTTGTGCATAACTGTACTTAAACTTTAACAACAACATCTTGTCAGTGAAACCTGAAGGGGGTTCAGTGGGGGACATACTTCTTTTATATTTTATACTAGGTGCTTTGGCTGTCTGGGCATTTCCACATATCCCTTTTAGTAGCCCTAAACCTTCTGGATGGTACACACAATTCGCTATTAACCAAGTAGGTAGGAATACTATCAGAATCAGACATGTCCAGAGGCATAATGTTTTTCCTGACACAAAGGTAGAAATCATTTTGTCAGGTACTGTGTGCAAAGTTCTGTTACTCGTTTCTTCTTGTTGGTGGGGGATTCGTCTCGTCGTCCAGAGAGATTTGTTTTATGCCTTCTTGAATGTCCTCCAAATCTGGTCGCTGTTCCTGAAGAGAGAAGTCTTGGGATGCTGGAGGAGGGTCAGGGGTCTGGGGTTGCTGTGGACACTTCTTTAACCGGCTGGCGTGGATCCAGGTGTTTCCTAGATCGGTCAGTACAGCAGTTCTGGAAACCTTCTCTATCTTCCAAGGTCCAGAGAAAATGGGTCCAACCTTCTTTTTGTGTGCCAGTTGTTTCACCAGTACTTTGTCTCCTGGGATGAAGGGATGAGTAGGTTCTGTTGAAAGAGGAGAAAAGGTGACAGAGACTTGTTCGTTCATATCCTGTAGCATACTTACCAGATTTTTCACGTACATTTCCTGTTGGGAATAAATGTTAATGTCAGTGTTTTGATCTAAGAGGGGCAGCTCTATGTTTGCAGGAACTCCCATCAAAATCTCAAAGGGCAAGAGTTTTGTTCTAGCATGTGGTGTTGTTCTGATCTGGAATAGGACAGAAGGAAGGTAATCCAACCATCCTTTCATGGTGCCCCCCGTAGCCTTTTTTAACTTGTCTTTAATGTTCCTATTCATTCTTTCCACTACTCCTGCACTTTGTGGGTGGTAAGGGATGTGCAATTTCCACTGTAAGCCTAGTAGCTTAGCTAGAGTCTGTGTAACAGAGGAGCTGAAGGCAGGCCCTCTGTCTGACCATATAGCCGTTGGTATTCCGAACCTACAAACCCAATGGTTCAGTAGGCATTTGGCAGCAATTTTAGCAGTCTCACCTGTACACGGAATACCTTCAACCCAACCTGACCATTTGCATACGATCACGCAAAGGCATTTCAAATTGCCTTTTTGTTTGGGCATGTGCGTGAAGTCTATTTGCAAATCTGTTAGGGGACCCAGGGGTGGGGGCAGGTGGCCATGTAATCCATGATTTTTCCCTTGGACATTGTTTTGTGCACAGGTCAGACAACTACTGGTGAGGAGTTTTGCCTGTTTACTTAAGTTGTTTGTGCAGAAAGACTTTGTGTATATGTTTGTTAGGGCGGTGGTACCTATATGTCCTGGACCATGGAGATAGGAAAGTATGAGAACACTGCTTGATTCTGGTATGCCCAATATCTTCCCCTCTTTTGACCAAAGACCTTCTTGGTCCTTGGTCAAGCCATCCTTGACCCAAAAAGAAACATCCTCTTCTGTAGCTAATCCCTGTATTTGTGCCACAACAGTTTTAAAGTTGGGTGATGTAAAATGTTCTTTGAAAAACATTGTTGTGGGGGCTGGCTGACCAATGTATAGGGCAGCGGCTTTTTTTGCTTCTCTGTCTGCCAGAGCGTTTCCTTTGGAAACTCTGCTGTTATCTGATGAATGTGCCTTTACCTTGATGACCGCTATCCTCTTTGGGAGAAGAATCGCTTGCAGGAGTGCTTTAATTTGCGTAGAGTTAGCGATTGGCTTGTTGTCAGCGGTTTTAAATCCTCTATTCGCCCAGATTACGCCATAGTCGTGCGTGACACCAAAAGCGTACCTACTATCTGTGTAGATGTTTACCTCCTCATCGGAGAAAAGTATGCAAGCTCTTGTGAGTGCCTCCAATTCTGCTACCTGTGCCGAGGAGGGTGGTAAGGCTTTTGCTTCCAACACCACATCAGGTAGTTGGACAATGGCATACCCTGTCAGGAATGTTGCATCAGAGGGGCGAGAACAACTGCCGTCTATGAAGACGTCCTGTACTCCTGGTAGGGGAATGTCAGTGAGATCTGGGCGAGGGCTGGTTATTGCTGCAACCTGTTCAACACAATTGTGCTTCTGATCAGGGTCTCGTGGTAGCTTGAGCAAAGAATGTAAAAGACGGACAGTGGGATTACTTGGTGGTGCGTGTTTGAGGGTGAGGTTATCAGTATTCAGAAGTGTGATCTCATACCCACTAAGCCTTTGTGCTGTCATATGCTGTGTGTTCATGTTCTGCAGAAGGTGAGTTACTGAATGAGTAGTGTAGAGAGTCAGTTCATGGCCTAATACTGATTTGCTAGCCTCCTGAACTGCCATAGCACAAGCAGCAAGGTTTTGTAGACAAGATGGCATCCCTTGTACTTGGGTAGGCAACTTTTTTGAGAGATAGGAGACTGGTCGGTACCCGGTTCCATGTTGCTGTGTCAAAACCGCAGCAAAAGAATTTCCCGATACCACACAGTATAATTGAAAGGGTTTGCCATATTCTACCAATCCCAGGGCGGGGGCCTGAGTCAGACTTTGTAACAAGGCCTGAAAAGCACAGAGCCTTTCTGTTGTCCAATCTACTGTCTTTGGGGCGGTGGACACAGTAGCCTCCCTCAGAATGCCATCATAATATGAACAATCTGGGATCCATTGGCGGCAATATACGATTGCGCCCAAGAATGAGAGCAAAGTTGCTTTGTCTCCTGGAGGACTGAGAACCTGCAGGGCTGCGGCACGTTTGGGGGATACCAGCCTGGTTCCCTCCTTCAGAATGCATCCCAGGTATTCTACCTGACTTTGACACCATTGTATCTTCTTCCGTGATGCTAGGTGGCCAGACCTGGCCAGGTGATGTAACAGAGATGTGGAATCGACCGCACAATCTTCAGCAGATCGACTGCACAGGAGCAAGTCGTCCACATACTGTATTAGCACCGACCCGCGCTCAGCAGTCCATGACTTAATTGTCTCATTAAGGACCATGGAGAAGGCTGCTGGACTGTCCACATACCCCTGCGGTAATCTTGACCAGGTCAACTGTTTACCCCTCCCCCATGAGAATGAAAACATGGGCAATACCCCATCATCGATCGGGATGCTAAAGAATGCGTTCGCCAGGTCCACTACTGTGTAGCAAAGGGAATCAGCAGGTATTTTCAAAAAGATGAAAGAAATATCTGCTACCAAAGGTGGCAGAGGTATAACCTGCTTGTTCACGGCCCTTAGGTCCTGTACAAGCCTCCATTCCCCATTCGCCTTTTTCACAGGGTAGATTGGTGTATTCCAGGGGCTTATAATGTGTTTCAGAATCCCTTTTGCTATGTAATCATTGATTAATGGTGTGATGCCTTCAATTTTTTCAAGTGGCAGGGGGTATTGCTTGTGATATTGTACTACAGCGTCTGGACGCATTTGTGGTGTGTAAGGTGTACAGTTAATAAAACCCACACTCCCTTTGTTGTCTGCCCATATAGCATGTGTTTCTAGAGTGGGTGGCAATGATGCAAAGAGTCCCCTGAAAGTGTGTCTCTTTGGAGCATGTAAATCGCAGAACGGTGAGCTGGCAGTGAGGGAGCCCCCTCTGTCAAATTTAATGGTGATATTCAGTTTTGAGAGTAGGTCCCTCCCCATTAATGATACTGGACAATCCACAAGGACAGCAAAACTCTGGGTGCACAGTTCCTGCCCTTCTGGAGTGGCCACGGGCAATGGTGGAGTGATGGGGTGGGTAACTGATGTCCCATTTATACCAATAGAGTTTCCCTCAGTGCAGTGCGGTGTGTCATATATGGCATCATTCAAACTACTGAATGTAGCCCCTGAATCCAAAAGTAGACATATCAGGTGATTGTCTACCCGCAATAGTACCTGCGGAAGACTTTTCCACGATGGATTGTAACACACAAGGCTGAGGGACGGGACATACTCTTGGCATCCCTATTGTGGTGTCCGCCGAGCGGATGGCCACTGCATCGGGATGCGTGGGGGTGGTCTATTAGGCTGAGGCTGGTATTGGGGTTGTGGTGGGGGTGGTTGGGGTTGTGGTGGGTGAGGATACCTGATATCCTGAAGGCGACGGGGGGTGGTGTTAAGATTCCTACCTCTTCCTCTCTGGGCGTTTGTTCTAGTTCTGTAGGGACATTGGGACTTCCAGTGCCCCAGTTCCCCACAGTTAAAGCACCCCTGGTCTGGTGGGTAACCCTGGTCTGGGGAATAAGATTGCATTGGTGGATAAGGTTGCATTGTCATTATGTGGGTGGGCGGAGTCCCACCAGTTGGCAGAGTCTGGGTTGGTGTCAGGGAGGGAAAAATGCCACCCTTCTGCTCAAATACCCCTGATGTTTCTCGTGACCTAGCATCTTTCATAAATTCATCTGGGGGTTGTTCTGCCCACTTTGGATTTAAGCAACTGTGTCACCTTCGTATCGCCACTAGCCATAATGGTGGTGGTGAACAATTGGGGGTTGGCGTTATCTACTGCTTTCCACAGACCATATACCCGGGTACAAAATTCATAGAATTTTTCCTTCGGTCCCTGCTTTGCTAGGATAAGTTCCTGAAGTGCAGATGAACCCTTGTATATAGTAGACCAATGATTCCCCATACCTTTCCAAAAAGACACCCAATCTTTATTTTCTTCTATGTGGGCTGTCCATAAGGCGTCTACGGGATGCCCTTCTGGACTGTCAGGGTCAACTATACTGAGAATCCCTGTTATATCTTCTTTATCCAGGCTTGTCCCTGCACTGTATTTTGCAAGGAAAGCGCCAGCCTCCCTAGGGCTTTTCTTTGGGCTGGGGCATAACTCCTTTATTTTTGACAGTGTGCCTAGGGGTAGGGGAATATGCACTACCGTCTCCCCTATATGCATAAGTGGTGCTTTAAAGGTGGCACCTAGAGTTTCCTGTTCCATGTCTATTTCTCTTTCCTCAGTAGAGGATTCACCCTGCTTTCCCTGCTCCCTTTCCTCCTGTGGGGGTTTCTGGCTTATGGCCGGTTTAGTTTGGCTTCTGAGTGTGGTGGATGGCTGTGAAATTATCTTTTCCTCAGCTTCCTTAATCCTTCTTGCCTCTTTCTCTAGTTTCTTCTCGTACGCCTCTAAATCTTCCCTTTTCCTTTGTATCCTTTCTTCCTCTTCCTGCTGTCTCTTATTAAATTCTTTCTGTTTCTCCTCCCATTCCTTTTCCCTGGGGCTTAACTTCCTGACTCCTTCCTCTTCTCCCTTTTCCAGGGACATTCCATCCCTTTCTTCCTTAGTTATCGCAGAATACTCTCTTATTTCACCCTCCCTCTTATCTAACTCTCTTTTGTAATGTTCTAGCTCTTCCTCCCTCTTAGACATTTTCTCCTCTAATTCCTCCTTTCTCTTCTTAAGCTCTTTTAACTTCTCTTCTAATTCCCTTTCCTTCGGATCCAACCTCCTAATCCTCTCTTCTTCCCTCCTACGTATACCTTCTGCCCGGACTTCCTCTTCCCTGTTCCTACTTTCGTTTTCCCATCGTGTAACTTGTGCCTGATCAGCTGCCCCATATACCATGGTAGCCAATACTGCTGGATCCAGAGATGGATACAGCTGAAGACATGGACCCAATGTTCCATCCTCCTGTTTAACCATCACATAAGGGGGGGGTGCTTCGGGTTGCTGAGATAGGGCGGGTGAGTTTACAGGTTTTGGTGTGGGGGCTTTAGTTACATACTTTGTTTTATATTTGGCTAGGCATTTATTCCATATTTTGTAACAATCTTTCATATACTGGGTGTCTTCCCATTTCCCAGGTGGGTAGGAGTGCTTGTGTACCTGACACACCTTGCTCACTTCCTTCCACTCGTCCTCAGAACAGGGTCCTACTGGTCATGTATCCCCAATTGTTGGCACCTCTCTCTGACCTGTGTCCAAAACGGTTCTACCTGTGACCCCGGCAGTGTGTTTTTAACATACTCATAGGGGGATGGATTGGCCATGGTCTGGGTTGCCACAGAATTCCCCATCTAATAACCTTGGTAGTGTGTGTCTAGTACAGGGACAGAGATGAAAACAACCTGTTTGTGCTATAATCTGTTCCCTGACTTGGGAGTAAGTCCCTTGGTCTCTTATGGCAGTGGGGCTGAAATAGCTATGAAGGTTAACCCTTAGTACTCGGTATAGGGTACCCCTTCTTGTAGCAGGATAAACTCCCCTTGCACCAAGTCGGTATGAAAATCCGGTTGGTCTAGTGGTGAGCAGGATCCACGTCCTGTCAACACTAAGGAACAGTAAACCAAAAGTGCAATGTGGGCAAGCGGGTGCTATCTCACTACAATCAGGTTCTCGCCTTATGTGGTTTATCTAGTGCATATATGTGTAATACCTTAACAAAAAAATCCTCTAAATCAATACAGTACTTTACATTCAGTTGTCATACACTTATCTCTAATTCTCTAATTCTCTAATACTCTAAATACTTACGGTGGTACCTAAAAGAAAACAAGCAAAATCTTATATATACAGTGGCAAAATAAAGTTACATTATATGAACATGTTATTATAATAAGTGCACTTTTCAATATCTTCCCCAAAAATTGGGCGTCCACTCAGCCACTCCTTATACTACGGGCGTATTCTATACTTCCCGAGTTTTAAACACACATATATCTACTCAACACAGTCAGACCAACCTAGTCAGACTATTTAAAAAAAACCTGCGAGCCCTTCTTAACCCTCCAAGGGACCAGCCTAGTCCGTTGCGAAGGCACAGTTATGTAAGTGGGTGGACATACAAGGTTATTTGAACATGGCAAGCATCAACACCAGTTACCAAAAAATAGGTAAAAAGGAGTAAAATGACTTACCTGTTCAAACACACCCCACTTCTGGTACCAAAACTGTTAGGCGCCCGACTTCTGCTTGCGGCCTAGGCTCTTGAGATGGCTCAGTGGAGGACCACGCCGGCGGATAATCAATTACACATACACAATGTACGTATTGGATGATTACAATGATTTATTGTGGTGGTTGGCTTTTTATGCTGTCTTTACAAGACTCTGCCCCAATTTTTGGGGCCAATCAAAATAATACACATAAATGTTCATTAGCATATATGTCTGATGTCTTCATCTTGTGACCTTAATGTTCATCTTGTGACCTTAATGTTAACCCCTATAGTTCAAGCCATTACAGTTCAAAGATTCCTTACTTTCTGTTAGCGTCTAATGACCATGAGTTGCCCAACCACAACTTCCTAAAACGGCTAAATCTGGCCGTTGCTGGCCTTCTCATACCCAGCAACAGTGTACAGAGATAAAAACCACAGACAGATGTTTCCTCAGATGAAGACATCAGACAGGAATAGACAGACAGGGTGATATTGCAATGAGATAATTCAGTTATTAAGTAATACTGTCATAAGACACATTCTCTAAAATGTACCAAGAAAATCTCTTAAATCACTAAGCAGATAAGCATTCCTGAACTTATATCCTCAGGGTAAAATCAATAATCAATCATAATGCAATGTATTATGGAATCTCCTTACACAGGCTTCTCCCCGTCGCCAAGTACCGCAACGTAGGGACTAGCCTCTGCTCCGGAGTGATGGCTTGCCGCATGCAGGTGTCCTGCTTCATAATATATGGGGACAGCAAAGCCAACAGATGGTGAAAAACGGGGTCCGTCATCCGGAAAAAGTTTCTGAAATCATCAGGATTATTCTCCTGGATCTCACGTAGCAAAGGCATATGAGAGAATTGGTCATGCTGGAGTAACCAATTCTTGGTCCATGAACTCCTCCCCACCCTGTTCATGGACTGGGCTTGGGTCCAAGTATGAACCCCAACACCAAGCCCCCACACAGCACGAACTCTACGACGAGTACATCCCCTCAACATGGCTTAAAAACGGTCAGCTGGTCAGAACGAACAAACAGAACGCACTGAAGAACAGCAAGGCCTGTTAAGAGCGAGCTGAAAATCAGCAACGAGCGGACAAGAACGCACTGAAAAACAGATACGAACTGACTACACGCACTGAAGAACAGATACAAACCCCACAAGCACAAACTGAAGAGCAGTAACGGACTGAAAAGCACGAAAGCTGAAAAGCGAAAATCGTCTCTCACCAAACTTCTACTAACACAAGATAAACACAAGATTAGCAGAAGGAGCCCAAAGGGTGGGGCACTGGCTATTGAACTTACGTTTTCTAGTCCCATCGTACGTGTTGTACGTCACCGTGTTCTGGGCGGTCGGAATTTGGTGTGACCGTGTATGCAAGACAGCTTGAGCAGAATTCCGTCGGAATTCCATTGGAAAAACCTTTATTCCAAGGGGAAGGGGAGTTTATTCCAAGGGGAAAACCAGTCGTGTGTACAGGGCATAAGAGTCCAGGGCTTACTACGCATGCACCAATGATGCGTTGCCGTAAGAGGAAATCCGTGCCAACTGAGCATGCGCCAAAGACAGCTCAGTGCGCCAACCCGCACCTGTTCAGAAGACCTAATGGAAAAAGGCAGGAATATGCTCAGAAGGCGCACAGGAATTGACCTCAAACTTCTCTATATAAACCCAGCCCAGACACTGCCAAATTGCTGGATTATCCTTCAATCCCTCCTTGTTCCTGTGCTAGTGTCTGATCTGTCTAAACTTGTTGTGACCTGGAAACCTATTTTACTACTCTTGATTGCTGCTTGCCATTGACCTCGGATTTGTACCTTGACCATTCTACTTCTTTGTCCCTTTTGTACTCAGCTGCCAGATTGGAACTGACCCCGGCTTGGATCTCGACCATTCTTCTGATTATCCCTTTTTTACTTCGTTGCCAAACTGGACTTGACCTCGGCTCGGATCTTGGACTAAAGCTTGCATGGTGCTCTGCACCCCTGGCACCCGTGCCACTCGGTGTCCACCAAGTCTCTGTCTTCATCTCCAGAGGCTTCAAAGACCCAAGGTGCAATGGAGGCCTCCCCACATCAGGTATGTGGCCCTCCTGACAAAATAATCCAGCCATGTCTTAAACTGAGTGGAGAGCTTCCGCCTTCGAGGCCCTGTGCCAACAAGGGGCCTCTGTGTCTCAGGCCCTGACGTCCATACAAGAGGGTTACTTTCAACTGGAAGGTCGGCTGACTGCAATGGCCAATACCTCAGTTCTGAGCCCTGCGGAACCACCTGTTATAGCTATGGAGCAGCCCATCTCTACTCCAGCTCCTGAACCACGGGTTCCTATGCCTGAATGCTTTTCAGGGGTTCCCCACAAGTTCCGGGCTTTCAGGAACGCCTGAAGTCTATACTTTACCTTACAGTCTAGGACCTTCTCTTCAGAGGATACAAAGATCGGGTTCATAGTAGCCTTACTTACAGAAGAACCTCAGGCATGGGCTCATCAGCTATTGGAAAGGGAGAGTCCTATACTGTTCTCACTGTCTTCTTTCTTCGATGCCATGGCAATGCTCTATGATGACCCACAACGAACCACCACGGCTGAAACAGTGTTGACCTCTCTACAACAGGGGAAATGCCCTGTTGAGGACTACGTAATGGATTTCTTCAAGTGGGCTGCAGACACTGCATAGAACGATGCTGCCTTGCACCATCAGTTTCGCTTGGGCCTGTCCGAGCCCCTCAAAGATGAATTAGCAAGAGTGGGGCTCCCTGATACATTGGAACCTACAATTCAGTTGTCTATCCAGCTTGATCGCAGACTCAGAGAACCTCACAGGGAACGATCTGGTATAGCCCGTCCGCATGTATGCTCCCACGATTACCCATGGCTCCACACCTGAGAACCCCTGAGACCCATGCATCAACTCCAATTCATGACACAGAACCGATGCAACTCAGCTTAGTTTGTGCGCCCCTCAAACCCGAAGAGTGACAACGCCGCTGCCTGAACAATCTATGCCTGTATTGTGATGTCCCATTAAGCCGAGTAATAGATCGAACACCCATCTGTTTCGCCATACGTTGTTAAATCCTCACATCTCACTCTCTGCCTCTCTTTGCAGATACCGGGAAGTATAATCCGAGTAGCAGCCATTATTGACTCTGGGGCTTGCAGCTGCTTTATTGACATCCACTTCTCCAAAAAGTATGGAATCCCACTATGCAAGAAGCACCAGCCATTTACCGTTAATCTGGCAGATGGCTCCACACCAACCTCGGGTCCAATAACCCATGAGACCATCCTCATATTGGCCACCATGAAGCAGACCATCGGTATATCTTTAGTTGGACGTGATTTCTTCCCCCATTTTTCCGGTTATTTTGGGGTTACCGTGG
Organism: Lithobates clamitans; assembly: GCA_037952925.1. NCBI lineage: Eukaryota > Metazoa > Chordata > Amphibia > Anura > Ranidae > Lithobates > Lithobates clamitans. The sequence continues at coordinate 131,315 of JBBGZY010001285.1, forward strand.
CTTCGACAGCACCAGCCACAGATTGATTGGTCCACTGAAGTTGTGACTTTCGGCTCACCCTATTGCTTACACCACTGTTTCCCACAATGAGCCTGTTTGACGGTTCAACCCCTTTCCACAGATGACAACACTCTTCTCCCCCAGGTTTACAGAGACCACCTCCTAGACGTCTTCGACAAGAAGGGGGCTGAATCCCTACCGCCTCACCGGCCGTATGATTGCCTCATTGAGCTTCTTCCTGGTTCTGCGATACCACTTGGGAGGATCTTCCCACTCCCTTAGCCTGAATTAGAAGTCCTCTGAAAATACATTAATGACAATCTTAGGAAAGGCTAGAATAAAGGAATTATTCCCGCGCTAACATGAAAGAGTCTAATATAATACTCCGGACAAGCTGCATGCACTGAATACAGGTGCAAACCAAACCTTAAGTGGACAAAAAATATATTGGATAGTGCTGCGCTAGTCCTGTGCGCCCTTTTTAAGGGCTTTAAAGTGATGATAAATAACTAAACGGTGATATCAATAACATTGAAGTGTTGGCAATCGCCATAAAAAACACACTCATCAATATATATTCGCAGTGCTAAAAGCAATAAAACTAAATCAATGTGGATAATACAATGCTAAAAATTCACTCATCATAAAGATGCCATTAAGTAAAGACTCAGTCCATAACTGTAATCATGTGTAGAAATCAGTGGTGTTACCTAACATAAAAAAAACTTTTGTGACTCAAATAAATTGGCAAACAAAGTAGCACATAAAGTGACAAGGTGCAAAGTGAAACAAGTAAAAATTGTAAACCAGTGCAATGTTCAGATATTGTCCAGGACTTTAACAAGCGACAGTGCCAAATACTGTGACTTAGATAATTTAGCATGCACCAGATGTGACAGTAGAGTAAGGTCCTTTTTTTTTTTTTTTTTTTATTTAAAAAAGAAGAATAATGGTGATAGCGTCCTGACATGCAACGGTCGCTCCGTGGTGCTGGACTTAACTCACACGGTGCTCAACTTCGTGTACAAACACTCAGGTGAGAGATGGCCCCTTACCTTAAGGCAAAGGGGTAAACGCATATAACCAGGGGTCTTTACTCAGGGTCCTCCTTGAAGCAATAGAGCGGACGTATATGACCAAGACACTTTTTAGGGGGTCCTCAAGGATGTAGAGTCCTATCCTCACGGTCCCAACTCCAGGGGGTGGTTCCCTCGGTAATAGGGGGGGGGGGGGATAAAAGACACGGGGAGCCCCAATAGTGAAATACTGCTAAAACCAGTAACTTAATTAAGGTAAAACTCGTACTCACATAAAAAACAGCAGTAATGTTCCTATCTCCGACGAGCGGCGAGCTCGTAATTACTGACACAGCGTGTAGAGCCTGTCCCGTCCTTACGCGTGACGTCACACCGCACGTGACTTCATCAGAGGATAAGTACAGGCTAAACTTTTGTCTTTAAATAGTCTTATAATGGGCGCTAATGGGCGGCCATTTTCCCGGAGTCCTATGATTAGTAATACGGCGGCCATTTTCCTAGAGATCGTACGGCGCGGCCATGTTTGGGTGTGCTAGACGCCCGCCCATCCTGTATGTCAGCTGATCTGAGCGGCCAATTAAGTGGAACCTGCCTTCCTACATCTCTCGCACTGTCAGCAAGGAGGGGCAGGGTAACTAGTAAACGATCCGTATCTGTCAAGAGAAGTATAAAGTGACAGATGTATGGGAAGGAAGGTAGCGGACTGTGGGGACATTGGTAGTGTAATAAACAATAAAACGGGGACTGCTAGGTTGTGTTTATCAGGGCAGCAAGCCTAATAAAAACTGACAGTGTTTGCCATTAGCAGAGGGGGGTTATAAAAAAAGGTGGATACCACATACCTAACTAAAAAACGAAAGAGAGGGAGAAAAAAACCGCAGGAGGGACAGGCGCTCAACACTGTCATAGGTAAATTATAACATATGATCATATGGTTAATATCAGAAACACGAACTTGAACAAATTAAAACCATAGACAATAATTAGATATGGGCATCAATTAAAAATCAAATAAATAAATAAATAATTAAAACAATAGGACCAAGTAAGAAGTGGGCTGATAAGGTAATGACATAAAAATCCATGAACCTAAAAAATATATGGGACTAGACCCTGATCGGAAAAGGGGGCTAGGTAAGAGAATCCTGATATCATACGGATATGACCTGACTGAGAAATTTAAAATCGCATGGGAATAGTAATGTAGATAGAAGGTGGTAGATTTAAAAATCGCTGAGGAAGCAGTTGAGGTCGAATTCGATATTTAGGCCATGAGGCGAGAACGTATCGAGAGTAAAAATCCATTGGGATTCAAGTTTACTCAAAGTCCTCACCTTGTGGCCCCCCCGCCAGTGTTTGATATAAGGTGTTATACCCCAGAACTTCAGGTGGGTAGGGTCCCTATTATGATGTGTCAGAAAATGTTTGGAAATGCTGTGTTTATCATAGCCGTTTAAGATGTTTTTAACGTGTTCTTTAATGCGGACCCTCAGGGGTCTTTTGGTACGGCCAACATATTGAAGGCCGCAACTACATTCGAGGGCGTATACCGCTCCTTCTGTGTTACAACAGATAAAATCCTTTACCTTATGGGTATCTCCTGTGCTCGTGGAGGTGAAATTGAATACCTTTTCATTTGGGCGTTTAGTGTTTAAGCACGCGAAGCATCTTTTACACGGAAAAAAACCGTTACCGGTAAAAAATGAAAAAGGTTTCTTCGGTGGGTCAACAACATTTTTAACTACTAGATCTCTGATTGTGGGTGCCCTTTTGTACACAAATTTTGGATATCTAGAGAGAATCTCGCACAGCTGTCTATCTGCCAGTAGGATGTGCCAGTGGCGTTTAATAATCCTTTCTATTCTTTTATGTTGCACATTGAAGTCCAAAACTAACGGTATTCCTTCCAATGGGTTACTTTGTATCTCCTTATCTTTAATCAGATCTTTTCGGTCCATGCTTGCAATTTCGGTAATTTTAGACTTAATGAATTGGCGATCGTAGCCTTTTGAGATAAACCTCTCTCCCATCCTTTCTGCTTGTTCAAAAAATGTCTCAATCTTGGTACAGTTTCTTTTGATCCGCATTATTTGACCCTTTGGGATATTAAAAATCCAGTTTTTATGGTGGCAACTCTTCGTTGGGAGGTAGCTATTCCTATCTACGCTCTTAAAGTGCGTTTTAGTGCAGAGTATAGATTTCTCTAATGTGATCTCGAGGTCGAGGAAGTTAATTTTGTTCTTATTAATGTCCCAGGTTAATTCAATATTCCTGTCGTTGATATTCAGTTTTTTCAGAAATTCCGTTAGTGCGTTTTCTTCACCGTCCCATAATATAAAGATGTCATCGATATACCTTTTGTATATCGCTAGTTCACTTGGACGATCATTAAAGACATTTTCCTCCTCCCATTTTGCCATAAAGAGGCCAGCTATACTTGGGGCAAATCTTGCTCCCATGGCAACTCCCGTTTGTTGATGGTAGTAAGCCTTGTTGTACCAGAAATAGTTGTTCTTGAGACTAAATTCAAGACATTTTATCAGGAACTTTCTCTGGATGCATGGGAGATCCGTATAATTCCTGAGGCCCCATTTTGCGGCCTCACAGGCTCGATGGTGGGGGATCACCGTATATAGGGATGATACATCAGCTGTAGCCATAACCCATGATTTATCACCTCCTTGGAAATTTTCAATAATTTGCAACATCTGTTTAGTGTCTCTCAGATACGCTTCTGTCTTCTGCACTGCTGGCTGTAGAAAGGTGTCGATATATTGTCCCATCCTTGAGGTCAGTGAATCTATGCTATTAACTATCGGTCTCGGTGGTGGGTCGGTTCTGTTTTTATGAATTTTTGGTAATAGATATATAACCGGTGTGCGGCAGGAGTCTGGTATAAGAAATCTTGCTTCTTTTTTATTCAATACCAGTTTTTTCACACCTAAATGGACGATTTGTTCGAGTGCTTTCCGGCAGCTGAATACAGGATCCTTCAATAACTTGGTGTACGTCTTTGTATCCTCTAGCATCTGGGTCATTGATTTGTGGTATTGTTCCTTTGAGAGGATCACAATCCCACCTCCCTTATCTGCTGGTCGAATCACGATATCTCTTCTTTTTGTCAACTTCCGGATACCATTTTTTATAAACTTAGGATCTTCTCTCTTTTTTACCTTCAGGTCCTTGACTTCGTCTAAAACAATTTTTTTAAAAACATCAATATGTTTGTTATCCTTAATCGGGGGATTGAAAATGGATTTGTTCCTTAATGAGCTATGTACTATTTCTTGATGTGTAGGTACTACCGTATTTCTTCTCAAAGGGTTTCCTGCCAGGTATTTTTGAATATTCAGTTTGCGCACAAATTTCTGTATGCCAATATATGTTTCAAACTTATTAAGGTTTTTTGTAGGTGCAAATTTCAACCCTTTATCTAGTACGCCCACTTCTTCATGTGTCAGGTCCTGGCCGCTAAGATTAAAGATGCCCTCTCCTTTTATGATCTTTTTCTTTTGTTGTCTCTTTCCGGCCCGTCGTCCTCTCCTCTTTCTGGACTTCTTCGCGATGATCGTGTCTCGTCTGGGTATCTCACTGGGTGATTTTCTCTGTTCCTGTCTAAAAAAGATTTGTTATATTCTTGATCCCCATAATAGGGGGGGGTGGTCGGATCTAGCTGATCTTTCCTCTTCTTCTCTGCTCGTCAAAGGGGCATAGTAATTGTATGTGGGAACAGGACTCCGTTCGTCCTGTCTGTAATTTCTCTGTGTAGGTCCCCTTCTATCTTCATCCCTGTATTCTTGATATGGACTCCTGTCCCTTGGTCTGTAGTATTCGTATCCTGAGTCTCTAGTTTCCCTATATTCTTGTATGGGCCTTCTATAATCCCTCTGCTCGTATTTTTAATTGATGCCCATATCTAATTATTGTCTATGGTTTTAATTTGTTCAAGTTCGTGTTTCTGATATTAACCATATGATCATATGTTATAATTTACCTATGACAGTGTTGAGCGCCTGTCCCTCCTGTGGTTTTTTTCTCCCTCTCTTTCGTTTTTTAGTTAGGTATGTGGTATCCACCTTTTTTTATAACCCCCCTCTGCTAATGGCAAACACTGTCAGTTTTTATTAGGCTTGCTGCCCTGATAAACACAACCTAGCAGTCCCCGTTTTATTGTTTATTACACTACCAATGTCCCCACAGTCCGCTACCTTCCTTCCCATACATCTGTCACTTTATACTTCTCTTGACAGATACGGATCGTTTACTAGTTACCCTGCCCCTCCTTGCTGACAGTGCGAGAGATGTAGGAAGGCAGGTTCCACTTAATTGGCCGCTCAGATCAGCTGACATACAGGATGGGCGGGCGTCTAGCACACCCAAACATGGCCGCGCCGTACGATCTCTAGGAAAATGGCCGCCGTATTACTAATCACAGGACTCCGGGAAAATGGCCGCCCATTAGCGCCCATTATAAGACTATTTAAAGACAAAAGTTTAGCCTGTACTTATCCTCTGATGAAGTCACGTGCGGTGTGACGTCACGCGTAAGGACGGGACAGGCTCTACACGCTGTGTCAGTAATTACGAGCTTGCCGCTCGTCGGAGATAGGAACATTACTGCTGTTTTTTATGTGAGTACGAGTTTTACCTTAATTAAGTTACTGGTTTTAGCAGTATTTCACTATTGGGGCTCCCCGTGTCTTTTATCCCCCCCCCCTATTACCGAGGGAACCACCCCCTGGAGTTGGGACCGTGAGGATAGGACTCTACATCCTTGAGGACCCCCTAAAAAGTGTCTTGGTCATATACGTCCGCTCTATTGCTTCAAGGAGGACCCTGAGTAAAGACCCCTGGTTATATGCGTTTACCCCTTTGCCTTAAGGTAAGGGGCCATCTCTCACATGAGTGTTTGTACACGAAGTTGAGCACCGTGTGAGTTAAGTCCAGCACCACGGAGCGACCGTTGCATGTCAGGACGCTATCACCATTATTCTTCTTTTTTAAATAAAAAAAAAAAAAAAAAAAAAAAAAAAAAAAAAGGACCTTACTCTACTGTCACATCTGGTGCATGCTAAATTATCTAAGTCACAGTATTTGGCACTGTCGCTTGTTATAGTCCTGGACAATATCTGAACATTGCACTGGTTTACAATTTTTACTTGTTTCACTTTGCACCTTGTCACTTTATGTGCTACTTTGTTTGCCAATTTATTTGAGTCACAAAAGTTTTTTTTTATGTTAGGTGACACCACTGATTTCTACACATGATTACAGTTATGGACTGAGTCTTCACTTAATGGCATCTTTATGATGAGTGAATTTTTAGCATTGTATTATCCACATTGATTTAGTTTTATTGCTTTTAGCACTGCGAATATATATTGATGAGTGTGTTTTTTATGGCGATTGTCAACACTTCAATGTTATTTATATCACCGTTTAGTTATTTATCATCACTTTAAAGCCCTTAAAAAGGGCGCACAGGACTAGCGCAGCACTATCCAATATATTTTTAATCTTAGGAAAGGGTTCATCCAGCCCTCTACCTCTCCTGCTGGCGCTGGACTCTTCTTTGTGGAAAACAAGGACCATTCTTTAAGACCATGTATCGACTACAGAGAATTGAACAGTATCACAATCAAGAATCGATACCCATTATCTCTAGTCCCTGAGCTTGTTCAGAGGTTCCGCACCGCCAAGGTCTTCTCAAAATTGGACCTACGGGAGGCCTACAATTTAATACGCATAAGAGAGGGCGATGAATGGAAAATGGCCTTTCGTACTAGGTTTGGCCATTTTGAGTAACGCCCCAGCAACTTTCCAACACTTGATGAACGACATCTTTCAGGATTTTCTTGACCTCTTCATGATAGTGTCCTTAGATGACATCCTTGTTTTTTCACCTTTCCTCGTGGCACATCACATCCACATGTGAAAAGTCCTTTTCCTGACGCCTCCATGGCAGCACACGCTGGGTTGTGACTCCGCCCCCACAACCTGACAGGATTGGTTAGCTATAAGTTTGAAGGGGAGACACCCCGCTGCATTCTCTTTTTTATCCTCACCTGACAGATTGGGATAAGCACTTGCTCCTGTTGTCAAGATAAAGAAAAAGCCTCTTACCGCACTCGCCCCAGCAGGTTCAAGCCTCTCCTGTTTGGAAGTCCCTCCTGTACAGTCTCTAAAGGAGCTTCTATGGAGGGAACCCCCGGTCTGGTGGTCTCAGGGGGCGTCGGGACATCTGGCACAGTAAGCTTTAAAGAAGCTTCATATTTTTGCAGTGGTCTCCTTTTCTTTTTACCTGTACTTTGCCTGTTTCCTTGTTTATGGTGTTTCTCCTGATTAGGGGGCTTGCTGGCACTTGCTGTCCACCGCTGTGGATCCGTCATGGCCGCCGAGGCCGCCTCCTCACTCTACAATTGGCCTCAGGGCCAAGGTTCTGCCTTGAGAAGGGAATGCCCTTCTCCAAGATGGCGCCGAGGTGTTCGGGACGCTCTGCGCATGCGCGGGAGCGTCATTTTGCCGCGACGGCGGCGGCAGATTTAAAAACACAGGTATTTCTGTGTTTGTTTGCTGAGAAGTGCACAGATACCTGAATGTTCACCGTGCGTTCAACTGCTCTGCCAAAAAACAACTCAGCAAGACCAGGTAAGTCAAATCAGCTGATTTAGCCTTTTAAAAAAATTTAAAAAAATAAAATAAAAAGTAAAGTTTTTAAAAAAAAAAAAAAAATTTTTTTTCCATTCTCTTATTTTTCTTCAGTCTTACTGTCCTACTATCACTATGGAGACCACTGCCCGCGCAGACCACCATCAGCAAACGAGGTAAAGAGGCCATTCGTCATTGGTAAGTATTGAAGAAGGGGAGAGAAAAAGAGAGCCAACCACTAACGCTGCGTTTTTGGCAGCCCCACCAGGTCAAGAGCCGCAAGTTCCAGGCATGAGAGGAGATCTAGTCATGCGTCAAGCAAGAAGTCTCGCAGAAGCCGCTCAAGATCCTCTTCTCGCCACCGAAGACATAGCCGCTCACGTCACAGCCGCTCAAGACGCAGCCGCTCCCGTCACAGTCGGTCACACCGCAGACGGTCACCTTCATCACACCGCCAAAGCCGCCACATCCGTCCTGCAGCAAACGCTTGCTGGGTATGCGGCGCGCCAGCCTTGCCAGATAAGCTAGTCTGCAGATCCTGCTTCAATGAGGCAGCAAAGGACAAAGAGCTAGACGCAGCAGTGGCTACGGAGCTCATAAGAGAATCTGTGCGGGAATCCATAAGGGAGACAACAGCACCACTAATCGATAGGCCTACGCCCAGCACATCGGTAGCGGATGACCTCCAACCCCAGGCATCAGAACCCTCCTCAGGAGATGAGGATCAGGACATGTCAGCAGGGTTTGATTTCTCCCTGGTACAGCCTTTCGCAAAGTCTGTCAAAGAAGCGATAGACTGGGAAGAAGATAAAGAGGAACCACAGAAAGTCCGGAAATATTTCCCAAATTTAAGGAAAGAACCAGAGAATTTCCCTTTTATAGGTGAACTGGAGGATCTTATTAAAGATGAACGGGAAAGATCTGATAAGCGGTCCAGTCTCACCAACAGACTGACAAAAATGTATCCTCTGAAGGAGTCAAAAGTCAAACCATTGATGAACGCTCCAGTAGTTGACTCCTCCTTGATGCGTCTTGCACGGCATGTCACTCTGCCTATTGAAGACGCAGTTTCCTTTCGGGATGTTCTGGATCGGAAATTGGATCTGGAATTGAAGAAAGCATACTCCACTGCTGGGGGCGCGTGCAGACCAGCAATTACCACAGCAGCAGTGGCTAAAGCCATATCAGGTTGGGCAACCAAGGTGGAGAAAGATCTGCAAGACGGTACGGAAATAGACAAAATAATATCTTCCCTTCAGGAGATCAAGTTGGCAGGTGACTTCGTGGCAGAGGCTTCAGTGGATATTATAAGATCCTCGGCGAGATCAATGCTAGCCTCAGTCACGGCAAGAAGGGCCTTGTGGCTGAAACCATGGATGGCCGATACTGCATCCAAAACAAACTGGTGCAGAATTCCGTATGATGGCTCAAACCTATTCGGGTCTAAATTGGACACCGCTATCTCCAAGGTAACAGGAGGGAAGTCGGGATTAATTCCCTCAGACAGAAGACCCAAGGCCCAAAAGGGTTCCTTCTTCAGGCGCAACCTTCCTGAGAAATATAGGGAAGCTAGATCCTACCGTCCTGGTAGGGAGTTTAGAAGAGACTGGAAGAACACAAGACCTTCCTTCCTAAGGATGCAGAAGTCCAAGCCTACCCCGGCAGGGGAGCAGCAGAAGTCTTTTTGAAAGTTCGCCTGCCCACTCAGTACAGGTGGGCGCCAGGCTCAAGGACTTCGCACAGATTTGGTCAACCCATATAAAGGACCAGTGGACTCTTGCCACGATCAAATTTGGACACAAGTGGAAGTTTATGGGCAAAATTCCAAAAAAATCACTTCCAATCAACAAGACTGCCATCTTCACTAGTCAAAAGGAAGTTACTATTAAAATATATAGTGGAATTGAAGGAGAAAGAGGCAATCCTGGAGGTTCCGTCAGATCAAAAGGGGAGGGGGTTCTATTCCCCACTATTTTTGGTAAAGAAGAAGACCGGAGACTTACGTCCTGTGTTGGATTTAAAAAATCTCAACAGGAACATAAAAATAGAGGCGTTCAAAATGGAGAGTCTGCAGTCCATACTTCTGGCAGTGAACCTGGGCGACTGGATGCTCTCAGTAGATTTATCAGACGCTTACCTACATATTCCAATTCATCCCGCCTTTCAAAAATTCCTCCGATTTGCCATCAACAAAAGCCACTTCCAATTTCAGTGCCTTCCTTTCGGCATCTCGTCGGCTCCCAGGACATTTACCAAGGTCCTCCTACCCTTGGTTGCATTCCTCAGGGAAAAGGGTCTGCGAGTCCACCATTATTTGGACGACATCCTGCTCTTGGCAGAAGATCAAGAAACCTTGCTACGCCATCAGAAAATCTTACTCACGACTCTCCAAGACTTCGGTTGGCTAATCAACTGGAAAAAGAGCAGCTTACAACCCACACAAAACATGGTATTCCTGGAGCAGATCTGAACACCAAATTGAACACGGTACAACTCCCTCAGGAGAAGATTCAGCCTCTAGTACAAAAGATGTGGAGATTACTATCAGCAAGGCATCTTCCAGCCAGAATCTGCTTGAGTGTGCTAGGGTCCATGGCTGCAACCCTGCCCATGGTGCAATGGTCACAATGGCACATGAGAGTCCTCCAAAACTCCTTTCTGAGGCAGTGGGATGGAGTATCGATGCGTCAGACCATTACTATCTCCAGACCAATGAAGCAATCAGTATGGTGGTGGACACACTTGACCAACCTCAGGAAATACAAACTGATAGTTCCCCCAGATCCGATAATAGTATCGAATATACTGGAACTCAGGGCAGCTTTCCAGGCCCTCATGGCATTTGCACCAGTCCTCAGAGGGAAGAACGTGCTTATTCGGATGGACAACAAGGTGGCAGTGTCCTACATCCAGAGGCAAGGGGGTACCAAGAGTCTCACACTGATGGAGGAAGTCTGCCCTATCTTGGAATGGGCACAGGTACACCTGGCAGATTTAAAAGCAATATATGTTCCTGCGGCACAGAACATGTTAGCCGATTACTTGAGTCGAGAAACTCTTTCGAACAACGAATGGTCCCTGAGTCCCCAGGCCTTTTCTCTTCTTACGGAAACATGGGGAGTTCCAGAGATCGACTTAGCAGCCACTCCTGCGAATACGAAGTGTCGGAGGTTTCTGTCCAGAGCATCTTTCCCTTCAGCCGAAGGGATAGATTGTCTAATTCACCCCTGGAACTTCAAGTTGGGGTACATATTCCCGCCAACTCCGCTAATTGCGAGATTCCTGTCCAGGCTTCGGAGATCTTCAGCCACGGTAATCGCGGTAATCCCTCTTTGGCCGAGAAGACCATGGTTCACGACCCTATTGCAGCTCAGCCTTCAACCTCCAATCCTCCTTCCGGTAACTCCGGATTTGCTATTCCAAGGCCAATTTCTACATCCAGCTCCAGAGAAACTGCATCTGACAGCATGGAAGTTGAGAGGGTTAGGTTAAGGGAACAGGGCTGCTCACAGGAAGTAATATCGACTCTGATGCAAGCCAGGAAAAGCACCACCAACACCACCTATACAAGAATTTGGAACCAATTCTTTACAATGGCGCAGCAGAAGGGATGGGACCCTATTACTCCAGAACCTTCTCAAATCCTAGAATTCCTCCAATCAGGAATCAACAAAGGTCTATGTTCAAGTACCCTTAAGGTACAAGTATCTGCCTTGTCGGCCAAAACAGGCACCAGATGGGCATTACATCCGTTGGTTATCCAGTTCCTGAGAGCCTGCCTAAAAATCAAACCTCCTAAGAAACCAGTTTTTCCATCATGGGATCTCTCAGTAGTTCTTGAGGCCTTCACCAATCCTCCTTTTACTCCATCTGAATCAATATCTCTGTGGGATCTGACTCTAAAACTATCCTTTCTCATTGCAATCACATCAGCAAGGAGGGTGTCTGAGATCCAAACACTGATGGCATCAGAACCTTACTTGGTATTCTTTCCTGATAAGGTAGTACTAAGACCTTCAGACCACTTCATCCCGAAGGTAGCAACTTCCTTCCACTACAACCAAGATATTGTCTTACCATCCTTCACTAATGATCAGGGTGAACCTCATCCTCTGGATGTTAAAACTACTATCATTAGTTACCTGGCGGCTACAAATTCTTTTACAAGTTCACGACCCTATTGCAGCTCAGCCTTCAACCTCCAATCCTCCTTCCGGTAACTCCGGATTTGCTATTCCAAGGCCAATTTCTACATCCAGCTCCAGAGAAACTGCATCTGACAGCATGGAAGTTGAGAGGGTTAGGTTAAGGGAACAGGGCTGCTCACAGGAAGTAATATCGACTCTGATGCAAGCCAGGAAAAGCACCACCAACACCACCTATACAAGAATTTGGAACCAATTCTTTACAATGGCGCAGCAGAAGGGATGGGACCCTATTACTCCAGAACCTTCTCAAATCCTAGAATTCCTCCAATCAGGAATCAACAAAGGTCTATGTTCAAGTACCCTTAAGGTACAAGGTATTTTACGAATAATCCTGATGATTTCAGGAACTTTCTCAGGATGACGGACCCCGTATTTCACCATTTGTTGGCTTCGCTGACCCCCTATATCAGCAGGCAGGATACCTGCATGAGGCAAGCCATCACTCCGGAGCAGAGGCTTGTCGCTACCCTGCGGTACTTGGCGACGGGGAGAAGCCTGCAGGACTTGAAGTTCTCGACAGGCATCTCCCCCCAGGCTCTGGGTATCATCATCCCGGAGACCTGTTCTGCCATCATACAGGTCCTGCAGAAGGAGTATATGAAGGTAAGATTTTTATCCTTTAATATCACATTTCATTGTATTTAATGTTTGCTAATATATTGTATTTATTTCCTCATTCCCTAATTACCATGATTGGAATATGCTGTGAATGTCCCCTTTGTCCTCATGCATGCTGGATTTTTATGTAATTAATTTTTTAGGTCCTTCGTACAGATTGTCCTTCACTAACCTCCCCAGCATGCTCTACGGGCCCTATATTCACCGCATGTAGTCACTTAAAACAATGTATTTTATCAACTCCATAGTAGTGCTTTACCCCAAACACCCCCTAAAATCTTGTGAAATGTTATTTTAGCTTTAAATTCAGGCAGAGTGGCAGAGGCTTTTTTTTTGTGGTGTCCCCAAATCATTTTTAGTAACCCTCCCTCTCCCCAACTGCTAAGTCAGCTGATCCCAATTCTCTATCTATCCTCAATCATCTATCTGCTGACTTTGCCAAACCCATACACACTATACCCATCTCTTTTGTGCTCTGATTTATGGATGAATTCCCCAAAGCATGTAGTGCAAGGGCCTGCCTGTATACTTTCAAATGGTACTGTTTGAATTTTTAAGATCCTATTATTATCTTGAGTAAGGTAATAGCAGAATGTTCAAATGTGCTCAAATGTGTACAGTGTGTATTTATATCTTTGTATTATGACACTTCTTACCTGTCCAGTGGGCTGCCAATAGTGTAACTAAGGAGGGGCTGTTCCAAGTAATACCCTGTATTTAGGCATTCATCTCTCAATGAAGTGAAGAGGGTTACCTGTCCAAGATTTCCACACGCCGCATAATGTTAGAAATGGCCCATGAGAGGGGGGAGGGGGAATATGATAGGTGTACCTTATACTTTGGTGTTGTTAAATTCCCCTTAATAAATGCTATCTGGAGGTTGCCCCAGAATGTTTGTGCCTAATCTGCTTGCCATGTTTCTGAGCAAAAATATAAATTTTTGGTTTTTTTCCTCAACAGTTTCCTTCCACGCCACAGGAATGGCAGACTGTGGCCTCCCACTTTGCCCAGCGGTGGGACTTTCCTAACTGCGGAGGGGCAATTGATGGGAAACATGTCCACATCATCCCATCACCCAACTCGGGATCGTACTATTTCAACTATAAGGGGTTCAATAGTATTGTGATGTTGGCGGTGCTGTCGGCTAATTACGACTTCTTGTATGTGGACGTGGGGAAGAATGGCCAGATGTCTGATGGTGGAGTCATCGCCCAGACGGAGTTCTACAGGCGTCTCCAGAATGGCAGCTTGGACTTGCCAGCTCCAGAGGACAATGTGGAAGGACTCCCATTCGTGTTCGTTGCTGATGAAGCGTTTGCGCTGGGGGACCACCTTATGCGGCCATTCCCTATGAGGACCCTCACCCCGGAACTGAGGGTTTTTAATTACCGGCGGGCCAGAGCCCAAAGAGTGGTGGAGAACACATTTGGAATCCTGGCCAGCCAGTTCGGCCTATTTCTGACACCTATCCATATGGCGGAGTATAAACCTAATCATATAATCATGGCGTGCTGTATTCTCCATAACTTTTTACGGAAACATTCGGCCAACTATGCTGGCTCAGTTGGGCCTGAGGCCGGAGTGATACCTGAAACAACAATGACGGCGCTTGAAAGCGGCCGTCCTGGCTTGCCCTCCCTGAGTGCCCGTGATGTCACGATACCTGGAGTTCTTTGCAGGTAGGGGGGCCATCAATATGCCTTCAAATTTGTGAAGCCTTTTTCAAATAAAAAAGCAAAAAAAAGAAATTCTTTGTGGACATTTACTGCTTGTGTTTGTTTTAACTGACCCTGACAGAAATGTGTTGAGTCCAGAAAATGGCGTGATTGTGTAACCTTATACAAAGCACTGTTGGGTGTTATTTACTAAAGGCAAAGACACTTTTCACTACAAGTGCACTTGCAACTGCACTGAAACTGCACTTGTAGTGCAAAGAGGATTTGCCCTTAGGAAATAACCCCCATTTTCATAGAAATCACCAATTACATCACCAACAAAGTGTTTTATTAGCGTTGACACAATAATCCACACATTCTTGATTAACAATCTCTTTAATACCTGCACAATCACATGTGCATTTCAAAAAGGTTTTTCTAACAAACCCACAGGTTTGTTGTTTTTAAATTTTTGGGGTAGCATTATAAACCAGATAAAGGTCCATTTATTTAAGATAGAACAGACATGTGTAAAACCAACAAGAAAGACACAAATCTTGAACTTACAAAGTTCACATTTGGTAGAACTTGAAGGCAATATCAGACATGAGTATTTAGGAACTGTGTTTGATATTGCGTTCAGATGGGGTGAGGTCACCCCAGGAAAAGGCAAAATTGGAAGATGCACACAAATTTACCAATGTCAACATCTGTGACCTGCCATCACGGGGGATCAAGGGACATGTTTTGGGGGAGAAACCCCTTCCTCTCAGCTACTTTATTATAGAGGAAGGGGTTGCAACCTCAAAACGCGTCCATTGATCTCCCGTGATGGCAGATAGCACATGTTGGCACACTGTGTGCATCCTACAAATTAGGCTTTTCTACAAATCTGGCAAACATTTTGAACATTGGAGTACACCAAAAAACCAAGGGATTGGGAGGGGTTTTAAACTCGCCCCAAAACATCAATGATGTTCTTATTTTTTTGGATAACATCATTGATGTTTTTCTTTAGGTTTTCCAATTGTAAATTACACCCCATGATCTCCCCGATCAGGATCTGGGCACTTTCTGATTTGAAAGGTTCTGGATCCCCAACATCACGATCACCTAAAAAGAGAGAAACAAACAAAAACAGGTATCAAAAATAGGCCAGCATCCATCTCTTACCTGAGCCTGTGGTTGCAGACACTCACCTGTTGTGGTGACTAGTTCCACCACGTCTTCTTCATCCTCCTGCACTTCTTGGTTTGGGGGAATTTCCCCTTCTTCCAGAGGCGGGGGGGTCTCTGGTCTCCTCGGATGAGGGGTGTACTCCGAATCTTTTTTCCCCTATGTAAAACACAAATGCTATACTTAGCACACAGTGATTTGATGGCAGAACTATAAATAGGAAACATTGCTTGGAAGTGGGGTACAATTGTATATTTTGACCGAGTGCAAAAATGTAGCGTTTTCAGTGTCCTTTGTCAAGCTGCAAAACTTTACCCGTTTGGTACAAGCTTCACAGATGGAGACCCCCCATAGTATACACTGGAGCACCTGTGTGCCCCCCTAATAAAAATGGTGTTCTGGTGTCCCACACTAGTGCTCCAGTGTCTAGATGTGAACGCAGATGCTGAGTGTCCTCTCCTTATACAGAATCTAGTTTGCATTTCATTCTAGTAACAAAGCCATCTACACAACCAAATTAGTTTATGACAAGTAGGGCGTAAAAAATGTGTCCAAATGCATATGGCCTAGACAATGGTGTTTTAGAGGCCGAAAGAAAAATGTTTGATACGAACGAATAATGGGCCCATGAACATGAACGTTGCCATTTAAAAATGTACACTTGTAAGAAAAGCACATGGAGCAGCACGAACGTAAGAAACATAAAGAATAGGAACACAGCACAACTACTTACTTTTTTGCAGCACTCTCCGGATCTTTCTGTACTGCTCATGTTCTCGTAATTTGAGGTCCGACCACCGCTTCCTGAGCTGATCTTTCGATCGTCGTACCCCGAATTTGCGGTGCAGACATTTGACCACTTTCGCAATTATCCTGGCCTTTCTGACATTGGGGTTGGGGTAAGGTCCATACTTTCCATCATAGTCGGCCTTCTTCAGGATGTCCACCATCTCCAACATCTCCCCAAAGGACATATTTGAGGCCTTAAATCTCCTTCTGGATCGGGATGTTTCCAGCTCCGGCCTTTCCTCCTCCTCCTCCTCGTTCCTGTAATTAGCACACACCTGCTGTGTATCCGTCATGTGCTCTTCCCCCACTGCGCAGAACGAAAAGGGGTGGGGAATAGACTAGAAAGAACGTCAGGGGCGGGCGGAGTTACACGCATGCGCAGTGTGTATAAAGCGTAACACTCGTGCGTATTACGTACGATCTGTGAGCGGAGGAAGGAGCATCGAAAGCGCCGATCATGATAACGAAGGTAAGATCTAAACTTGGCCTATACTGCTTCGAAATAGAAGCCTCGATTTTAACAAGATTAGGAGAGTTTGGCCTGACATTAGGGTTTGTCTTGTGTTGTGTCTTGCAGAGAAAATGGATGGCTTCAATGACCACAACTTCCTCCCCCTGTTCATAGACAAATACAGGGAGCTGCCCTGTCTGTGGCAAGTGAGACATCCCCATTACAACAATAAACAAAAGAGGCAGGCAGCGCTGGAGAAACTGCTGGAGATGGAGAAGCCGGTGGTCCCCACAGCAACCATCCCCTATTTAAAAACCAAAATTGGTGGCCTGAGGAGCACTTATCTTAGGGAGTGCAAGAAGGTCACAGATTCCCAGAGGTCCGGAGCTGCAGCAGATGACGTTTATGTCCCCAGACTGTGGTACTATGAGAGACTGCGATTTCTGTCAGACCACACTGAAGTCAGGGAATCCCTCTGAACCCTTCCTTCCACTCTTCCTTCCATCCCAGCTGAGGCTTCCGATGTCCAACCTGGGCCTTCCAGCCAGGAAGAAGTGGAGGAGCCCAGCTGGAGCCAGGTATAGCATTCTTCTACTGATTTCTGGTCAATAAATAAATGATGTTTAGTAGATGTTAGTATTGATCACTAATTGCTGATTGAAAACAGTTTTTTACATATCAATAGACAGTAGTGGGCAAAAATAATTGGGACAAGAATGAAAAATGCTGGGCTCAGAATGATAGTCTGTTATATTTGTTAACATTCAATTTGCAACAGTGAGAAGGTGAAAATTGTGTTTGATTGATGAAGAAAAAACTAAAACGATGTCCCTTTTTCATACACAGGAAGACCTCAGCCAGGAGGAGGTTGTGGAATGTGGCAGTCAGGAGGAGGCTGGGATTAGTGGCAGCCAGGAGGAGGCGGGGTTAAGTGTCAGCCAGGAGAAGCCTGGGACAAGTCGCAGCCTGACCGAATCGCAGGTTCCTCCCCTCCGCCTTCCATATAAAAGAGCGAGGAAGATGAACTCCCATGCAGGATTCTGCGCTCAGGCTCATTCCGGAGGCTTCTGCATCCCTCCGAGCCTTACCCACTCCTGAAGAGGCCTTTGCCTGCATGGCTGCCACAAAACTGCAGGGCATGCAGGAGGGTCAACGCAAGCTATGTGAGGAGCTGCTTTATAAAGTCCTAAGTAAGGGGGTGAGTGGGGAACTAACACCCAAGACCAACGTGATTGAGTTGGACCATCCTCCTCCTCCTCCTGCTGCCACAACTCCACCACCACAGCCACAGCATGGAAGGAAGTGTGGAAAGAAGACCGGAAAGTGATTGCTCTGGGTTCAGTCTGGTCTGACAAAAGCTGCAGTCTCTCGTATGACGACAGCCTGGGGACACAGATGTCATCTGCTGCTTTCCGAATCTCTTGGACTTCTGGACCAGACTGCCCTCCCTTAGATAAGGACTCCTCAGGCCACCAATTTTGCGTGAAAATTATTGATGTCTGCCCTGGGGGTCCCAGGCTTCGCCAATTTCTGCAGTTTCTCCAGCGTTGCCTCCCTCTTTGTTTAGTTGTGACCCCTTAATAAAAGTTTATTTTTTGGGAAATTATACTCTCCTGTGTATGTTTTCATCCAAAAAGGACAGTTTGTTGGTGACGATTCAGGTACATTTCTAACATAAAATGTGAAATTAACAAGAGACAACAACACCAAACAATCTCCTACAGATTAAATAGAACAACATATTAAAGGGTGTTGTGGTAACTTGACCCAAAAAACACACACAAAAATTTTCACGAGTACAAATAAAAATCCCAAAAACCAAAAATACGCCTTGAAAAAAATACAAACCCTAAAAAAATTAATTGGCCTTAAAAACCAAAAAAAAAAAAAATTATGTCAGATGTGACAAATCAAAATATATCAAAATATATTGAGGGAATCCTGAAAAATAGTAAAGAAATTAGTTTGTGAGAAGTGTGTGTGAATATGAGCAGCAAAACTACTTAATTCTTGTCCCATTATAAAGAAGAAGAAGAAGAGAGTGCGCTGTATTAAACCATTTTTAACATTGCAGCCTGACGAAAGTGCTGTATCCATTGCGAACGCTCATTTTACCTGACCGAGCTGTTCCGAATTTCTTCTGAGCATGCGTGGCACTTTGTGCGTCGGAACAGGCCACACACGGTCGGAATTGACGCAATCGGATTTTGTTGTCGGAAAATTTTAGCTCCTGCTCTTAAACTTTGTGTGTCGGAAAATCCGAAGGAAAATGTCCGATGGAGCCCACACACGGTTGGAATTTCCGACAACACACTCCGATCGGACATTTTTCATCGGAAAATCTGACCGTGTGTACGGGGCATTACAGTGTTGTGGCACTACCACCACCACCACCAAAGGCCCAATTTTTCTACCACTGTTCAACAATGGCATGTAATTACAATTCTTGATCTAATATTTCACAGCAGGGCCCGTTCCTGCGCCCACCAAGAGTAATTGTGAGGGCTTACAGTGTTGTGGCAACACCAACACCTAAGGCCCCAATTTCTGCAGAGTATATAGGGCAGGCCCCAACTTTCAAACATCCAACTTAAAAATGACTCCTACTTGCAAACGGAAGGAGACAACGGGAAGTGAGATGAAATCTACCCCTAGGAAGGGAAATTCTCTCCTGTAAGAGTTACAGGAGATGCTTTATCACCAATCCTTGTTTCACTAAAAACCCCAAATTTTCAAAAAACATTTGTCATTGGGACAGAAAGTAAGGTGAAATCTTCTGAAGAGGTGCACAGACAGCAAAACAAATGTTACAGGGCTTATAACCCTTCCCTATGTTTTCCAAAAAGCTTAAAAATAGATTTTTTGGCTGGAGCTACACTTTAAAAATGTACCAGTTCAAAATTACAAACAGATTCTACTTAACAACAAACCTACAGTTCCTGTCTTGTTTGCACCGCCTGTATACTGCTGTTCAGAGTATATAGAGCCTGGAGTGGGGGGTGGGCCCTTTGTCTTACTGATTTTCATCCATATTGCCGGGACCCGACATTACATTAAAGCCGCAAGCCACTTCCGGTTCCGGCACCACATGAGGAGGAGGTAGCGAGCTCCAGCTCCCGCAGCGCTCCTCACTAATCTGCCTTTTAAGCCGGCTATTGCTCCGAGGAGACCCCCCATCGCAGTGCGGACATACAGCGGGCTCCCATGGATCACTTTGTGGAGCGATCGTACGCTCGGGCGGTCACATCCACAATCCCCACCGGAGGAGATACAGCGGTGGACACAGCCAAGATGGCGGCCGCCCCAGGCATGACGGAGCAGGCACACACGCAGCCACAGCCGCAACCACAGCTCCCCTCAGCTCCTGACATACAAGGTACAGACCCTACCTCCCCTGCTGGAATTGCACAGGCTGTAGTCACGCTGCTGGGCCCCACTCTCACAGCTACAGTTGATGCAGCAGTCCATAGAGGGTTAGAGCAGCTACATATTGACCTACAAGCACAGGCACAGAGAATCAATCAGGTAGAGGATAGGATTTCCTCCCTGGAAGATGAACTCACAGCCTCATCTGCAGCAGTAGCATGTCTCACAGCTACTAATAGGGACATATGGGACAAACTCGATGATTTGGAAAATCGTTCGAGAAGAAACAATTTACGCATCATTGGTCTGCCTGAATCAGTTTCCACACCACAGTTAACCAATATATGCGCAAAAATTATCCCAGAACAACTGGGCCTTCGCATTCCCTGCACTATTGAACGCGCGCACCGCATAGGTCAATTCTCAGAATCACGTGCCAAACCCCGCCACGTTATTGTAAAATACCTCAACTACACGGACAAGAATGCCATAATGCAAAAGTTTCGTCGCTCACGGTCTTTAATGGTTGATGGCGCAAAACTCCTACTTTTTGCAGATTATTCCATAGAGGTAATGAAGCAGCGTAAAGCGTTTTCATCGATCTGCTCCACTCTTCATCATAACCAAATCCGGTTCTCCTTAGCCTATCCGGCTGTCCTCCGCATCCAAATGCATGAAGGAGAACACCTCACGTTTCATACCCCTGAGGAGGCGGAACATTTTCTCGCCACCCGAGGCACAGAAATGGAGCATAGCAACATTGATGAGAATTCACCATCATCAACGCAGCCCCACAAAACCTCCATACAAGCGCACCCGCTTTACTAACCAAGACGACCGATCTGCAAATCGATGAAGGACTCCAGGAACTTTATCTAACCGTCTACACTCCCTCAGATGGGTAATATTACCCCCCATTGTCTCTAACCTGATTTCTTCCTATTTTTTATGTTAGCCTGTTTTAGGTGTAATGTCTTACACGGTTGCTATTATTTGTTAGCTAAAGGTCTTGTTATTATGCCTCCCAGCCTGGTTTACCACTACCCACCGCCCACACACTCTGTTTACCCAAAAGGTTAACATAATAACTCAGGCGATCTCCATGGCTATAGACCCCTAACGGGGCAAACCCTTTGATTAAGCCACCCCCTTATTTTTGTACTTTATTATCTTAGCTGAGCCCTTTATTTGACACAGATACGACCAGCACTTCCCCTAACCCCATACCCTGATCATACCCCTTCACCAACTCCTACCTACCACCCCTCCCTCCCTCCCCTCTCTCCCCCCTTTTCCCTCATCTCTTCCTCCCTTATCCCACTCCTCCTAGCCAAAATCATGCTCATATGTGAGCAGCTGGCGGGTCGCTGAGAGGCATTATGGGTAGTTGTATCCCATGTGGAAAAAAGTGAAGTACATTGTTTGTAGTTACGCTATAGCCGTAATCCTGCTTTGTTGCAGCTTAATATCTATTGCTTAATACATTTTCAATTCATGTTTGCCTTACTAGTACCTTTTCTCTTATGTGACCTACAACTTTTGGGTGATTCCCGTATGGTTGACACTGTACATGTCAGGAGGCTCCCTGATCAGCCTCCCATTTATCGCAACTATCATATCCAATCATGTCTTTTTCTGCCGACGGGAGTCACCTGAAATTTATATCATGGAATGTTAAGGGGCTCCGATCCCCAAATAAACGTATGTCCATTCTTAGACATCTACGGCGTCTTCGGGCAGATGTGGCCCTATTACAGGAGACACATCTCTCCGCAGACGATTTAACACGCCTTCAAAAAATGTGGGTAGGTTCTGTATACAAGTCCCCTGCAATAGGCCGCAAGGCTGGTGTAGCTATTTTAATTCATAAAAACCTACGACACTCTGTCAGAGAAGTGAGGGCTGACGCCTTAGGCCGCAAACTGACCTTACATATGACCATAGGTGACAAAGCCGTAGCTATCACTAATATCTATGCTCCCAACTCTCCAGACACTTCATTCTTCCAGGACATGGTTCAATGGATCCTCACTGCCCCTGAGGTATTGCATTTAGTGGGCGGGGACTTTAACTCTGCCATGTCCACACTGGCAGACCGCACTTATCTCCCTAAGCAAAAGACAAGGCCCGGTCCCCCCCATACACCAGACTCGACTCCCTTAGCACACTCTATTGAATCTATGCATTTTGTAGACATCTGGCGCCTGGCACATCCAACGGACAGAGAATATACTTTCTTCTCGCCCCCACATAATACCTTCTCTCGTATAGACTACTTCTTTGTCTCCCCGGCCCTAGTATCTGTATCTGTAATAAACACCCCAGACATTTACGATGCCAGAATCTCAGACCACAGCCCCATCGCAGTCCATATGACTCAACTCACACCCTCAACTCCTTCCCCTATCTGGCGTTTCCCTTCATATCTGGCGGATAATGAAGACTTCCGACAAGTATTGCACCAAACATGGGAAGAATATATTTCCACAAATGGAGCACATATCTCTGACCCAAACCTCTTCTGGGAAGCAGGTAAAGCTTTCCTACGGGGTAAAATCATCTCGTACACCGTACAATTTAAAAAACACACCCGACAACAATATATGCAAGCAAGTGAATCCCTACGTCTAGCTCATGACAAGCTAACACTAGACCGCACCTTAGCTAATATACAGGAATGGAAGCGGGCCAAGTGTGCCTTTGATCTCTGGGCAGAACAACACGAAGCTGCTAAAACCTCGTACTCTACTCTTCACTTTCACAAATTTGGCAACAAGGCAGGCAGAATGCTAGCCAGACTATGTTCAGGACCAAGACGTCCTACACATATCCCAACCTTGAGAAATGCTTCTGGCTCGCTAGTTACCTCACCTACCGAAGTCAGCAAACTACTTGCAGATTATTATACTGATCTGTACCGAGCAGACCCAACGGATCAACCTGCCGTGGAAGCTCTGCTTGACAAGATACGCCTGCCCAGGCTTCAAACGTCACACTTGGAGGCACTTAATGTGCCTATTACCTCAGAAGACATACAACACACAATCAAATCTATGGCCTCTGCTAAAGCTCCGGGTCCCGACAGGTACACTGCGGAATTCTTCAAATTAATGGCCGATTTCATCCCCAACACACTGAAGCATGTATATGCAGCCATGTGGGACGGAGGTCCTTACCTCCCCACAGGGACACAAGCTCATATTAAAATTATCTCCAAGAAAGGAAAGGATCCCTTACTTCCAGGCTCCTATAGTCCAATCTCATTAATAAATGTAGACGTAAAAATCCTGTCTAAAATTATAGCATCACGTTTAGCTCTCTTACTTCCGTCCCTCTTACACCCAGCCCAATCAGGTTTTGTCTCAGGACGATCAGCCACACTAAACATACGTAAGGTCTTAATGGCGCTAGAATATGCTAAAACACACCCCGATCAAGATGTAGCAATCATGTCCCTAGACGCCGAAAAAGCCTTTGACAATATTGTTTTTTTTTACGGTAATGGAAAAATTCGGCTTTTCAGGTCAAATCACAAGGTTCCTCTCACAAATGTACGCCTCACCAACGGCACGCCTTGTCACCCCGAACTTTATTTCAGACACCATCCCCTTAGCAAAAGGAACGAGACAGGAATGCCCCCTATCCCCGTTGTTGTTCAACATTGCGATTGAACCCTTATCTAGAATCCTCAATTCAACCGAAGGGGTTAGTGGCATCACCTTGGGAAACCAAATACTCCGCTCTGCACTATTTGCGGACGATATTTTATTGTTCTCTACTGACCCCGTATCAGACTTTGACAGACTTAAACAAATATTTACGACCTTCCGACTCTGCTCTGGCTTTCGTATAAACTTTGATAAAAGTGAAATCCTAACACTACACCCTCGACTATCCACTAAATGGATACATTTGTCCCCTCTGACCATTGCACCTCATCACATAACATACTTAGGAATACATATAGGCCGAGACCCATCTTCCTTATATATACTCAACTATCCTCCCCTCGTGGCCAATAGGGATGAGCTTCGTGTTCGAGTCGAACCCATGTTCGACTCGAACATCCGCTGTTCGCCCGTTCGCCGAATTGCGAACGATATGGGCCGTTCGCGCCAAATTCGTGTGGCGCGTCACGGCCCATAATTCACTGCGGCATCGCAGTGCATTGCTTCCTGATGATTGGCCAAGCATGCACTATGACCCGCATGCTTGGCCAATCACAGCGCCGCCTGAACAGAGAGCCATAATTGGCCAAAGCCAAGGAGGCTTTGGCCAATTATGGCTCAGGGGATTTAGTACACGCCCCACACTATATAAGGCCGCCTGCACGGCGGCCCTGTGTAGTGTGTGTTCTGGCGTTCATTGAGAGAGAGAGAGAGACAGACAGTGTCATTTGATTTGAGTTAGATAGATTAGGCAGAACAGTCAGTCAGTTAGCTGCACTTACAATGTATTGTGTATATATATGCATCCCAGGTGTTGCATATATATATATATATACACTGTATTCAGTTTAGCTAGATCTGTTCCTGTTATCTTCTAGACTATTTACATTTAGTGCAGTGCATCCTGCTCACAGTGTTCAGCTAGATCCGTTCCTGTTATCTTCTAGACTATTTACATTTAGTGCAGTGCTTCCTGCTCACAGTGTTCAGCTAGATCCGTTCCTGTTATCTTCTAGACTATTTACATTTAGTGCAGTGCGTCCTGCTCACAGTGTTCAGCTAGATCCGTTCCTGTTATCTTCCTACTGACAGGCAGGCTTGTCTGGTTACAGTATATAAAGCTACCTGAAGAAAATTACTGGTGTTCTATTTGATCCTATTAGTACCACGGTCAGGCAGCTAGACTATTTACATTTAGTACAGTGCGTCCTGCTCACAGTGTTCAGCTAGATCCGTTCCTGTTATCTTCTAGACTATTTACATTTAGTGCAGTGCGTCCTGCTCACAGTGTTCAGCTAGATCCGTTCCTGTTATCTTCTAGACTATTTACATTTAGTGCAGTGCGTCCTGCTCACAGTGTTCAGCTAGATCCGTTCCTGTTATCTTCCTACTGACAGGCAGGCTTGTCTGGTTACAGTATATAAAGCTACCTGAAGAAAATTACTGGTGTTCTATTTGATCCTATTAGTACCACGGTCAGGCAGCTAGACTATTTACATTTAGTACAGTGCGTCCTGCTCACAGTGTTCAGCTAGATCCGTTCCTGTTATCTTCCTACTGACAGGCAGGCTTGTCTGGTTACAGTATATAAAGCTACCTGAAGAAAATTACTGGTGTTCTATTTGATCCTATTAGTACCACGGTCAGGCAGCTAGACTATTTACATTTAGTACAGTGCGTCCTGCTCACAGTGTTCAGCTAGATCCGTTCCTGTTATCTTCCTACTGACAGGCAGGCTTGTCTGGTTACAGTATATAAAGCTACCTGAAGAAAATTACTGGTGTTCTATTTGATCCTATTAGTACCACGGTCAGGCAGCTAGACTATTTACATTTAGTACAGTGCGTCCTGCTCACAGTGTTCAGCTAGATCCGTTCCTGTTATCTTCCTACTGACAGGCAGGCTTGTCTGGTTACAGTATATAAAGCTACCTGAAGAAAATTACTGGTGTTCTATCCCAGCTTAGTGCAGCTACAGGCCATTAGTATGTCTGGAAGGCCAAGAAGGAGAGGCAGACAGTCAAAAGCAAATAAGAGAGGGCAAGCAGGCTCTGTGTCTAGTGCTGGTCGTGGAGACGGTGCATCCTCATCAGCACGTGGCCATGGGACACGCTTGGCCTTTTTTTCGGCAGCTGGCCGTGTTGAGCCGCAACATGCGGAAGACTTGGTCGAGTGGATGACCAAGCCGTCCTCATCCTCCTCATCCTCTCTCACCCATGCCCAGGGTGCTTTGTCTGGCAAAGCAGCGGCCTCTTCCCTCAGC
Source organism: Lithobates clamitans (assembly GCA_037952925.1). Taxonomy (NCBI): domain Eukaryota; kingdom Metazoa; phylum Chordata; class Amphibia; order Anura; family Ranidae; genus Lithobates; species Lithobates clamitans. The sequence continues at coordinate 157,193 of JBBGZY010001285.1, forward strand.
TCAATGTCATCAGTGACTCCTTCCCTAGCTCCACCATGTCCTCATGAGGATTCCCTCGAACTGTTTGACCACAGTGTTGGGTACATGCTCCAGGAGGATGCCCAGCGTTTGGAAGGCTCTGATGATGATACTGAGCTCGATGAAGGCAGTAACATGAGCACGGACAGAGGGGGTGCCCAAGAAGGACAGCAATCTGGCAGTCATGCTCCCCCTGCTGCAGCATACTGCCAGGTTTGTTCCAGTGATGAGGAGGGAGGGGATGATGAGGTCACTGACTCAACGTGGGTGCCTGATAGGAGAGAGGAGGAGGAGGAGGAGAAGGAGGAGGCGGCACATCACCAACGAGGCAGGATGCCCTCCAGGGGCCAGCCTAAGGGCAGCACATTGACTGCATCACACCCCAAAGCTCCACATGTGCAGGGCGCTGCAGTCTCTGCGCGTTATTCAAAAAGTTCTTTGGTGTGGGCCTTTTTTGAGACGAGTGCATCAGATCGCACCGCTGCTATTTGCAACATATGTCTCAAGCGTATCTCACGTGGCCAAAACATCTCCCGCTTGGGTACCACATGCTTGACCAGACATATGTTGACCTGCCATGCAGTTCGTTGGCAAGCGTATCTAAAAGACCCACACCAAAGAACAAAGAGGATCTCTCCTTGCTCCTCATCAGCTGAGATTTCCAACCCCACTAGACCTCCAGTCCTCTCTGAGACCTGCAGTGAGAGGAATGAAGGTGTAGAATTAGGTGTGTCACAGCCAAGTACTTGTGGGCAATCTGCTTTTGGTACACCGATGTCAGATTGTACCAGGCAAATTTCCCTGCCCCAGCTGCTGCACCGCCGAAAGAAGTTTGCTCCCAGCCATCCACATGCCCAGCGGTTGAATGCTAGCTTGGCAAAATTGCTAGCACTTCAACTGCTGCCTTTTCAGTTGGTAGACTCTGCCCCCTTCCGTGAGTTTGTGGAATGTGCGGTTCCTCAGTGGCAGGTACCCAAACGCCACTTTTTCTCACGGAAGGCGATTCCGGCTCTCTACCGGCATGTGGAAGGCAATGTCCATGCCTCGCTGGACAGGGCGGTCAGCGGTAAGGTGCATATTACCGCTGACTCATGGTCCAGCAGGCATGGACAGGGACGTTACCTAAGTTTCACGGCGCATTGGGTGACTCTGCTGGCAGCTGGGAAGGATGCAGGACAAGGTGCAGTAGTGTTGGAGGTTGTTCCGCCACCACGCCTCCAAAATGCTGATTGTGACACACCTCTCTCCTCCACCCCCTCCTCTTCTTCTTCCTCCATGGCCTCTTCCTCCGAACCAGCGGTGCTCCGTAGTCGTTCAAGGGGCTACGCAAGAACGCAGGCCAAAAGATGCCATGCGGTGCTTGAGCTGGTGTGCTTGGGGGACAGGAGCCACACTGGGGCAGAGGTTCTGTCAGCTCTGCAGGGGCAGGTTCAGAGGTGGTTGACGCCACGCCAACTTAAGGCAGGAATGGAGGTTTGCGACAATGGCACCAACCTCCTCTCTGCCCTCCGACAGGGACAAATGACCCATGTGCCCTGTTTGGCTCACGTCCTTAACTTGGTGGTGCAGCGGTTCTTGGGCAGGTACCCGGGCTTACAGGATGTCCTGAGGCAGGCCAGGAAAGTCTGTGTGCATTTCCGTCGGTCATATAATGCCAGTGCTCGGCTGACGGATCTCCAAAAGGAGTTTAACCTGCCCAAGAACCGCCTAATCTGTGACATGCCCACCAGGTGGAACTCAACGTTGGCCATGCTGCAGCGGCTGCACATGCAGCAGAGGGCCATCAATGAGTACCTGTGCGACTATGGCACCAGGACAGGGTCAGGGGAGCTTGGTTTTTTTTCCCCACGCCAGTGGGCCATAATCAGGGATGCATGCACTGTCCTGTCACCATTCGAGGAGGCCACGAGGATGGTGAGCAGTGACAGTGCATGCATCAGTGACACTGTCCCCCTTGTCCACCTGTTGGAGCACACGCTGCGTGGAATAATGGACAGGGCACTTGAGGCAGAACAGAGGCAGGAAGAGGAGGACTTCCTTAGCTCTCAAGACCCCCTTTATCCAGACAGTGTTCCTGCGTGCCCGCCGATCACACAGGAAGAGGACGAGGAGGAGGAGGAGGAGGAGGAAGATTGTGTCAGTATGGAGGTGGAGCCTGGCACTCAGCATCAGCAGCAGTCTTTAAGGGATCAGTCCCAAGAAACACATGGACTTGTACGTGGCTGGGAGGAGGTGGCTGCGGACATTGTCGTCCTTAGTGACCCAGAGGACTCCGGACGGAATGCCTCAGCAAACCTACGCTGCATGGCCTCCCTGATCCTGGAAAGCCTGCGTAAGGATCCTCGTATTCGTGGTATCAAGGAGAAGGACCAATACTGGCTGGCAACCCTCCTTGATCCACGTTACAAGGGTAAGGTTGCGGACCTTATCTTGCCATCGCAGAGGGAGCAGAGGATGAAACATCTTCGGGAGGCCTTGCAGAAAGGTCTGTGCAATGCGTTCCCAGAGACTGGGAGGTTACAAACTCCTGTTTCTGGACAACGTGTTGCTGAGGCTTCGGTCAGTCAAAGAAGGAGCGGTGGAGAAGGTGGCAGTCTGACCGATGCGTTCAGACAATTTTTTGGTCCGCAGCCCCAAGGTATGATCGGTTCCAGCAACCATCGCCAGCGTCTGTTTTACATGGTGCAGGAATACCTAGGGGCAAGATCAGACTTGGACACCTTTCCCACCGAAAATCCTCTAGGTTACTGGGTCTTGAGGATGGATCACTGGCCAGAGCTTGCACAGTATGCAATTGAGCTACTGGCCTGTCCTGCATCCAGCGTTCTTTCGGAACGCACATTTAGTGCTGCTGGAGGCGTGGTAACCGATCACAGGGTGCGTCTGTCCACCGACTCGGTCGATCGGCTGACCTTCATAAAAATGAATCAGTCTTGGATCACCACCAGCTACCAAGCACCTGATGCTGATGTAACCGAATAATTTTTTTTGAAATCTCAGATCCCTTCAAAGACTGCCTATGCTGATGCTGAGTGACTATCCCTGAGTAATTATCCTCTTCCTCCTCAATCATCACGCTGATAGCTTGTAAGAACATTTTTGGTTCTGGGCGCCACCACCAGTGCCTAAGGCCCAATTTTTCTTCCCCTGTTTAACAGGGGCGTGTAATTACAATTTTTGATGCAATACTTTGCAGCAGGGCTCGTTCCTGCGTTCCAACTAGAGTGTCTGTGAGGGGTTGCAGTGTTGTAGCACCAGCACCAGTGCCTAAGGCCCAACTTTTCTGCCCCTGTCTAACAGGGGCGTGTAATTACAATTTTTGATGCAATACTTTGCAGCAGGGCTCGTTCCTGCGTTCCAACTAGAGTGTCTGTGAGGGGTTGCAGTGTTGTGGCACCAGCACCAGTGCCTAAGGCCCAATTTTTCTGCCCCTGTCTAACAGGGGCGTGTAATTACAATTTTTGATGCAATACTTTGCAGCAGGGCTCGTTCCTGCGTTCCAACTAGAGTGTCTGTGAGGGCTTGCAGTGTTGTGGCACCAGTGCCTAAGGCCCAATTTTTCTGCCCCTGTCTAACAGGGGCGTATAATTACAATTTTTGATGCAATACTTTGCAGCAGGGCTCGTTCCTGCGTTCCAACTAGAGTGTCTATGAGGGGTTGCAGTGTTGTGGCTCCAGCACCAGTGCCTAAGGCCCAATTTTTCTGCCCCTGTCTAACAGGGGCGTGTAATTACAATTTTTGATCTAATATTTCACAGCAGGGCCCTGTGAGGGCTTACAGTGTTGTGGCCACAGCACCCTACTTTCAAACATCTAACTTACAAACGACTCCTACTTGCAAACGGAAGGAGACAACAGGAAGTGAGATGAAATCTACCCCTAGGAAGGGAAATTCTCTCCTGTAAGAGTTAATATGGGAAAACAATTTCTCCTTTCCACTGATGCTTTCCAATCCTTGTTCCACAAAAAACCCAAATTTTCAAAAAACATTTTTCATTGGGACAAAAAGTGAGGTGAAATCTTCTGAAGAGGAGGAAAGACAGCAAAACAAATGTCACAGGGGTGATAACCCTTCCCTATGTTTTCCAAAAAGCTTAAAAAAGATTTTTTGGCTGGAGCTAAACGCGTTAAAAATGTACCCGTTCAAAATTACAAAGAGATTCTACTTAACAACAAACCTACAGTCCCTGTCTTGTTTGCACCGCCTGTATACTGCTGTTCAGAGTATATAGGGCCTTTCCTTATTTTAATTTGGGTGCGGGGTTCCCCTTAATATCCATACAAGACCCAAAGGGCCTGGTAATGGACTGGGGGGTACCCATGCCGTTTGTCTCACTGATTTTCATCCATATTGCCATGACCCGACATGACATTAAACCCGCAAGCAGTTTTAAATGAGATTTTTTCCTTTAAAAATGACATTTGGTGCAGGGACTGTTCTAAACACGGGAAACACGCGTCACTTTACAGGCATACTATAGACACCCCCCAGGTACGATATTTAAAGTAATATTTCACTTTTTTTTTTTTTACTTTAAGCATCATTAAAATCACTGCTCCCGAAAAAACGGCCGTTTTTAAAAGTTTTTTTGCATTGATACATGTCCCCTGGGGTAGGACCCGGGTCCCCAAACCCTTTTTAGGACAATACCATGCAAATTAGCCTTTAAAATGAGCACTTTTGATTTCGAACGTTCGAGTCCCATAGACGTCAATGGGGTTCTACCGTTCGTGCGAACTTTCGGTCCGTTCGCAGGTTCTGGTGCGAACCGAACCGGGGGGTGTTCGGCTCATCCCTAGTGGCCAAGATTGTTCGGGAATTGGAGGCTTGGGGTGCCCTTTCCCTCTCGCTTTTTGGGAGAGCTCATCTTTTTAAAATGGTATCATTTGCACGCCTACTGTATCCCATGCAAACCATACCTCTATTACTGAGGCATTCAGATGTGCAGAAACTTCAGAAGGCTGTGACAGCTTTCCTATGGTCTAGCAAAAAAACGCGCATCGCGCTTCAAAAACTATGTCTCCCGAAGAGCGAGGGCGGGGCGGGGCTCCCCAACATTCCTTTTTATAATTTAGCCTGCTTACTTAGACAGGGTCTAGACTGGTTAACAGGAGGGTCCAAATACTCCAACTTTGCCCTAGAGGACTCTATGGCTTCTCCCTACGACCTTGCAGGCATCCTCCACTCCAATCCTAACAACCTGCCGCACCACCTCAAAACCAGCATATTGTTCAGGGACACTGTCATCGCCTGGAGGGAGGTCAGAAAACTACTTGGTCTGCCCTCTAACATCTCAAAACATCTCAAAATACAAGGCAACCCTATGTTCTTACCTTCCACTTTACATAAAGCTTATACCCAATGGCAATCCAAAGGACTCATGAAGATAACCTCGTTATACCAAAACAATACAAGCAAGCTCAAACCATACCAAAATCTAATGCGGGAATTCTCCCTGCCACCAACTCACAGCTTCTTCCATTACCAACTCACGAATTATCTGAGATCCTGCTATGGTCCCGAGACTGATCCTTTTAAACCATCCTTTATTGATAACCTACTGCAAAGCAAAGATTACTCTATCTCCAACATCTATTCTCACCTCATTCAACACCAGTCACGGAAGTACCGCCTCACGCCTTTCCAAAAATGGTCTCATATACTAGGAGATGAGGACCTACCCGACAAAATCCTTGAGGGATATAGGCTCACCCGGAAACTTACGATCTCTGAAACATGGCGTGAAACTCAATTCAAGATTATCCACAGAGCATACTTCCCATTCCGTTTCAACAAAGAGGACCCGTCTCAAGCTCTATGTCCATGGTGTTTACTGCCACGTCCTACGCTGCTCCATAGGCTTTGGGAGTGCTCTGCTATTAACAGCTACTGGAACGATGTGATAGCCTACAATAATAAAATCTGCAATATCAGATTACATAGTGACTGCCTACTATGCCTGTTTAGCATCACACCTTCAGCATCCTCCTCATCCGCACTGGACTTCTCAAACATACCGCACTGGGCCCATATCTGCCTTCTTGTAGCCCGCAGGACTATTATGTCCCACTGGATAACGACATCGCCGCCCAGTCTGCCTGCGGTTATAAAAGCCTTGACTTCATTATTCTATCTAGAAAGACTGGACCTCATCAAGTCAAATCTCCGCTTTACCCCACGATTTTTTAAACGCTGGAGAAGATTTCTGGAAGCCACATTTCCTCAACAGACCATCCAAGACATAATGCACCCATTTAGATATACAGAATGGTACCTGACGAGAGACATCACTAACTCACTTGGCAAACTTAAAATTCCTCCGGCCTCTGATCCTTCTTCATTTAAACCACCGTAAGCGGCCTACAATCACTTGAAGCTCCTTGGCATCCATCAACTTCAGCTATTACACTCTGGGACTATACTCACCCAAATAAAATGTATTAACTAGACCATATTGTAGGTTATATAGCTAGATATGCTCATAAGTCGCCTCCATTCCCTAAAGGTACAAAAATGTAGGATGAACCTTTTTGGCAACCTCTTGCCCAATGTTAGTGACAAGCTGGCAAATGTGAATTGCTTACCCCCCTCCCCTCTCCCCTCCCTTTTCCCAGTGCTCCTTATAAATAGGTTTATGTTTAGATAAAACGTGCATTCTGTATAAAGAATAATTGTGTAAATTCATGCCTTACAATTGTTCTGTACAATGTCTTCTATGAATATATTTTGAAAAAATCAATAAATATTTAAAAAAAAAAAAAAAGCCGCAAGCAGTTTTAAATTACTTTTATTCCTTTAAAAATGTAATTTTGTGCAGAGACTGTTCTAAGCACTTGAAACACGCCCCACTTTACAGGCATACTATAGACACCCCCCAGGTACGATATTTAAAGGAATATTTCACTTTTTTTTTCACTTTAAGCATCATTAAAATCAGTGCTCCCGAAAAAACGGCCATTTTTAAAACTTTCTTTTGCATTGATACATGTCCCCCGGGGCAGGACCCGGGTCCCCAAACCCTTTTTAGGACAATAACTTGCATATTAGCCTTTAAAATGAGCACTTTTGATTTCAAACGTTCGAGTCCCATAGACTTTAATGGGGTTCTAAAGTTTGCACAAACTTTTGGTCCGTTCCCAGGTTCTGGTGCGAACCGGGGGATGTTTGGCTCATCCCTAACAGCTAAACGTCTCAGACCTAGACAAGCCAGATGGGCTCTCTTCTTCATCCGATTTCAAATGCATATCACGTACCGTCCGGGATCCAAGAATTGTAAATCTGATGCACTCTCACGCACGTATCAGATAACTCGCCAACGATAGAGGCAATACTCCATGCCTATAATTTCTTCCTACTTACGGATGACCTCTTGTCCAGGATTAAGCTTCCCTCCTCTCTAGACCAACTGCCCTCAGGAGAACATCTGCAAGAAAAGGATGGGCTTTTCTTCCATGACCATGCTGTGTTTGTGCCCCTTCAACTGAGAGTTCCTGTGCTCAAACTCTGCCATGACAACAAGTTAGCAGGGCATTTCGGGGTGACCAAAATCACTGATCTGCTTTTGCGAACCTTTTGGTGGCCTACCCTCAAGGCAGACTGACACGTCAATTCCTGCCCGGTATGCAATCACAGCAAAACCGAAAAGAATAAATCATGGAGTCTCCTATGCCCCCCTGTCTGTTCCCTCCAGACCCTGGGAACAGATCAGCATAGATTACATAGTGGAGCTACCACCTCTGATGGGTTTACATCCGTATTTGTTGTTGTGGACCGCCTTACAAAAATGGCTCATTTTATTCCTATGATTGGCACTCCTTCCGCCCCAGAAACAGCTCGGGCTTTTATCAAGGAGATCATACGCCTCCATGGGGTCCCCAGCAATATTGTATCGGATCGTGGGGTCCAATTCACCTCTAAATTCTGGAAGGAGCTCTGTCTTGCTGTAGACATCGAGAACCACTACTCTTCAGCCAATATAAAAAAGATCCTGCAAGCCTCCTCTGATTATAAATTGCCTAAATGGCACCGTGAAACAGCTGCAAGCGTTAAACACGTCTCATAAAAAGATAAAAGCAGAAAAAAATATATACGCTGCGCTTTCAAATATACTCTTTACATTATGTATATGTGATAACCAAAGTGAAAATATGCGTGTGAGTCACACACTGTGATACATCAAGTAACTAGTAACTGAAAAAAGTGACAATAATGCAACACATAGTTATGAATACTTAAAAATGAACATATAAATGAAAATAAATAATCACACTAGTAAAAAGTGCTATAACGTGCATCCATATGGTGATTGGTTGTATCAAAATTACTGTTCATAAAATCATATAGTGTTTATAAAAATATATAGTGGACTCAATCCACTAAAACATATAGATGAATAAAAAGTGTTTCTATGTGCATATGTGTCATCCAATTATTTCAATTCAAAAGTGCTTCTAAAGTCCATGCGATTTGGAAACTGCTGTGTAGCAAGCCACAGTGATCATACTCAGGTACTCTCTCCTGGGTATTAAATGCTCACCTCTGAGCGTGTGACTGTGCACTTAAGCTTAGTCAATACACGCCTGTGAACCACCTCTGGGGCTCTGCAGTTTTAACCAGACTCCTGGACCCGTCAGCACTATACCTCGGTTGAGTAAAAAAGGACTGGATGGTGTAATAAAGTTTTAACAGTTTATTAATCACATAAAACCCCCCTATGGGGTACTCACATAGTATAGGCGCGTCAGTGCGCCACTCTGCATCAGGCAAACAGCATATAAAGATACCGAATCAATATTGAGATGGTATGGTGTTCTTTCCTGACAGGTCACCTGCTGAACGTCCGTCCTGTCCCCTCCCCAACGCGTATCGATACAGGGAACTTCCATATCTACTTCAGGGGGAACATACTTTACCCCCAGAAGTAGATACCGAAGTCCCCTGTATCGATACTTGATGTATCACGGTTTGTGACTCACACGCATATTTGCACTTTGGTTATTACATATATATAATGTGAAGATTATATTTGAAAGCACAGCATATATATTTATTTCTACTACCCTTCGGCCTACCACCCTCAGACCAATGAACAAACGGAACGCACAAACCAAACTTTTGAACAGTACCTGTTGTGTTACACTATGTGATTTATTATGCTCTGTGTCTTTAAGATTTGTTCCCTCTGTCTATCTGAACTCTTTCTCTCACCGTAGTTCTGTATATTCTCCTCCCCTTCCTCTCTCTGATTCATTGTGCACAGTATACCTCATTGCTGTAACATCTTACATGTGGCTTACAACTGCAACGTTTTTCTACCTATGAATATCCATCATTAAACGGAACATTCGAGAGGATTCATCGTCTGTCTTTCCATACAGTGAGTTATTCATTGAGTTAAGCTGCCTGAATTGATGCAAGGGATAAATAGATCACCAGGTCATGTAAGCTTTATGTGAAGCTGAAGATAACATTTATAGCCTTGTAGTTGAGTCAGAACAGTAGAAAAACGAAGTTTCACAGCCTAATTACAAGATTTCTGCATACAGTACTGTTACAGACAAGATTTACTGCCCTCATTGCAAGAAAGAATGAGACAGCAGCACATGGAATCTTCATAACCTCAGACCAGGCTGCAGGGTGTCATATTACAGCACACAGATCCTGCCTGCTTATCACTGAGACATTCTCTGCCTGTGTCAGCCATGAGTCACCACAGCTCTCAATGTGAATATACAGCCACTCCAGCACAAGACACTGAGCCAATTGACTTACCCAAACGCTCAGTCAAACCCACCTGGAAAGTGATGGAGAATTATGAAGCCTTAAGAACTGAATTGTTTAATAGCTTGAAGCTAATTTGGGACAGGATTGCCTTTGAATCAAATACAGTGTCTGTTGAAGGTGAATTACTGACACTACAGGGCGCCATTAAACAACTCTCTATCTCTTATGAGCTCTATCAGCTTACCAGTGACAAGTTCATTAATGTCTTACAAAATATGAACACAGAACTTTCACTCGAGGAATTAAAGAATTTCAAGGCTCTTAATCTGGAAAGAGACAGTTTTATCCAGCAAACCAAATTAAAGGCAGAAGCAAAGTTAAAGCTGCTACAGGACACTGCATCTCACAGATCTGTTTCCACCAGACATTCTAAAAGGTCTTCTAGAAGTCATAGTTCAAGATACTCAACACTCAGTGAGCGACTTATTAGTGCCCGCGCTGAAGCGGAAGCCAGCAAGGTGCAGGTCGCATATGCAGAAAAGAGAGCAGAATTGGAAGCTCAAACAGCACGTCAAAGAGCAGAGTTGGAAACGGAGTCAGTGCTTCAGACCGCACGTCAAAGGGCAGAGTTGGAAGCTCACACCGCACGTCAAAGAGCAGAGTTGGAAGCTCACACAGCACGTCAAAGAGCAACTATAGAAATCTTAAATGAACAGTGTAAACATGACGCAGCTATGGCAAGGCTAAGAGTTTTAGAACAAGCTATCAGTGCAGACGAAGGTGCAAGTGAGAAAGACAGCATCAACCTAAACATAGCAGATATGGAAGATCCCCTCAAACGCACTAAAGACTATGTCCTAAGCCACTGCAGTATACACTCCATTGTCTCCAAAGCTCCTGGCAACTTAGAAACTCCTTCACAGCTCCAAGTTAAAGAGGTTCCAGTAACTTCCTGCATGCAAAATCACTCCAATGCATTTCCTGCCTGCCTACCTAACCTTCCTTCTTATATCACAGAGCATCAGAGCAAGCTGCAAGCAGGTCATCAATTTCCTGTCATTGGTACAGCATTGAATCAACATACCATTGGAACAACCGACTTCAAGCAAGCAACTCACCTGAACGCATCTGCTGCACCATATTTACCTGTGTCCTTTAACAATAATGTCAAAGATAGTGCAATCAGCACCGTTCAGCCAACAGCATCTCACATAAAGGCAGAGACAACTGAGACATCAGAGTTTGTGAGGTACATACTTCGCAGAGAGCTCACAAAGACTGGTCTTACAAGTTTTGATGACCAACCTGAGAACTACAGAAGTTGGAAATGTGCTTTCAGAACTGCAATCAGCGATCTTGGCATTACAGCGGCTCAAGAATTGGATCTCCTGATTAGATGGCTTGGTCCTCTATCTGCTGCACCTGTTAAGCCATTAAGATCAGTTTTCATGGACAATCCTACAGCAGGCCTCACAGCTGCATGGGAGCGACTAGAGCAAAGTTATGGCAGTCCAGAAGCTATAGGAAATGCCTTGTTCATGCGCCTGGAAACTTTCCCAAAGATATCTGGTAAGGACAACAAGGAGTTCCAGAGACTGAGTGACCTTCTCCTTGAGCTTCAGCTAGCCAAGGCAGACCCAAAACTACCTGGACTCAGTTACCTTGACACTGCAAGAGGGGTAAACCCAATTGTCTCCAAGCTCCCGTATGGTGTACAAGAGAAATGGTCTGCACTAGGATCATCATACAAAAAAGAGAACAAGGTTTCCTTCCCACCATTCTCTTTCTTCTGCAACTTCATCAGGAGAATCGCAGAGACCAAGAATGATCCAAGTTTTTGCTACGGTGAGTACAGTCTCTTCTCACCATTTCCTAAGAGTACCAGTCTTCAGGGCAACTATAGAAGCCATAGAGGCCCAGTATCCGTGAAAAAGACTGACGTCCTTCCCACTCCTACCACAGTTGTTACCACGGACAGACAGAGTAGGAAGATTGAAAACCCTAACAGAGAGTGTCCCATTCACAAGAAGCCACACCCCCTCAAAAAATGTATCGGCTTTAGGAAAAAGCCTCTTGAAGAGCGTAAGGAGCTTTTAAAGACATTTAGGGTATGTTTCAGGTGCTGTGCTTCCACCGAACATTTTGCAAGGGACTGTAATGTATCCATCAAGTGCATAGAGTGTGGCTTCGAAGAGCATGTGCAAGCCCTACATCCGCTTGAGCCCAGCTCTGCACAACCTGCTAACTGTCCTCCCAGGTTAACACATGGCGGGGAGAATACAGACCAAGTGCCTAATTCTACCATCATTTCTTCATCCTGCACTGAAGTTTGTGGAGAAGACCGCTGCGATAAGTCCTGTGCTAAAATATGCTTGGTGAACATATACCACAAGACCAACCAGAAAAGACTCTAAAGGCCTATGCTATCTTAGACGATCAGAGCAATAGATCGCTTGCAAAATCAGAACTGTTTAATCTATTTGAAATAAAAGGCGAAGCTCATCCTTACACCTTGGGTACCTGTAGTGGAACTACAGAGGTTTCTGGAAGAAGGGCTCATGGACTCATGGTATCTTCTCTCAAAGGTAACTTGCAATTACCTCTACCTACTCTTGTCGAGTGCAATCAGATACCTGCTAACAGGGAAGAAATCCCTACTCCAGCTGCTGCTTTCCATCACCCTCACCTGAAGGTAATAGCAAATGAGATACCGCCGCTTGACAAAGATGCTCAGATCCTTCTTCTGTTAGGAAGAGACATTCTAAGAATTCACAAGGTACACAGACAAGTCAGTGGACCCCCAGATGCCCCATTTGCTCAGCGCATGGATCTAGGGTGGGTCATCATAGGCAACGTCTGTATAGGCAAAATGAAGAGACCTACCAACATTTTGTCATTCAAGACAAATGTTCTGCCAAATGGCCGAAACACTTACTTTGAGCCATGCCCACATCACTACTGGGTGAAAGAGAAGATAGCCAGCCATAGATGGCAACATGGTATCTCAGGTAACACAAGCCCTTTCTCGTGCCACGATGACGACTTTGGCTCTACAGTGTTTAATACAACCAGTCAAGATGACATACTGGCTCCTTCAATGGAAGACAAAGAATTCATCAAGGTAATGGACAATGAGTTCTTTCAAGACGACTCCAATAACTGGGTAGCACCCCTACCTTTTCGTCTCCCAAGAGAGAGACTGCCCAACAACTTGCAACAGGCCATCAGTAGATTCTCCTCCTTAAAGCGAAACTTAAGCAGGAAACCAGAGATGCAAAGACACTTTGTCGACTTTATGCAAAATATATTTGACAGAGATCATGCAGAGCCTGCACCCCCACTAAAGGAGGGAGAAGAATGCTGGTACCTACCATCCTTTGGCGTGTATCACCCACGTAAACCAGACCAAATCAGAGTTGTCTTTGATTCCAGTGCTCAGCATGAAGGTGTTTCTCTCAACAACATGCTCCTTACAGGGCCTAACTTGAACAACAGTCTAATAGGAGTCTTGATTCGCTTCAGACAAGAACCTGTAGCAGTTATGGCAGACATTCAACAGATGTTTCACTGCTTCATTGTCAGAGAAGACAACAGAAACTACCTCAGGTTTCTATGGCACAAAGACAATGACATCCACAAGGAAGTTATAGACTTTCGAATGAAGGTACATGTCTTTGGTAACAGTCCTTCTCCTGCAGTGGCAACTTATGGGCTAAGGAGAACAGCTCAGACTGGAGAAGAAGAATATGGATCTGATGCTCGTCAGTTTGTTGAAAGAAATTTCTACGTTGATGACGCACTCAAGTCTTTTCCAACCGCTAAAGAAGCGATTGATCTCCTCACCAGAACAAAGGAGATGCTGGCTACAGCAAACCTTAGAATGCACAAGATTATATCCAACAGCCAGGAACTTATGAATGCCTTTCACTCTGAGGACTATGCCACCAGTCTAAAAAACCTTGATTTGGGTACAGATGTGCCTCCTGTACAGCGAAGTCTGGGTTTGTTGTGGAACATCGAACAAGACACATTCACTTTCCAAGTGTCAACTTGTGACAAACCCTTCACTAAGAGAGGAGTTCTGTCGGTGGTGAATAGCATCTATGACCCACTCGGTTTCCTTGCTCCAGTTACCATTCAAGGTAAAATTTTGCTAAGACAGTTATCTACTGAGAACATAGACTGGGATACTCCCTTACCTAGTGAGAATCAACACAAGTGGGAAAGGTGGAGACATTCTTTGAAGTCACTAGAAAAACTTCAGATTTCCCGTTGCTATGTTCCAGGTTCTATTTCAACTGTTTACCGGAGGGAAATTCATATTTTCTCTGATGCATCAGTTGAAGCTATTGCTACTGTAGCCTATTTGAAGATCTCTGAAATGAATGGGGAATCACACTGTAGTTTTGTCCTAGGCAAGGCAAAACTCACTCCCAAACCTGCACATACCATACCAAGACTTAAACTTTGTGCAGCCGTGCTAGCAGTAGAAATTGCCAAAGTCATACGAAGTGAAATGGACACTAGAATTGATTCTTTCACCTTCTATACAGACAGTAAGGTAGTACTTGGTTACATATACAACCAAACAAAACAGTTTCATGTGTATGTCAGCAACAGGGTTGAACGTATTAAAAGATTCTCCCTACCAAGTCAATGGCATTACGTTCCCACTGAACTCAATCCAGCTGACTGTGGGACCAGAGCCGTGTCATCTGATGTTCTTCAGGACAGCTTATGGCTGTCACCTCCAAGGTTTTTGTATGAGGACTCCTACTCACCCCCTACTGACAACACCTATGGGTTAGTAAGTCCTGAAGATGATAAGGAAATAAGAACTGTGAACATCTCACTCCACACTTCTGTAAATATAAAACAGAAGCTGCGGTCACACCGCTTTGAGCGTTTTTCCACCTGGTCATCTGCTGTAAGAGCCATCGCTCGCCTAATTCATATTGCTCGCAGCTTTAGGAAGAACCCTGCGGCAGAGTGTCGTGGTTGGCACAGCTGTTCTGGACACTTTACAGCAGCAGATATTTCACACGCAGAAGAGGTAATAATCCGTTGTGTGCAACAAGAGGTGTATCAGGAGGAATTCGAGAGAATCAGAAATGGAACTGAATCGTCTAAAAACAGTTCTCTCTTCAATCTAAATCCTGTAGTTGACGCCAATCAGCTGCTGAGAGTTGGTGGCCGTATAACTAAATCTGATTTATGCAGCAAAGAAAAGAATCCAATAATCATACCAGGTCAACATCATGTTACTACCCTTCTGGTTCGTCATCACCATGAACTGGTACATCATCAAGGACGTCAGTTTACAGAAGGTGCCATTAGGTCAGCTGGCTTGTGGATTATTGGTATGAAAAGGTGTGTCTCCTCCTTGCTTTTCAGGTGCGTCAAGTGCCACAAGTTAAGAGGAAAACATCAACAGCAACAAATGGCAAATCTTCCAGCTGATCGCCTAAGTACAGATCCACCCTTCACCTATGTTGGAGTAGATGTTTTCGGCCCATGGTCCATAATCACTCGAAGAACTCGTGGTGGTGCTGCCAATAGTAAAAGGTGGGCTGTATTGTTTACCTGTCTCAGCATCCGAGCAATACACATAGAAGTAATCGAGTCTATGGATTCTTCTTCCTTCATCTGCGCTCTACGAAGATTCTTTTCTATCAGAGGGCCAGTTAAGCAGCTGAGATCTGACTGTGGTACCAACTTCGTTGGAGCATGTAAAGAGCTACAATTGGACAATTTCCTGGCCAATAATGGATGTACTTGGTCGTTTAATCCTCCACATTCTTCACATATGGGAGGATCTTGGGAGCGAATGATTGGAGTAGCACGAAGAATTCTCGACTCCATGTTGCAGACTCACAAGTCTTTACCACTCACCCATGATACTTTGTCTACCTTTCTCGCTGAAGTGTGTGCTATAGTGAACGCAAGACTTTTAGTGCCGGTATCTTCAGATCCTGATGCTCCAGTGATCCTTACTCCAGCTTCACTCCTTACTCAAAAGATTGGGATTGCTGTAATATCTTCAAGTGAGATTGAACCCAAGGATATCTACAGGCGTCAATGGAAGCAGGTGCAGCATCTCGCCAATGTGTTTTGGCATCGCTGGAGGAAGGAGTATCTTCATCACCTTCAAGGTCGTAACAAATGGCAAACATCTAAGCCTAATCTTAAGGTTGGAGATCTCATCCTTCTAAAAGACAAGGAAGTTTGTCGGAATGAGTGGCCTATGGGTCTTATTACCAAGGTTATGCCCAGTGACGATAACAAGGTCCGGAAGGTAGAAGTCAAGGTAACCAAGGGAGGATCCACACGAATCTTCACTCGACCAATTACAGAGTTAGTACTCCTTTTGCCAGGTTAGTGATTTATACAAGGACTAGCCATGCTGTTGGCACGGCGGGGAGTACATTGCTGCTATCTACAGGTTCTACCTTGAACTTTGGAATTCTTTGAAGACGTCATACTTCGGACTACATGTTCTTCAATCCTGTTGGACTTATGTTTATACTTGCTTGTTGCATGTTTTCCATTACAGGTTCCAGGACATTTAACAGTATTGGACTTATTGAGTATATATATAATTGTTTATGGTTATGAAATCTAAAGATTTCAGACGGGGAGTGTTGTGTTACACTATGTGATTTATTATGCTCTGTGTCTTTAAGATTTGTTCCCTCTGTCTATCTGAACTCTTTCTCTCACCGTATTTCTGTATATTCTCCTCCCCTTCCTCTCTCTGATTCATTGTGCACAGTATACCTCATTGCTGTAACATCTTACATGTGGCTTACAACTGCAACGTTTTTCTACCTATGAATATCCATCATTAAACGGAACATTCGAGAGGATTCATCGTCTGTCTTTCCATACAGTGAGTTATTCATTGAGTTAAGCTGCCTGAATTGATGCAAGGGATAAATAGATCACCAGGTCATGTAAGCTTTATGTGAAGCTGAAGATAACATTTATAGCCTTGTAGTTGAGTCAGAACAGTACCTTTGTTGTTTCTCCACCTCTGTCCAAGACAATTGGGCATTCCTACTTCCCTGGGCAGAATTTGCTTACAACAATGCAATACATTCTACCACTAAGCAATCACCATTCTACACCAACCTGGGGTACCACCCTTCTTTTTCCTCTGTCCTACCCGCTTCCGCTTCGGTCCCGGCTGTCTGGAACAGAGTGGAGTTTCTACACAACAACTTAGAGCTCCTAAAGGATACCATGACCAAGGAACAGCTGGATTACAAGACCATCTATGATCGGAAGCGGTGGGGGGACCTGGATCTTCAACTGGGAGACAAGGTTTAACTGTTAACAGGCATTTGAAGTTGGCCTGTCCCTCCAAGAAATTGGGCCCTAAGTTTATTGGGCCCTTCCCTGTCCTGTTCCGATTCAACCCTGTAGTCTACAAACTCAAACTGCCCTCAACTTACCAGATCCACCCTGTCTTCCATGCCTCCTTCCTGAAGCCTGTGGCCCCGAACCCCTTTGGGGAACGTGGGGCCTGTCCTCCGCATCCCTCTATGATTGAAGGGATTGAGGAGTACGAGGTGGAGGCCATCCTGGACTGCCGTAGAAGGAGCCGCGGATGCCAATTTCTGGTACAGTGGAGGGGTTACAACCCTGAAGAGAATTCCTGGGAACCCGAGTCGCATATCCATGCTCCAGATCTTCTCCGGCGGTTCTTTCAAGAGCCTCATCCCGGACGTGCTTCTGTAACCAGGATAACCAATAACCAGTGGAAACTTAGGTGAGGAAATAACTTGGAATTGGATTATCTCATGGTGAAGAGCCCCTACGGCCATGGACAAAGGAACCGTCTCATGAGTCACATGGGTAGGCTGTGGAGGTCTCCCGTCAAGAGCCTCAATGGCAGGTGGAGTGTCATGCAGCTGCAGCTGAATCGAGTGCTTCGATACAAAGGCAGCATCAATGAACAGGCCGGCAGCCCCAGAATCGATTATAGCCTGTTTCTCGATGGACAACTCAGCCCAAGAAAGGGTGATCAAAACCAAGGGCTTATCCTTCTGGATAACTGGGAATAAAACAACGCCACCTAAGGTCTGTCCGTGACAGGACCTCAAGGTTCGGGCATTCCCTGGATGGGTAGGACAAGACTTCAAAAAGTGACCTGCCTGCCCACAATAAAGGCACAATCTTTCCCTCCTCCTAAAGGTTCTCTCATCAATAGAGAGACATGTGAAACCCAAGTGCAAGGGTTCACCTTCACTGACGACTCAGGAGGCATGGGAGGTGAGGGAGGCACGGTTGGGACTGCAAAGCTTGGAGACAAACATACAGGAGGCTTCCGCAAGTGCTCCTTAAAAGAGAAT
The DNA here is from genome assembly GCA_037952925.1 of Lithobates clamitans. Taxonomy (NCBI): domain Eukaryota; kingdom Metazoa; phylum Chordata; class Amphibia; order Anura; family Ranidae; genus Lithobates; species Lithobates clamitans. The sequence goes on from JBBGZY010001285.1 coordinate 175,289, forward strand.
CTTTCTCTGAGTCTGGAGACAATGAGGATGGCAAATGTGATTAACTTCTCCAGCTCAGTGGGTATATCTCGGGCTGCTATCTCATCCTTGATGGTATTCGAGAGACCATGAGAAAAAGCAGCCACGGGGGCCTCATTGTTCCACGCAACCTCTGCTGCCAGAGTACGGAATTTAATGGCGTAGTCGGCAACAGTTCTCGTACTCTGTTTGATGGACATGAGGCACTTGGAGCAGAAGCGGAGCGTGCGGAGACGTCAAATTCCCTTTTAAAGGAGGCCACAAACTCAGGGTAATTCAAGACAACAGGTTTTTGCGTTTCCCGTAAAGGGTTAGCCCAGGCCGAGGCTCTCTCAGAAAGCAAAGATATCATGAACCCTACTTTGCTTCTGTCCGTGGAAAATGCCTGGGGTAGCATCTCAAAGTATATCTCAACCTGGTTGAGAAACCTTCTGCATTGGACTGGATCACCCCTAAATCACTGGGGAAGTGGAGCGGAACCAGACATGCCTCTTATAGAGGTAATACTCAAGGTGGGTGCCTGCACAGAGACTGGAGCGGCAGCAGGGTTGGCCTGCAACATAGGTTGTACTGGGGCGGCCACAATGGGAGATTCCAGGTAAGCCATGCGACTCAGGAGATCCAGTTCGTCCAATCTGGAAAAAATATTACCAACAGGTGGATTGACTACATCTTCTGAATTCATGGCCTTCGCCTACTGTCAGAAACCATGAAATCAGGCCGAGACAGTAGTACAGTTAAATCACACTTGTTTAATAATAAAAGTAAAAAAAACAAACATAGTCAAAACATAGCCAAAGTTCAGTAAATGGAACGAAAAGTCAGCCAAGCCAGAAGTCAGGGATCAATGTAGTGGAACAGCAAGCAGGATCTGGAGCCAGAAGGGATGTCAGCACAGCAAGTCTTGACTAGGATAGCAGGCAGGCAGGCAGTTTCTGTGATGTTGACCAAGGCGAAGGCAGAGCTCCTCTGGACTGGACGGCTTAAGTAGGTAGGACTGATGAGCAGGATATCATCAACAGCTGAGTTACTGTGGAGGGATAGGAGCTGGTAATTAGCCGACAGCTGAGTGGCCAGCTCAGTGAAGGAATGACAGGATCACGGCGCACCAACGCGTGACGTCACATTCATCGTACTGGACTGGTGCATGCGGCAAATGTGATGTCACGCATGGGATGGGGGAAAGACAAATTGTGGCGTTCAGATACCATTTTCTGACAGAGGGTTTGCACCTCTCCCCTCCCTCTCTACGTTCATTTTTGTGACAAGATGACAGGTAAGAAATTGTAACCAGCTGTCTCTATCCATGTCCTTGATCATGTTTGCAGGGTGAGACATAGGAATATCTGGTCACCTTTTTTATTTGGGTAATTTATATACCATCTTAAACAGTCTGTCTCTCAGTCCTGAGAGATGGGTGCCTGTCTTTTCCCCTGTTTAGTTGACTCAGATGCTCTGTCTCATTCCTTGCACTGTTATCTTATATGGAACAACATATACCTATTTTTCCTTTCAGGACCATATAGGCTGACTTTTGGCTGGTGATTGATTTATTAGGCCCACACAGTCTGAAGGAATCCTTGCTGTTGTAACCATCCCACTTTGGGCTCCTCGATTCAGCAAGTACCTTCTATGTCTTCTCCTCGCCTCATTTCCAGCAACTGAACACTCTTTTCAATGGGAAATGGGGAATCAATTGGTTGTACATAGTAGGTGAGGTTGAAAAAAGACACAAGTCCATCAGGTCCAAACTATGTCTGTGATTATATGTTAGTATTACATTGTATATACCTGTATTTACAGTCATTCAGGTGCTTATCTAATAGTTTTTTGAAACTATTGATGCCCCCCGCTGAAACCCCCGCCTATGCAAGGGAATTCCACATCCTTGCCACTCTTACAGTAAAGAAAGAATTTTAAAGAATTTTAATGAGCAGCCACATGTCTTATTAAACTCCCTTCCGCAAAAAAGTTTTATCCCTATTGTGGGGTCACCAGTAGGGATGAGCCGAACACCCCCTGGTTCGGTTCGCACCAGAACCTGCGAACGGACCGAAAATTCGCACGAACGTTAGAACCCCATTGATGTCTATGGGACTCAAACGGTCGAAATAAAAAGTGCTCATTTTAAAGGCTAATTTGCATGGTATAGTCCTAAAAAGAGTTTGGGGACCCGGGTCCTGCCCCAGGGGACATGTATCAATGCAAAAAAAAACTTTTAAAAACGGCCGTTTTTTCGGGAGCAGTGATTTTAATGATGCTTAGAGTAAAAAAAAAAGTGAAATATTCCTTTAAATATCGTACCTGGGGGGTGTCTATAGTATGCCTGTAAAGTGGCGCGTGTTTCCTGTGCTTAGAACAGTCCCTGCACAAAATGTCATTTTTAAAGAAAAAAGGTCATTTAAAACTGCTTGCGGCTTTAATGTAATGTCGGGTCCTGGCAATATAGATGAAAATCAGTGAGACAAACGGCATGGGTACCCCCCAGTCCATTACCAGGCCCTTTGGGTCTTGTATGGATATTAACCACTTGCCGACCGCCTAACGCTGATATACATCAGCAGAATGGCATGGGCAGGCAGAATCACGTACCCATACGTGACCTGCCTCCCGCGGGTGGGGGGTTCGATCGGACCCCCCCCGGTGCCAGAGGCGGCCGGCATTTCTTCGCGGGCGATGAGAGGTGAGGGGGAGGCCATACATTGTTGGCCACCCCCTCCCGATCGCTCCCGGCGAATGAAAACGCTTCCTTTTCCTCTGTAATGTAAACAGAGGGAAAGGAAGTGATGTCATCCCTCCTCGAGCCGGTCTTTTCATTCCGGCGCTGAGGAGAGAAGACATCCAAGTAAGTGCACCAACACTACACTTCCAGTAGAACACGCAGGCACACTTTTCACCCCCCATCACCCCCCGATCACCCCCCTGTACCCCCTGTCACACTGACACCAATAGCAGTTTTTTTTTTTTTTGCATTGGTGTCAGTTTGTGACAGTTATAAGTGTTAGGGCAGTTAGGTTAGCCCCCTTTAGGTCTAGGGTACCCCCCTTTAGGTCCAGGGTACCCCCTAACCCCCCCTAATAAAGGTTAACCCCTTGATTACCCCCCGTCGCCAGTGTCGCTAAGCGATCGTTTTTCTGATCGCTGTATTAGTGACACAGGTGACGCTAGTTAGGGAGGTAAGTATATAGGTTTTCTGTCAGTGTTTTATAGCGACAGGGACCCCCATATACTACCTACTAAAGGTTTTAACCCCCTGATTGCCCCCTAGTTAACCCTTTCACCAGCGATCACCGTATAAGTGTTACGGGTGACGCTGGTTAGATAGTTTGTTTTTCGTAGTTTATTATAGTTTATTATAGTTTTAGGGCACCCGCCGTTTATTACCTTATAAAGGTTTAACCCCCTAATTGCCCGGCGGTGATATAAGTTAAGATTTTAGGATCAGATAAGGTCTGCGTCGCCCCAGGCAGTGTCAGGTTAGCGCCAGTACCGCTAAAACAAACGCACGCAGCATACACCTCCCTTAGTGCTATAGTATCTGAACGGATCGATATCTGATCCGATCAGATCTATACTCCCCAGCAGTTTAGGGTTCCCATAAACACAGTGTTAGCGGGATCAGCCCAGATACCTGCTAGCACCTGCGTTTTGCCCCTCAGCCCAGCCCAGCCCAGCCCACCCAAGTGCAGTATCGATCGATAACTGTTACTTACAAAACACTAAGCACACATAACTGCAGCGTTCGCAGAGTCAGGCCTGATCCCTGTGATCGCTAACAGTTTTTTGGTAGCGTTTTGAATCAGTCGCTAACAGTCAGGAGCTTTTTTGCCTGTGAGTCTCACTAGTGTACCCCTAAATTTAGAGCCCAAAATGGCAAATCGAAGGTACACTAGTGAAGAGGCCTACACGTTTCTGAGCATGACAGATAGTGAAGAGGAAGTCACTCATCTGTCAAGTTCAGGCTCAGAATACGAACCTGTAGAGGACAGCGGCTCCATGACAGATAGCTCTGATGACGGAGTTGTGGTCCCTGCTAGGGTCAGGCGTATCAGACCCTGAACTTCTTCTGTCCTTGAAGTGAAAGAACCGCAGGGCTCTTGTATGGAGCAGAGAAGTACTAGTGCCGCTATTCCTTCTGGTGAACTGGCAAGCACCAGCGGCCTAGTACACCCTGGTCGTACATCCAGCACTGCAGTAACACTTGGTGACATGGCGAGTCCCAAAAGTGCAGTTCAAGCTGGCGAGGTGGCAAGCACAAGTAGTGTCCCGCTGCCACCAAGAAGAAGACGAACACAGGCCCGTCGTGCCCATAGTGTCCTTCCTGCTGCATTCGCCAATCCGAATTGGGAACCCACCACTTCTGCAGCACCCGTACTTCCCCCATTCACTGGCCAACCCGGAATTCAGGTGGAAACAGTTGATTTTACGCCACTGGATTTTTATTCGCTGTTTTTCACCGAAGATCTCTATAGATCTATTGTGGACCAAAGCAATTTGTACGCTGGTCAACACATCGCCACTAATCCCTAGTCCTCCCTTGCCAGAGATTGGAAACCAATTACGGTTTCCGAATTTAAGACCTTTCTGGGCCTTTCCCTCAACATGGGCATAACTAAAAAGAGTGAGTTGCGGTCATATTGGTCCACTGACTCAATTCACCATATGCCCGTGTTCTCTGCCTCCATGACCAGGGCACGATACGAGCAGATTTTGCGGTTCATGCATTTCAATGACAATGAACTCTGTCGTCCCCGTGGAGACCCTGGATACGATCGGCTCTACAAAATTTGGCCCCTCTTAAAACACTTCAACCAGTGTTTTGCAGACTTGTTTACTCCCCATCAAGTTGTCTGCGTTGATGAGTCCCTGATTACATTTTCTGGCCGCTTGTCATTCAAACAGTACCTTCCCAGCAAGCGTGCCAGATACGGGGTCAAGATGTATAAGCTCTGTGCCAGGGCCACAGGCTATACATGTAGGTTTATGGTTTAGGAGGGCAAAGATAGTCACGTAGAGCCGATAAACTGCCCTGACTACATAGGAAGCGCTGGCAAGATAGTGTGGGACTTGGTGTCACCCTTATTCGGAAAGGGGTACCACTTGTACGTGGACAATTATTATACGAGCGTGCCACTTTTTAGTCACTTGTTTGATCAGCAGATTGGAGCATGTGGCACCGTGCGACCTAATCGCCGGGGCTTTCCCCAGCGGCTTGTAGATTCCCGTCTTAGGCTGGGGGAGAGAGCCTGCTTGCAGTGTAATAATTTGCTCACTATGAAGTGGAGGGACAATAAGAATGTTTTCGTTCTTACCTCCCTTCATGCAGACACGACAACCCAAATTACTACGGCGACTGGTGTTGTGGAGAAACCCCTCTGTGTCCATGAATATAACCTTAATATGGGAGGGGTGGACCTCAATGACCAGTTGTTGGCACCGTACCTAATTGCCCGTAAGGCCAGACGCTGGTACAAAAAAGTGTCTGTTTATTTATTTCAATTGGCTTTGCTGAATGCTCATGTGCTATACAAAGCTTCAGGAAGGACTGGATCCTTCCTTAAATTCCAGGAAGAGATCGTCAGAGCCCTTCTGTTTCCAGACGGTGCTCCACCTCACCTTCCCAATCCAAATGCAGTAAGCCAGCTGCATGGGAGGCATTTTCCTTATGTCCTCCAGAGTACCCCTACCCAACGAGCCCTCCAAAAAAGATGTTGTGTCTGCAGCAAGCGCGGATTTAGGCGTGACACCCGGTATTGTTGTCCCTCCTGTCCTGACAATCCTGGTCTATGCATTGGTGAATGTTTTGAATGCTACCATACACTAGTGGAGTATTAGCGTAGGGTACAGCACTGCACAGACTAGGACACACTTTCACAGGGTCTCCCAAGATGCCATCGCATTTTGAGAGACCCAAACCTGGTACCAGTTAAAAAAGTTAAAGTTACTAAAAAAAGTGTTAAAAAAATAAAAAATAAAAAAATAAATAAAAAAATAAAAATACAAAAAAAATATAAAATAAAAAAACCAAAAATAGTTTTTGTTTTATTATTCTCTCTCTATTCTCTCTCTATTGTTCTGCTCTTTTTTATTGTATTCTATACTGCAATGTTTTATTGTTATGTTTTTATCATGTTTGCTTTATAGGTATGCAATTTTTTTATACTTTGTTTTTTTATTGTTAACCACTTTTTTGTTTTCAGGTACGCCATTCAGCTGCAGAGCAGATTTATTTATCTTGACAGCAACAGCGTTTGCTCCCACGATACATAAAGCCGTGACTCCAGCACTGTCGGAGGTGATTTCACCACCACAGTTACATACTTCAGCATATATGCCGAAGCGTGGGGGCAGCAGTGGGTGGAGGAGCAATTTGCTCCTGCCTTTTGCGGGAGGATGCCCCCATGCTTCGGCATATACCGTATATATTTTAGGTAGGCACAGGTTGCGTTAAATGTTTTATTTTTTGCTATGTTTTTTTTGTATTTGCTTTGCAGGTATGGTAAGTATTACTGTTATACTGTAATGTTACTTTGTTTTTTTGTTAACCATCATTTGCTTAGCAGGTACGCCATTCAGTTGCAGCGCAGATTTATGTATCTTGACAGCAACAGCGTTTGCTCCCACGATATATAAAGCCGTGACTCCAGCGCTGTCGGAGGTGATTTCACCACCACAGTTACATACTTCAGCATATATGCCGAAGCGTGGGGGCAGCAGTGGGTGGAGGAGCAATTTGCTCCTGCCTTTTTGCGGGAGGATGCCCCCATGCTTCGGCATATATATATTTTAGGTAGGCACAGGTTGCGTTAAATGTTTTATTTTTTACTATGTTTTTTTTGTATTTGCTTTGCAGGTATGGTAAGTATTACTATTATACTGTAATGTTACTTTGTTTTTTTGTTAACCACCATTTGCTTAGCAGGTACGCCATTCAGTTGCAGGGCGGATTTATTTATCTTGACAGCAACAGCGTTTGCTCCCATGATATATAAAGCCGTGACTCCAGCGCTGTCGGAGGAGATTTCACCACCACAGTTACATACTTCAGCATATATGCCGAAGCGTGGGGGCAGCAGTGGGTGGAGGAGCAATTTGCTCCTGCCTTTTGCGGGAGGATGCCCCCATGCTTCGTCATATATATATTTTAGGTAGGCACAGGTTGCGTTAAATGTTTTATTTTTTACTATGTTTTTTTTGTATTTGCTTTGCAGGTATGGTAAGTATTACTGTTATACTGTAATGTTACTTTGTTTTTTTGTCAACCATCATTTGCTTAGCAGGTACGCCATTCAGTTGCAGGGCGGATTTATTTATCTTGACAGCAACAGCGTTTGCTCCCACGATACATAAAGCCGTGACTCCAGCGCTGTTGGAGGTGATTTCACCACCACAGTTACATACTTCAGCATATATGCCGAAGCGTGGGGGCAGCAGTGGGTGGAGGAGCGATTTGCTCCTGCCTTTTGCGGTAGGATGCCCCCATGCTTCGGCATATATAAATGGTGCATGTATGCCCATCATTAGAAGTGGGTGGATGAAGGGAGGTATTCTAATGGTGGGCATACCCACCGATCAATATCTTTTTTTCATTCAGCCCACAGGCTGCATGAAAAAAGTTTACAATATATGCCCAACAAGGACCAGCAACGTACTGGTATGTTGCTGGACTTTAAATGGTTATACCAGAATGATGCCTGCAGGTTTAGGTATCATCTTGGTATCATTCTTTTCAGCCAGCGGTCGGCTTTCATGTAAAAGCAATCCTAGCGGCTAATTAGCCTCTAGACTGCTTTTACAAGCAGCGGGAGGGAATGCCCCCCCACACCATCCTCCATGTTTTTCTCTGGCTCTCCTGTCCCAACAGGGAACCTGAGAATGCAGCCGGTGATTCGGCCAGCTGACCATAGAGCTGATCAGAGACCAGAATGGCTCCAAACATCTCTATGGCCTAAGAAACCGGATGCTACGAGCATTTCATGACTTAGATTTCGCCGGATGTAAACAGCGCCATTGGGAAATTGGGAAAGCATTTTATCACACCGATCTTGGTGTGGTTAGATGCTTTGAGGGCAGAGGAGAGATCTAGGGTCTAATAGACCCCAATTTTTTCAAAAAAGAGTACCTGTCTCTACCTATTGCTATCATAGGGGATATTTACATTCCCTGAGATAACAATAAAAATGATTAAAAACAAATAAAAATGAAAGGAACAGTTTAAAAATAAGATAAAAAATCAAAAAATCAAAAATCAAAAAAAAAAAAAAAAAAAAGCACCCCTGTCCCCCCCTGCTCCCGCGCAAAGGCGAACGCAAGCGTCGGTCTGGCATCAAATGTAAACAGCAATTGCACCATGCATGTGAGGTATCACCGTGAAGGTCAGATCGAGGGCAGTAATTTTAGCAGTAGACCTCCTCTGTAAATCTAAAGTGGTAACCTGTACAGGCTTTTAAAGGCTTTTAAAAATGTATTTAGTTTGTCGCCACTGCATGTTTGTGCGCAATTTTAAAGCATGTCATGTTTGGTATCCATATACTCGGCCTAAGATCATCTTTTTTATTTCATCAAACATTTGGGCAATATAGTGTGTTTTAGTGCATTAAAATTTTAAAAAGTGTGTTTTTCCCCAAAAAATATGCGTTTGAAAAATCGCTGTGTGAAAAAAAAATGAAACACCCACCATTTTAATCTGTAGGGCATTTGCTTTAAAAAAAATATAATGTTTGGGGGTTCAAAGTAATTTTATTGCAAAAAAAATAATTTTTTCATGTAAACAAAAAGTGTCAGAAAGGGCTTTGTCTTTGGTTAGAAGAGTGGGTGATGTGTGACATAAGCTTCTAAATGTTGTGCATAAAATGCCAGGACAGTTAAACCCCCCCCCAAATGACCCCATTTTGGAAAGTAGACACCCCAAGGCGGTGATTGGATTTCGGAGCCCCGTATGAAGCTAGGCTCCCAAAAAGTGCCACACATGTGGTATCCCCGTACCCCGTATTTTGGGGTGTAATTCCACATATGCCCATGGCATGTTTGAGCAATATATCATTTAGTGACAACTTTGTGCAAAAAAAAAATGTCACTTTTCCGCAACTTGTGTCAAAATATAAAATATTCTATGGACTCAACATGCCTCTCAGCAAATAGCTTGGGGTGTCTACTTTCCAAAATGGGGTCATTTGGGGGGATTTTGTGCCATCTGGGCATTTTATGGCCTTCAAAACTGTGATAGGTAGTGAGGAGTGAAATAAAAAATTCACGCCCTTAGAAATCCTGAAGGCGGTGCTTGGTTTTCGGGGTCCCGTACGCGGCTAGGCTCCCAAAAAGTCCTAAACATGTGGTATCCCCGTACTCAGGAGAAGCAGCAGAATGTATTTTGGGGTGTAATTCCACATATGCCCATGGCATGTTTGAGCAATATATCATTTAGTGACAACTATGTGCAAAAAAAAAAAAATTGTCAATTTCCTGCAACTTGTGTCAAAATATAAAATATTCCATGGACTCAACATGCCTCTCAGCAAATAGCTTGGGGTGTCTACTTTCCAAAATGGGGTCATTTGGAGGGGTTTTGTGCCATCTTGGCATTTTATGGCATTCAAAACTGTGATAGGTAGTTAGGAGTGAAATCAAAAATGTATGCCCTTAGAAATCCTGAAGGCGGTGCTTGGTTTTCGGGGCCCCGTACGTGGCTAGGCTCCCAAAAAGTCCCACACATGTGGTATCCCCATACTCAGGAGAAGCAGCTAAATGCATTTTGGGGTGCAATTCCACATATGCCCATGGCCTGTGTGAGCAATATATCATTTAGTGACAACTTTGTGCAAAAAAAAAAAAAAATTGTCACTTTCCCGCAACTTGTGTCAAAAAATAAAATATTCCATGGACTCAACATGCCTCTCTGCAAATAGCTTGGGGTGTCTACTTTCCAAAATGGGGTCATTTGGGGGGGTTTTGTGCCATCTGGGCATTTTATGGCCTTCAAAACTGTAATAGGGCGTACACACGGTCGGACTTTGTTCGGACATTCCGACAACAAAATCCTAGGATTTTTTCCGACCGATGTTGGCTCAAACTTGTTTTGTCTACACACGGTCGCACAAAGTTGTCGGAAAATCCGATCGTTCTAAACGCAGTGACGTAAAACACGTACGTCGAGACTATAAACGGGGCAGTAGCCAATAGCTTTCATCACTTTATTTATTCTGAGCATGTGTGGCACTTTGTCCGTCGGATTTGTGTACACACGATCGGAATTTCCAACAACGTTTGTTGTCGGAAAATTTTATCTTCTGCTCTCCAACTTGTGTGTCGGAAAATCCGATGGAAAATGTCCGATGGAGCCCACACACGCTCGGAATTTCCGACAACACGCTCCGATCGGACATTTTCCATCGGAAAATCCGACCGTGTGTACGGGGCATAATAGGTAGTGAGGAGTGAAATGAAAAATTTACGCCCTTAGAAATCCTGAAGGCAGTGATTGGTTTTCTGGGCCCCGTACGCCGCTAGGCTCACAAAAAGTCCCACACATGTGGTATCCCCATACTCAGGAGAAACAGCTGAATGTATTTTGGGGTGCAATTCCACATATGCCCATGGCCTCTGTGAGCAATATATCATTTAGTGACAACTTTTTGTAAATTTTTTTTTTTGTCATTATTCAATCACTTTGGGACAAAAAAAAATAAATATTCAATGGGCTCAACATGCCTCTCAGCAATTTCCTTGGGGTGTCTACTTTCCAAAATGGGGTCATTGGGGGGGGGGGGGGGGTTTGTACTGCCCTGCCATTTTAGTACCTCAAGAAATGACATAGGCAGTCAAAAATTAAAAGCTGTGTAAATTCCAGAAAATGTACCCTAGTTTGTAGACGCTATAACTTTTGCGCAAACCAATAAATATACGCTTATTGACATTTTTTTTACCAAAGACATGTGGCCGAATACATTTTGGCCTAAATGTATGACTAAAATTGAGTTTATTGGATTTTTTTTATAACAAAAAGTAGAAAATATTTTTTCAAAATTTTCGGTCTTTTTCCGTTTATAGCGCAAAAAATAAAAACGGCAGAGGTGATCAAATACCATCAAAAGAAAGCTCTATTTGTGGGAAGAAAAGGATGCAAATTTCGTTTAGGTACAGCATTGCATGACCGTGCAATTAGCAGTTAAAGCGACACAGTGCCAAATTGTAAAAAGTGCTCTGGTCAGGAAGGGGGTAAATCCTTCCGGGGCTGAAGTGGTTAAGGGGAACCCCGCACCCAAATTAAAAAAGGAAACAGCAGTATACAGGCTCTGTACTCTGAACAGCAGTATACAGGTGGTGCATACAAGGCAGGGACTGTAGGTTTGTTGTTAAGTAGAATCTGTTTGTAATTTTGAACTGGTACATTTTTAACGTGTTTAGCTCCAGCCAAAAAATCTATTTTAAGCTTTTTGGAAACATAGGGAAGGGTTATCACCCCTGTGACATTTGTTTTGCTGTCTGTGCTCCTCTTCAGAAGATTTCACCTCACTTTTTGTCCCAATGACAAATGTTTTTTGAAAATTTGGGGTTTTTTTGTGAAACAAGGATTGGTGATAAGGCATCAGTGGAAAGGAGAAATGTTTTTTCCCATATTAACTCTTACAGGAGAGAATTTCTCTTCCTAGGGGTAGATTTCATCTCACTTCCTGTTGTCTCCTTCCGTTTGCAAGTAGGAGTCGTTTGTAAGTTGGATGTTTGAAAGTAGGGGCCTGCCCTATATACTCAGCAGAAATTTGGGCCTTAGGTGTTGTTGTGGCCACAACACTGTAAGCCCTCACAGGACCCTGCTGTGAAATATTAGATCAAGAATTGTATATACAGGGGAGTGGCCGACTGGCGAATGGGAAAGACATGCTCCACATCCTGAGGATTCTATAGACAGGAGAGCATAGAAACTCTCCCCAGCCATCCCCAGTGGACACCTGCTTAGCTCCCGTGGGGATTACTGCAGCTGACAAGCCGCTTTGGAGGCCTCAGGCCCGCGGCCGGGCCTACAACTATACAACAGACCGCCGCCATCTTGAGGCCTACTGTGCCTCCTGCATCCCCGACCTCCGGTTCCCTGGGAGGGTGCTGCAGGGTGAGGGGGTCTAATCGGACGTAAGGAGGCACACAGAAGCCGCTCCTGGAGGACAGCGGCCGCCGCCATCTTGAGGCCTACCAGCCCGGACAGAGCCTCCAGACCCAGGTACTTTACTTCCTCATAACAGCACTGCTCTCCCTGTGCCATAATCTGGGTCCTGAGGGTCTCCTACTGCCCTCTTGGTGCCATCACCTGGGCTCCTGCCTCTCCCCTCCAGCCCCCCCCTCACCCCCCTGAAAGTTGGGCCCAGTTAGAGAGAACCCAATCATGGATGGCTGAGGACACCCATCCCTGAGTACCGTGCCATCCCGACAGCGACAGGATATTTTTATAGCACAGTGCACCCGAGACCTACATGGCGACAGCTGGCTCACACTCCTCAGAGCTAACTGACCCTCATCAAGGCACCATACAGAGATATCTTCTTAGAGATATCGCCCATCGATCCTCGGACCCCCAAAGACGAGATGGCGCCCGGTCGTACCACAGGAAAGACCAAACCTCCACCTACTACTTCAGCCGGCAGAAGACAACAATACGAGACTCAAAGACCCCGGGGGAGAACCCTCAGCCTCATCTGTGAGCTCAGTCGCACCGCTAGACACAGGCGCTAGGGAAACTCAGTCAGCCACACATCCCCTGTCAGGAGAACCAAATAAGCAAAAAGATTTTGCCTGGATCAACCGAATTTTATTAATCAATAATTGGCTGTTTTTTGCAGGTGAGTATAAATCAATCATGCAGACATAGGTCTGAATGCAGTTCAAGTTGCCCTATATGCATATAAGGAAAAAACCAGAGAGAAGATTCTCTAAAGAGGGTCAACAAAGAACACTGTAGAAAATACAAACCAGCTTTATTACTTACCAAAAAGATAAAAACCAAATAGAAAATTCAAACAGTGAGAAGGGAGCAATGTGGACAGACGGCTACCACAAACCAATTAAAAATTGGACAACGTTGTCACAGGGGGTTATAAAAACAAATGGGAGCCGCGGCTACACACCCACTCATATACATCAATCAAAACATCATTCATTCATATTGGAGAATCATAATGTTGGTCAAGTCCAGGTTAATTAAGTATAAATTTCAGATGTAGACTAATCCTATAGGAGAGTATCCAGCATAACACGGACAGTTCTTATACCAACAGTGTATTAGGGATGTAGAGTGGGTGCACGATCTGGCCGTCAGATCTGGATGTAATGAGATCCAATGTAGATGGATCAAACTTATAGCAAGGTAAGTCACAGGTGTAGTTAGTTGACAACCAGCTGTTTGTCAGACTGCATAGCAAACCATTTCCAGATTACAGCATAGGGGGATGTAGATTAATTTACAAGAGCAATACAATGATTCTCCATGAAGACAACTATAGAGGGATGCAAAAGAACCGACATACGTTTTGAAGAGCTGAATGGAGTAGGGAAGTCTCACCAGTCGCACTGTCTCCGTTGTCAGATAGTAGCTATCCTTCGTTCCAGGTCTCTGTGTGGATGAATACCACTTGTAAGCTCAGATGGACTACTCCCAGAGTGAGGAACCATCCCTAGCTGTAAAGCCGCTGTGGAGCGGTTGCTTCAATGCAATGCATGGCTGAACGGGGAGGCTGAGATCAGCTGGTAGATTGTAGTGAGGAAGACAGGCCAAATCGAATAGCGCGCGGCTCCCACTGACGTCACACCGCTGACGCGTTTCACCAGCCAATGGACACTGGTTTCTTCAGAGCAAGGAGGAGACAGCTGTGACAGGCTTAAATAGAATGTCAAGGATGCAATCATTGCTCATAACCACTAGATGTCACTAGAAACTCCTCTTGTGTAAAACATGCAGCAACAACCAAGCAACGTACATTCTAAGTATATTAATGAAATAGTGGGGATGGCGATCGATGGGTAAGGAGAAAGGATATGAATGGGAGGGGAAGGAAGAGAGAGGGGAGGGGGGGGGAAGGGGAGAAAAGGGGGGAGGGAAAGGGGAGAAAGAATATGATTGAAAGAGAATGGCAATGGGAAGAGTGAAGGAACTAGTTATTCCAAACCATAATTATATCATAAGTTTACTCAGAAATTGAAAAAGTGAATTATTTCTCAAGAAAGGGCTGCAGACTACATTCGGTGTTTAACCCTTTAGGGACTAAGGAGTCCAAATAATACGTCCACATTTTCTCCTTTTGAAGGAGAATGGTATCAAAGTCGCCTCTTCTAGGGGGCAAGTTCAGCACATAAATTCCCTTAACTGTAAGACCCTTTGGGTTACTGTCATGGAATTTGGCGAAATGTTGAGGGATGGGTCGATCATCATCTTTATTCTTTGTCTTATTCTTAATACCGCTGATGTGTTCACCAATCCTAATACGGAGTTGGCGTTTTGTTTTTCCTATGTAATTTTTATTGTAAGGACATGTGAGCATGTATATGACTCGTGTCGTTGAACAGTTGATAAACTGTTTAATTTTGTAATCCTTGCCTCCTCTCGGATTGGGGAACACATCGGTGTGATGCACGTATCTGCATATGTTGCAGTGTCCACATGCATGCATACCTGGGGGAGGAGTTTTCCCAGAGAGCCAGTTTTTGTTAATCGTTCTGGTGTATTCGGAGTGGACTAAAACATCGCCTAGATTACGTGCCCTTTTAGCTGTAAGTAATGGTCTGGGGCTGATTATATTTGCAATTAAGGGTGTAGATTTTAGGATGTGCCAGTGTCTATTAAGGATCTCCTGGACTTGGGTCCATTGTGAGCCAAACCTAGTGATGATTCTAGGAAAATCATGTGCTGGTTTATCAGAAGTCTGGGTATTTATTTGTGTAGATAGAAGGTCTTCACGCTTCCTTTCTAATGCATTGTTTCTGGCTTTTTTGAGGGAATTATGTGAATATCCTCTTTTCCTGAACCTATTGTACATCTCTTGTGCTTCAAATTTAAATTGTTCCTCCTCTGAGCAGTTTCGCCTGATCCTTAAAAATTGTCCTGTGGGTATCCCTTTAATTAGGGATTTCGGATGGTGGCTCTGTGCTAAGAGGAGGGTGTTCACTGCTGTTTCCTTTCTAAAGGTGCTGGTTACAAACCGATTTCCACTTTTTGTGATTTGTAAATTAAGGAATGGGAGGGTATCAGTATGATAGGAATAGGTTAGGTGAATATTTCTTTCATTTATATTAAGTTGGGATAAGAATTCCAAAAGTTGTTCTGCTGTACCCTCCCATATCATGAGCACGTCATCGATGTACCTTAACCACAGCGCACTGTGGTCAAGGTACATCGAGGACCTGTATACAACCTCCTCCTCCCAGAGGCCAAGATGGAGACAGGCGTAGGAGGGAGCCCATGGGGCACCCATACTGGTGCCTCTTACCTGTTGATAGAACCTCCCGAGAAATTGAAAAAAGTTGTTGCCCAACATGAATTCAAGTAATTCAATGATGAACTCATTATGGGCACCCAATGCTGGGTAGTGAACATCAAGAAAGGCTTTTGTGGCTTTTATACCCCAATCATGGGGGATCGATGTATATAGACTTTCCACATCTATCCCTACTAGTAGGGCATTTGATGACAGGAAGGAGCAGGATAGTTTCGAGAGTATGTCTCTACTGTCCCGGACAAAAGATGATAGTTTAGTTACCATATCTTTGATCATCGAATCCACAAATTTGCCGACCCTTTCAAGGGGACCATTAATAGCTGAAACAATAGGTCTCCCTGGTGGGTTAGTTAAAGATTTATGTAATTTGGGGATTATATAGAAGGTTGGGATTGTGATATCTTCAGCTCTGAGATATAGGTATTCTTTTTTGGTGAGAAGGCCAGCTTCCATAGCTAATTTTAGTTTGGTGTTCAGAGTGTCAATCAGGGCTGGAAAAGGGTTCCCAGTCAGCTTTTTATAGGTAGAGATATCACTCAACATTCTGAGTGCTTCATTCTCATAGATTTTTCCACTGAGTATGACCACATTACCGCCCTTATTGCTTCTTTTTATCACCAAGTTGGGGGCTACTTGTAACTCACGTAATGCTTTTCTCTCAGGGCTGGTTAGATTGTTTGATCCCAACCATTCCCAGTTGACCCTCCTGAGATCGTATTTGACCTGATCAAGGAATAGTTGAAGCCACTTGTGCTTAGAAAAGGCCGGCATCTTTGTAGATTTGATTCTCAGATTGGATTTCCTACTGATTTGGTGCCTGCTAACCGTTTCCGAATCGCTATCAGCATTTTCCTCCAGTAAAGCTATTAAGTTATCAATGGCTTCTCTTTCCTCTAGATTAAGGTTAGGGTCAGTGGTTGATGTGTTATCAGGACCTTTATGATGCCAAAGTTTGAAGAGGACTTTTCTAAGGAATAAATTGATGTCTTTAAACACTTCAAATTCATTCATGGGCGCAGTGGGGGAAAAGGAAAGTCCTTTTTGGAGGAATTTAATATGATTAGAGTCCAGCTGAAAACCGGATAGGTTAACTATGCTCAGATCCTTAGTGGCTGGGCTGAAAGATTCATTCAGCGTCTTTTCTGGCTCCTTAGTCTCCCACTGCGCCGATTCTGAATTTTGTCTCGGCCCCTTCCTCTTCCTTCTATGTTTCCCTTTCCTGCTTCTCTGGGGTGACTCTTTTCCACTGATTGTTTTGGGCATTCTACTGATGTGTTGCCTTGAGGTTCCTCTAAAAAAGTGACGGATTTAATAGAGATTTCTTTGTCAAGGTCACTGTCTGAAGAGGAGCCTGTTCTATTCCTTCTAGTGCGTTGTGAGTGTCTAGAAGCCCTTGAAGAGGATCTACTTCTATTTGGCAAGGTAGCGTTAAAGATGTCTCCCCCCTCCCAATCAATGATGTTTTGTCTAAATTTTTCCTGTTTTGTGTATTTGAGATTTTTTTGTATTCTTTCTATTTCTTTCCTGATAAACTCATTATTTTTCTCAAAATCAGGTTAATTTTTATGAGGTTCCAGGGCCTTTGCACTTAGTTCCAGTTCACCTTGGATCTCCTGGAGTTGCGTTTCTTCCTCAGAAACAATAATTTTCATTAGTGCTAGGCCTCTGTTAAGACATTCCTCTTTCCACACTTCCAGGAATCTAGGAGTGTGGAGATGTTCGGCAGGAACAATTCTCTCCCTCAATCCTCTAGGAATGATGTTGTGAGAGATGTGTGATTTTAAAGAGGAAATATCCCATTTCCAGTTCAAGAATTTAATCATAAGTTTTTTGTGATTTTTGAACAATTTACATGTTGATTCCCCCTCTGTTCCTTCACTCTTTCCATTAATAGAGAAAGGGACCGAGACACAATTCAGAATCGGCGCAGTGGGAGACTAAGGAGCCAGAAAAGACGCTGAATGAATCTTTCAGCCCAGCCACTAAGGATCTGAGCATAGTTAACCTATCCGATTTTCAGCTGGACTCTAATCATATTAAACTCCTCCAAAAAGGACTTTCCTTTTCCCCCACTGCGCCCATGAATGAATTTGAAGTGTTTAAAGACATCAATTTATTCCTTAGAAAAGTCCTCTTCAAACTTTGGCATCATAAAGGTCCTGATAACACATCAACCACTGACCCTAACCTTAATCTAGAGGAAAGAGAAGCCATTGATAACTTAATAGCTTTGCTGGAGGAAAACGCTGATAGCGATTCGGAAACGGATAGCAGGCATCAAATCAGTAGGAAATCCAATCTGAGAATCAAATCTACAAAGATGCCGGCCTTTTCTAAGCACAAGTGGCTTCAACTATTCCTTGATCAGGTCAAATACAATCTCAGGAGGGTCAACTGGGAATGGTTGGGATCAAACAATCTAACCAGCCCTGAGAGAAAAGCATTACGTGAGTTACAAGAAGCCCCCAACTTGGTGATAAAAAGAAGCGATAAGGGCGGTAATGTGGTCATACTCAGTGGAAAAATCTATGAGAATGAAGCACTCAGATTGTTGAGTGATATCTCTACCTATAAAAAGCTGACTGGGACCCCTTTTCCAGCCCTGATTGACACTCTGAACACCAAACTAAAATTAGCGATGGAAGCTGGCCTTCTCACCAAAAAAGAATACCTATATCTCAGAGCTGAAGATATCACAATCCCAACCTTCTATATAATCCCCAAATTACATAAATCTTTAACTAACCCACCAGGGAGACCTATTGTTTCAGCTATTAATGGTCCCCTTGAAAGGGTCGGCAAATTTGTGGATTCAATGATCAAAGATATGGTAACTAAACTATCATCTTTTGTCCGGGACAGTAGAGACATACTCTCAAAACTATCCTGCTCCTTCCTGTCATCAAATGCTCTACTAGTAGGGATAGATGTGGAAAGTCTATATACATCGATCCCCCATGATTGGGGTATAAAAGCCACAAAAGCCTTTCTTGATGTTCACTACCCAGCATTGGGTGCCCATAATGAGTTCATCATTGAATTACTTGAATTCATGTTGGGCAACAACTTTTTTCAATTTCTCGGGAGGTTCTATCAACAGGTAAGAGGCACCAGTATGGGTGCCCCATGGGCTCCCTCCTATGCCTGTCTCTATCTTGGCCTCTGGGAGGAGGAGGTTGTATACAGGTCCTCGATGTACCTTGACCACTGTGCGCTGTGGTTAATGTACATCGATGACGTGCTCATGATATGGGAGGGTACAGCAGAACAACTTTTGGAATTCTTATCCCAACTTACTATAAATGAAAGAAATATTCACCTAACCTATTCCTATCATACTGATACCCTCCCATTCCTTGATTTACAAATCACAAAAAGTGGAAATCGGTTTGTAACCAGCACCTTTAGAAAGGAAACAGCAGCGAACACCCTCCTCTTAGCACAGAGCCACCATCCGAAATCCCTAATTAAAGGGATACCCACAGGACAATTTTTAAGGATGCTCAGAAACTGATTAAGAAACTGCTCAGAGGAGGAACAATTTAAATTTGAATAGGTTCAGGAAAAGAGGATATTCCCTCAAAAAAGCCAGAAACAATGCATTAGAAAGGAAGCGTGAAGACCTCCTATCTTCACAAATAAATACCCAGACTTCTGATAAACCAGCACATGATTTTCCTAGAATCATCACTAGGTTTGGCTCACAATGGACCCAAGTCCAGGAGATCCTTAATAGACACTGGCACATCCTAAAATCTACACCCTTAATCGCAAATATAATCAGCCCCAGACCATTACTTACAGCTAAAAGGGCACGTAATCTAGGCAATGTTTTAGTCCACTCCGAATACACGAGAACGACTAACAAAAACTGGCTCTCTGGGAAAACTCCCCCCCCCAGGTATGCATGCATGTGGACACTGCAACATATGCAGATACGTGCATCACACCGATGTGTTCCCCAATCCGAAAGGAGGCAAGGATTACAAAATTAAACAGTTTATCAACTGTTCAACGACACGAGTCATATACATGCTCACATGTCCTTGCAATAAAAATTACATAGGAAAAACAAAACGCCAACTCCGTATTAGGATTAGTGAACACATCAGTGGTATTAAGAATAAGACAAAGAATAAAGATGATGATCGACCCATCCCTCAACATTTCACCAAATTCCATGACAGTAACCCAAAGGGTCTTACAGTTAAGGGAATTTATGTGCTGAACTTGCCCCCTAGAAGAGGCGACTTTGATACCATTCTCCTTCAAAAGGAGAAAATGTGAACGTATTATTTGGACTCCTTAGTACCTAAAGGGTTAAACACCGAATGTAGTCTGCAGCCCTTTCTTGAGAAATAATTCACTTTTTCAATTTCTGAGTAAACTTATGATATAATTATGGTTTGGAATAACTAGTTCCTTCACTCTTCCCATTGCCATTCTCTTTCAATCATATTCTTTCTCCCCTTTCCCTCCCCCCTTTTCTCCCCTTCCCCCCCTCCCCTCTCTCTTCCTTCCCCTCCCATTCATATCCTTTCTCCTTACCCATCGATCGTCATCCCCACTATTTCATTAATATACTTAGAATGTACGTTGCTTGGTTGTTGCTGCATGTTTTACACAAGAGGAGTTTCTAGTGACATCTAGTGGTTATGAGCAGTGATTGCATCCTTGACTTTCTATTTAAGCCTGTCACAGCTGTCTCCTCCTTGCTCTGAAGAAACAAGCGTCCATTGGCTGGTGAAACGCGTTAGCGGTGTGACGTGAGCACGTCAGTGGGTGCCGCGCGCTATTCGATTTGGCCTGTCTTCCTCACTACAATCTACCAGCTGATCTCAGCCTCCCCATTCAGCCATGCATTGCATTGAAGCAACCGCTCCACAGCGGCTTTACAGCTAGGGATGGTTCCTCACTCTGGGAGTACCCCATCTGAGCTTACAAGTGGTATTCATCCACACAGAGACCTGGAACGAAGGATAGCTACTATCTGACAACGGAGACAGTGCGACTGGTGAGACTTCCCTACTCCATTCAGTGCTTCAAAACGTATGTCGGTTCTTTTGCATCCCTCTATAGTTGTCTCCATGGAGAATCATTGTATTGCTCTTGTAAATTAATCTACATCCCCCTATGCTGTAATCTGGAAATGGTTTGCTATGCAGTCTGACAAACAGCTGGTTGTCAACTAACTAAACCTGTGACTTAACTTGCTATAAGTTTGATCCATCTACATTGGATCTCATTACATCCAGATCTGACGGGCAGATCGTGCACCCACTCTACATCCCTAATACACTGTTGGTATAAGAACTGTCCGTGTTATGCTGGATACTCTCCTATAGGATAAGTCCACATCTGAAATTTATACTTAATTAACCTGGACTTGACCAACATTATGATACTCCAATATGAATGGATGATGTTTTGATTGATGTATATGAGTGGGTGTGTAGCCGCGGCTCCCATTTGTTTTTATAACCCCCTGTGACAACGTTGTCCAATTTTTAATTGGTTTGTGGTAGCCGTCTGTCCACATTGCTCCCTTCTCACTGTTTGAATTTTCTATTTGGTTTTTATCTTTTTGGTAAGTAATAAAGCTGGTTTGTATTTTCTACAGTGTTCTTTGTTGACCCTCTTTAGAGAATCTTCTCTCTGTTTTTTTCCCCTGTCAGGAGAGCCCATCAGAACGGAAGCTACAGCCCTCCTTTCTGCCTTCAGAATGGATTTCGAATCATGGGCAAGCAAAATGGAAGATTCCTTTCATGTGGAGCTAAATGCTCTGAGACAACAAGTCACAGCAAATGAGGAAGCAGTGTCAGTCTTAACCACTGCTCAAGATGACCATGAAGCACGTATAACAGCACTTGAAACCTCAAACGCGACACACCTCCGTCGCCTACGCCATCAGCAACTCTGCATAGAAGACAGCAAAAATCGCAGTCGCCAAAATAACATTAGACTGCAAGGCATACCGGAGGCAACTTCTGGAGCAGAGTTGAAACCCACTGTCATAGCTATCCTCAATAAAGTACTGGGGAGAGAGGCAACATCACCAATTGAACTAGACCATGTTCACAGAGTGGGAAGTCCGGAGGGGGCACGTGATGGTTGCCCCCGAGATGTTCTTTGTCGGGTCCACTACTTCACCTTGAAAGAAGAGGTCATGCGAAAGGCATGGAGCCTGGGTTCAGTAGACTTTTTTGGAGCCCCTATCCACCTGTACCCGGACCTGTCTCGCAATACGCTGTACATGCGTCGAGTGGTGCGCCCTCTCCTCGACCTTATACGACAAGCCGGAGCTTCATACACATGGGGTCACCCCTTCAGCAGGTTCACGCTATCAGACCCAGATCAACTGCCGGACTTTTTCCTCTTTATCAAGCAAGAACCGGTAGATATCTTAAACTGGCTGGATCATTCGGAAGATCGATCACGACAGATGGGACTTGGCTCACTCCCGCAGCGCCGTAGACATCCTAGGTCTAGATCAGCCTCATCCGGCCCCGGGATAAGAGGACCTACCTCTCCAGAAGATTGATACAACAGCTTGCTGGGGACTGATGTCTTGTATCGCCTTGACTTGTCTCCCATCTCACAGAGGGGTCCCGGTAACGTTGCCATATTTCTGGAGTCATGTTATCTTTATGACCCTCGGACTGTGACTTTCCTCTTCTTTAAAACCAGAGCTCTCTAGTAATCCTGGAAAGTGGTTCTGTAAGTACAGGACTTGGAAATACTAGCTCTTTCCCTGCTCTTTGCCGATTTAATAACTGTCTGGGGTTCGGGAGAGAGCATAGGCAATAGTCACTCTGTGACCCTCACTGTGAGGGGCACCAGGTAATGCCAATATGCACTAAATGGTTTTTTCTCTGTTATTATGTTCTATTTCAAATTGTTCTCTATCACCCCTCCCCCTATACTGTATGTGCTGGGGGGTTTGTGGTGGGGGTGGGGGATACCGCTCTGGGGAGCTTTGACCACCGGCTTTAATTGATCTCTGCTTCGTGAGATACAGGTCTAAAGGTGCCACCCACGGGGTGGTTGATTGCATCCATGGGTGGATCCTCCGCTCCCCCCTGCCCTCCAAATATGTATATTATGGGTTTGGCTAAATAATTTCTCTACACACAGGAATTAATATAAGTGTTCTAGTTATGTACCCCTAGGTTAACTACCTGAATCTTATCCACAAATTTAGTTGGCTGTTCCCAACTGTTATCGTTAAAGGTAGTTCACATGACTGGGTTTCTATTGTTTTGGTGAATAGGTATAGACAAGCGCATCCATGAGTCTTAACCCACTGGCCTTATATATCTGATGAGACTTAGAAATAGAGGCTCTGTCTCAGAGGGGGGATAACAAACATAGCAAGGCTTAGTATACATAACCTCACCCCACCCATGTTCTTTTATGTTGCAGTGGGAGTCATTTCAATCCCACCCAGAAGGTACTGTCCTTATTTTTATAGGAAAAAGCTGTCGCTTGCTTCACATGGGCTCAAATGTTAAGTGTGCGACATATAATCTCTATATGCCTGATTCGCTGTTGGGACCACGACTCAGGTCCATTCGTCTCGACCTCTCCCCCACGATAGGACGGGCACTGTTTGTGCCTAACGCGTGACATTTCACGCAGTGTTTTGCGTTAGCGACACATTAGTCTCTCAGACACATATTATTAGGTGTCCTTTCTTTTACACTTTACTTTCCCTTTTTTTTGTGTTTCTCCTTCTCTTCTCTTTAAACTTGCAAATTGCTCCTATTCCTTTCTCCCCCTCCCCACACTTACGCATTCACTTTTTTATTATTTTGCTCAGTACTGCTCTCTACTCTACAACCCTCCTTTTTTTTTTTTCATCTTGTCTTTTTATATATAACCTATAGCACCCCAGCATGGCTCACACGGTGACCTCACACCCACAGGTGAAATTTTGTTCATATAATGTAAATGGGCTTAACATTGCTTCAAAACGTGGGCAAATTCTGTATCAGATGCACAAAAGACAGGTTAACGTGCTTTTGCTGCAGGAGACCCACTTCCAATCTGGCTCCACCCCTTCCTGCTCCAACAGATACTTTAATAGATGGATCCACAGTACCAATCTGACACAAAAATCTAAGGGAGTATCTATTGCATTTCACAAAACACTCCCTATTGAATTGCTTGACCATATGACAGACCCACAGGGCAGATACGTCTTTGTGAAGATCTCCCTTTGGGGGACTAAATTTACAATAGCCAATATTTATTTACCTAACACACATCAAGTCCCATCGGCCTTGCAGTATTTAAAGACTCTGGCAGGTTTTGCTGAGGGCAAACTCATACTTGGAAGGGACTTCAATACTCCCCTGGATCCATTATTGGATTCCTCAACATCCCGTTCCTCTGTTTCCTTTCCTAAACTACGGGCTCTAAAACGTGCCATGTATAACATGCATCTTGTTGATGTATGGCGGATACTATATCCCGACTATCGAAACTACACACATTTCTCCAGCGTGCATCATTCTTACAGTCGTCTAGATTACTTTTTAATAGATCACGGCTGCTTAGACTGGTCCCCAAAATGTGAAATAGATCCTATGGTTTGGTCTGACCACTCACCAATATCCCTGACGCTTGCGGTCCCCTCTACCCCAGTAAAAGAATGGACATGGAGGTTAAATTACTCAATCCTAACTGAACCAGGCTTCGATGCACAGATAGCAGAGACTATAACAAACTTTTTTGCGGACCACGCCTCTGACGACACTTCACCACCGATTCAATGGGAGGCATTAAAGGCGGTTTTGCGGGGTAGCTTTATCCAATTGGGCGCTCGCCTGAAAAAAGAACGATCAGCTGCAATAACTACAGCGGTACACAAACTTAAAATGCTTGAGACTACTCATAAGCGTTCCCCCACGGCGGAGGTGCTTGCGGAGGTTTCTTCTGCTCGCACTCAGCTTAAGGAACTATACAAAGCGTCAGCACGTACATTTGCGAACAACCTAGCCTTTCATCAATACAAATTTAAGGATAAATGTGGTAGATCGCTAGCTCGCACCCTACATACCAAACAACCTAACACCTTTATACCTTACATTCAAGACAGGACCGGGAAGACTGTCTCAGCGCCAGCCGAGATGGGGCAGGTATTCCGAGACTTCTACCAATCCCTATATAACATACCTTCAGCAAGCCCCACTGAACTTACCTCTGTTACAGCAGAAAAACAAGCCTCATATATTGCGCAAACTGCACTTCCTACTTTAGATGATGCAACGATAGAGGACCTTGAGGATCCGATAACGGAAGATGAGGTCGCCCGCGCCATTGCATCTACCCCATCTGGAAAAAGTCTGGGCCCTGATGGCTTCACTCCAAAATTCTACAAACAATTTGCTCCCCTCCTTACCCCCTTCTTAACAAAAGTGTTTAACTCCATATCTGAGAGCTCAGTATTCCTAAAACCAGACAAAGACCTGACTATTTGTGCTAATTACCGACCCATATCGCTGATAGGAGTAGGTCTGAAGATGTACGCGAAGGTGCTAGCTAATAGACTACAACCATTATTGTCCCGCTTAATACACTTAGATCAGGTCGGCTTTGTGAGTGGAAGAGAGGCGAGGGATAACACCCTGAAAACACTTCTCATTACGGATTATGCTCGGACACATAATGTCCCATTGTGCCTCCTTACGGTTGACGCAGAGAAGGCGTTTGGCCGTGTCGACTGGCAATTTTTTCGCCTCTCACTACAGCAGTTAGGCCTAGGCCGGAACATGATCTCCAGAATAATGTCCCTATATACAACGCCCTCCACTAGGATTAGACAAAATGGTTCCCTCTCTCCAAAATTCACTATCCACAATGGAACGAGACAGGGGTGCCCCTTGTCCCCCATTCTCTATGTTCTGGTTATAGAACACTTGGCCATTGCCATTAAAAACAATCCGGCTATTCATGGTATTAATGTAGGCCCTATACATACCAAAATTGCCTTATTTGCAGATGACCTGCTCATGTTTGTCACCCAACCGCAAGTTTCCCTGCCTGCTATTATTCAAGAATTTAGGAGATATGGAGATGTTAGTAACTTTAAAGTTAATCATAGTAAGTCAGGAATTCTCAACATTTCACTCCCAAAAGCAGCTCTCCAACAGCTCTCATCCTCCTTCCCTTTTAAGACAAGCTCTACTACTATTCGGTATCTGGGAATCCATATTCCAACAGACGCATCCCAACTATTTTCCAGTAACTATACCCCTCTACTTCTCAGAACACAAACAGATCTGGCTTCATACGCTTCTAAACAGCTCTCTTGGTTGGGTAGGGTAAATGTCTTGAAGATGGATGTTCTCCCTAGATTCCTATATCTTTTTCAAACCATCCCCATATATATTCCCACCTCGTTCTTCCAAAAGCTTCAACAGATTTTTTCCAAATTCATATGGAAGGGAAACCGCCCCAGGATAAAATATGACACAATGACCCTCCCGAAGGTATGGGGGGGGAGCGGGGGTCCCAGATGCCTCTACATATCATAAGGCGGCGATACTCACACGTATCGTAGACTGGTTTCACCACCCCTCCTCCAAGCTCTGGGTCCAATTGGAGGGGCATCTCAATGAGATTGATCTTTGCGCCCTGCCGTGGACCCCTATTGCGCAGCGTAAGCATAGTTCACTCTCTACTGCTCTTACTCGGCAAACCCTTCGGATTTGGGACCGCCTGACTTTAACTGGTAAACTATCTAAACCTCAGGGCCCAATGACCCCTCTCTTTGGAACTCCGGCCTTCCCCCCAGCAGTAAACAGAAACAGATTTGGACCATGGAATAGGGATAGTCATAGACGCTTAGCGCAGGTTTTACGAGCTGATCCATCTCTGAGAACAGACATACCCCCCCAGACGAACAGAGGGCCCCCAACAATGTGGATACAGAGGGGTCAATTAATGTCATATGTACGTACTTTTTCCTCCATCTCTGAGATCCTAGCTGACCCATCAGACTTTGACGAGCTACTTTTACAATCAGACCCGCTCGCCCACGTAGTATCGTTGTTATATTCCATACTAGTAAACATCTCTGCCCCAGACCTTCCAACATACACGCAGAAATGGGAAACAGATCTACAACACTCCATCTCCCCTGCTGATTGGCAAAAAAGCTTTGTCCTGACGCATAGGATTTCTTTAGCGACCAAGTCCCAAGAAGGATTTAAGCTACTAACGAGGTGGTACAGATGCCCAGCGACTATCCAATGGTTTAATTCATCCTTGTCAGATACCTGCTGGTGGTGCATGTCCTCTAGAGGGACAATGCTCCACATTTGGTGGGAATGTCCTCCAATAAGGAAACTTTGGCAAAAGGTTTTTGATCTATACAGCAGGCTGATGGCGACCTCAATTAAACCTACTCCAGAGATAGCCCTACTATCTATGCTCCCAGGCCCCCTCAAGGCGATTAAAAAAGATATATTGCGCCACTTTTTGGCCGCAGTTAGGACAGTGATTCCCCGCCACTGGAGGACAACAGAGGTGCCCTCCTTGGGCGACTGGGCTGTCGAGATGGATCAGATAAGAGATCTGGAGCGCCTGATGGCGCAGGAAATGGGGAAGGAGGAACAATTTTCCATCACCTGGACCGCGTGGGCAATGTTTCGTTACTCCGACGACTTTTCTGTATGGGTCAGGGATGCCCCACCACCATCTACTGGCTAGCCATGCTGGGGTGCTCTCCACTTTCTTCATTATTCTTTACCTCTTTTCACAGTGTCTTTCTCGTCCCTCTCTCTACCTATTCCTCTTTCTGTTTTGAACCAGTTTCTTCAGCATATGAACAAAGGCCATATACCCAGATTAGTTTAACAACATCAATACTTTGTATAAATGAGCAAAAAAAAGGTCCCGACAGCATATCATGTAGGGGGAGATCCCTCTGATAATACCAATACGCAAAACCATATGAGTAAACATATGTTGGATCCCACGCATATAACATACTTACCATATGTCTAAAGACCTTTGTTTACAATGTGATATTTCGTTGTTTAACCAGAGACTTTATGTCAAATTATATACAGCTGCTCATATATGGTATAGATATATAACATTGTTTTTTTTGCACAATACATGTAATCACGTGTTGTAAGAGTACAATGTAGCAAACTTTCTCTTTCTGTTATATTTCCTTTTGTATTCTGTTTCTTTTTTCTGAAATAAACTAAGATTGAAAAGAAAAGAATTGTAATTACATGCCCCTGTTGAACAGGGGCAGAAAAATTGGTGGTGGTGCTGGTGCCACAACACTGTAAGTCCTCACTCGCTCTTGGTGGGCACAGAAACGGGCCCTGCTGTAAAATAGTAGATCAAGAATTGTAATTACATGCCCCTGTTGAACAGGAGCTGAAAAATTGGGCCTTAGGCACTGGTGCTGGTGCCACAACACTGCAACCCCTCACAGATACTCTAGTTGGAACGCAGGAACGAGCCCTGCTGCAAAGTATTGCATCAAAAATTGTAATTACACGCCCCTGTAAAACAGGGGCTGAAAAATTGGGCCTTAGGCACTGGTGCTGGTGCCACAACACTGCAACCCCTCACAGATACTCTAGTTGGAATGCAGGAATGAGCCCTGCTGCAAACTATTGCATCAAAAATTGTAATTACACGCCCCTGTTAAACAGGGGCTGAAAAATTGGGCCTTAGGCACTGGTGCTGGTGCCACAACACTGCAACCCCCACAGATACTCTAGTTGGAACGCAGGAACGAGCCCTGCTGCAAAGTATTGCATCAAAAATTGTAATTACACGCCCCTGTTAAACAGGGGCAGAAAAATTGGGCCTTTGGTGGTGGTGGTGGTGCTGGTGCCACAACACTGTAAGTCTTCACTCGCTCTTGGTGGGCGCAGAAACGGGCCCTGCTGTGAAATATTAGATCAAGAATTGTAATTACATGCCCCTGTTGAACAGGAGCTGAAAAATTGGGCCTTAGGCACTGGTGCTGGTGCCACAACACTGCAACCCCTCACAGATACTCTAGTTGGAACGCAGGAACGAGCCCTGCTGCAAAGTATTGCATCAAAAATTTTAATTACACGCCCCTGTCAAACAGGGGCTGAAAAATTGAGCCTTAGGCACTGGTGCTGGTGCCACAACACTGCAACCCCTCACAGATACTCTAGTTGGAACGCAGGAACGAGCCCTGCTGCAAAGTATTGCATCAAAAATTGTAATTACACGCCCCTGTTAAACAGGGGCTGAAAAATTGGGCCTTAGGCACTGGTGCTGGTGCCACAACACTGCAACCCCCACAGATACTCTAGTTGGAACGCAGGAACGAGCCCTGCTGCAAAGTATTGCATCAAAAATTGTAATTACACGCCCCTGTTAAACAGGGGCTGAAAAATTGGGCCTTAGGCACTGGTGCTGGTGCCACAACACTGCAACCCCCACAGATACTCTAGTTGGAACGCAGGAACGAGCCCTGCTGCAAAGTATTGCATCAAAAATTGTAATTACACGCCCCTGTTAAACAGGGGCAGAAAAATTGGGCCTTAGGCACTGGTGGTGGCGCCCAGAACTAAAAATGTTCTTACAAGCTATCAGCATGATCATTGAGGAGGAAGAGGATAATTACTCTGGATAGTCACTCAGCATCAGCATAGGCAGTCTTTGAAGGGATCTGAGATTTCAAAAATATTATTCGGTTACATCAGCATCAGGTGCTTGGTAGCTGGTGGTGATCCAAGACTGATTCATTTTTATGAAGGTCAGTCGTTTGACCGAGTCGGTGGACAGACGCACCCTGTGATCGGTTACAAAGCCTCCAGCAGCACTGAATGTGCGTTCCGAAAGAACGCTGGATGCAGGACAGGCCAGTAGCTCAATTGCATACTGTGCAAGCTCTGGCCAGTGATCCATCCTCAAGACCCAGTAACCCAGAGGATTTTCAGTGGGAAAGGTGCCCAAGTCAGATCTTGCCCCTTGGTATTCCTGCACCATGTAAAACAGACGCTGGCGATGGTTGCTGGAACTGATCATACCTTGGGGCTGCGGACTAAAAAATTGTCTGAGCGCATCGGTCAGATGGCCACCTTCTCCACCGCTCCTTCTTTGAATGACCGAAGCCTCAGCAACACGTTGTCTAAAAACAGGAGGTTGTAACCTCCCAGTCTCTGGGAACACATTGCACAGACCTTTCTGCAAGGCCTCCCGAAGATGTTTCATCCTCTGCTCCCTCTGTGACGGCAAGATAAGGTCTGCAACCTTACCCTTGTAACGTGGATCAAGGAGGGTTGCCAGCCAGTATTGGTCCTTCTCCTTGATACCACGAATACGAGGATCCTTACGCAGGCTTTGCAGGATCAGGGAGGCCATGCAGCATACGTTTGCTGAGGAATTCGTTCCAGAGTCCTCTGGGTCACTAAGGACGGCATGGTCTGCAGCCACCTCCTCCCTGCCACGTACAAGTCCATGTGTTTCTTGGGACTGATCCCTTAAAGACTGCTGCTGATGCTGAGTGCCAGGCTCCACCTCCATACTGACACAAGCCTCCTCCTCCTCGTCCTCTTCCTGTGTGATCGGCACGCAGGAACACTGTCTGGATAAAGGGGGCCTTGAGAGCTAAGGAAGTCCTCCTCTTCCTGCCTCTGTTCTGCCTCAAGTGCCCTGTCCATTATTCCACACAGCGTGTGCTCCAACAGGTGGACAAGGGGGACAGTGTCACTGATGCATGCACTGTCACTGCTCACCATCCTCGTGGCCTCCTCAAATGGTGACAGGACAGTGCATGCATCCCTGATCATGGCCCACTGGTGTGGGGGAAAAAAACAAGCTCCCCTGACCCTGTCCTGGTGCCACAGGTACTCATTGATGGCCCTTTGCTGCGTGTGCAGCCGCTGCAGCATGGCCAACGTTGAGTTCCACCTGATGGGCATGTCACAGATTAGGCGGTTCTTGGGCAACTTAAACGCCTTTTGGAGGTCGGCCAGCCGAGCACTGGCATTATATGACCGGCAGAAATGCACACAGACTTTCCTGGCCTGCCTCCGGACATCCTGTAAGCACAGATACCTGCCCAAGAACCGCTGCACCACCAAGTTAAGGACGTGAGCCAAACAGCGCACATGGGTCATTTGTCCCTGTCGGAGGGCAGAGAGGAGGTTGGTGCCATTGTCGCAAACCACCATTCCTGCCTTAAGTTGGCATGGCATCAACCACCTCTGAACCTGCCCCTGCAGAGCTGACAGAACCTCTGCCCCAGTGTGGCTCCTGTCCCCCAAGCACACCAGCTCAAGCACCGCATGGCATCTTTTGGCCTGCATAGTTGCGTAGCCCCTTGAACGGCTACGGAGCACCGCTGGTTCCGAGGACAAAGCAGCACAGGAAGAGGCCATGGAGGAAGAAGAAGAGGAGGGGGTGGAGGAGAGAGGTGTGTCACAATCATTAGTAGTGGCATTTTGGAGGCGTGGTGGCGGAACAACCTCCAACACTACTGCACCTTGTCCTGCATCCTTCCCAGCTGCCAGCAGAGTCACCCAATGCGCTGTGAAACTTGGGAAACATCCCTGTCCATGCCTGCTGGACCATGAGTCAGCGATAATATGCACCTTACCACTGACCGCCCTGTCCAGCGAGGCATGGACATTGCCTTCCACATGCCAGTAGAGAGCCGGAATTGCCTTCCATGAGAAAAAGTGGCGTTTGGGTACCTGCCACTGAGGAACCGCGGAACCGCACATTCCACAAACTTATGGAAGGGGGCAGAGTCTACCAACTGAAAAGGCAGCAGTTGAAGTGCTAGCAATTTTGCCAAGCTAGCATTCAACTGCTGGGCATGTGGATGGCTGTGAGCGAACTTCTTTCGGCAGTGCAGCAGCTGGGGCAGGGAAATTTGCCTGGTGCAATCTGACGTTGGTGTACCGAAAGTAGATTGCCCACAAGTACTTGGCTGTGACACACCTAATTCTACACCTTCATTCCTCTCAGTGCAGGTCTCAGAGAGGACTGAAGGTATAGGGGTTGGAGATCTCAGCTGATGAGGAACAAGGAGAGGTCCTCTTTGTTCTTTGGTGTGGGTCTTTCAGATATGCTTGCCAACGAACTGCATGGAAGGTCAACATATGTCTGGTCAAGCATGTGGTGCCCAAGCGGGAGATCTTTTGGCCACGCGAGATACGCTTGAGACATATGTTGCAAATAGCAGCGGTGCGATCTGATGCACTCGTCTCAAAAAAGGCCCACACCAAAGAACTTTTGGAATAACGTGCAGAGACAGCAGCGCCCTGCACTTGCGGAGCTTTGGGGTGTGATGCAGTCAGTGTGCTGCCCTTAGGCTGGCACCTGGAGGGCATCCTGCCTTGTTGGTGATGTGCCTCCTCCTCCTCCTCCTCTCTCCTATCAGGCACCCACGTTGAGTCAGTGACCTCATCATCCCCTCCCTCCTCATCACTGGAGCAAACCTGGCAGTATGCTGCAGCAGGGGGAGCATGACTGCCAGATTGCTGTCCTTCTTGGGCACCCCCTCTGTCTGTGCCCATGTTACTGCCTTCTTCTAGCTCAGTATCATCATCAGAGCCTTCTAAACGCTGGGCATTCTCCTGGAGCATGTACCCAACACTGTGGTCAAACAGTTCGAGGGACTCCTCAGGAGGACATGGTGGGGCTAGGGAAGGAGTAACTGATGCCATTGAGCCGAGGGAAGAGGCCGCGTTGGCAGCTGCTTTGCCAGACAAAGTACCCTGAGCATGGGTGAGAGAGGATGAGGAGGATGAGGACGGCTTGGTCATCCACTCGACCAAGTCTTCCGCATGTTGCGGCTCAACATGGCCAGCTGCCAAAAAAAAAAAAAAATATATATATATATATATATATATATATATATACTGATACTGCAG
The DNA here is from genome assembly GCA_037952925.1 of Lithobates clamitans. Classification (NCBI taxonomy): domain Eukaryota; kingdom Metazoa; phylum Chordata; class Amphibia; order Anura; family Ranidae; genus Lithobates; species Lithobates clamitans. The sequence continues at coordinate 207,675 of JBBGZY010001285.1, forward strand.
CTAGCAAAATCAACTGCCTGCCTGTAGTATGAGAACACCACCAACCTTCTACAGGTAGCTTTAGCTGAACACTTTGCAGAGCTCACAAAAAACTAACTTGTAGCTTATTTAGCTGCCTGCGGTAGTGATAGGATCAGGAAAACACCACCAACCTTCTAAAGGTAGCTTTAGCTGAACACTGTGCAGAGCTCGCAAAAAACTAACTTGTAGCTTATTTAGCTGCCTGCGGTAGTGATAGGATCAGGAAAACACCACCAACCTTCTACAGGTAGCTTTAGGTGATGTCATGAAAGGCGTCCTGTTAGCACAACCGCCGGCGGAAGATCGGTCAGCAGAACCACTGTTGGTAGAGCTAGAGGACGCGTTCGGAGGCGCGTTGGCGCGAACGGACGCGGGCGAGTGCGCGTTCGTACGAACGGGGCTACGCGGGTGCACGATGGTACGAACGGGCACGTACGGTCGGTACACGGGCGTGCACGAGTGCACGCGGATGCGCACGAACGTGCTGTGTGACAGTGTTTGGCGCCATTAGGCCTATTTAAAGGAGTCTGTCAGCACGCTTCCTTGCTGTCCGGTCTACAGCGTTCCCTGTGACCCTAAGCTACCTGATTATCTGCCTACCTGCTTCCTGTTACCCGGCCTGTTCCTGACTATTCCTGTTTGCTGCCCGTCCTTGACCCCGGCTCGTTTGACTACTCTCCTGCCTCCTCCTTCGGTTACCTGTTACCTGCCTGTTGCCAACCCGGACTGTATCTTGACCATTCTCCTGCCACCGTTTGGTACCTGCCTGCTCGCCAGTGTTGACCCGGCCTGTCTGATTCCGCTTGTGCTCCAGCTGGACTACAGAACACCTCCCTGCCGCCTGCTGTTCCAGTGTTCCTGCCATAAGTTCCAGTGCACCTTCCTATAGCCTGCTGTTCCAGTTCTTCAGCCCAACTACAGAACACCTCCCTGCTGCCTGCTGTTCCTGAGTTCCTGCCTGCTACAGTGCTACTCCTCACGGCCAGTGGTTCCAGTGTTCCAGACAGTTATCCGGTGTCTCCTCTTACAGTCTGCTGTTCCGGTGTTCCAGTTGAACTCAGAGACATCTGCCACTTGCCAGGCACTTGTGGCCCCCTGCGCTCTTGAGTCCCTGTTTCCTCTATCAGGGGTTCTTGAGCCAGAGGCACACGAGAGGCCATTCCCTGCATTCTGGGCTCCGCCACCAGGTACGTGACAGTACCGGACAGCCATGTCCGAGCCCACGCAGGGAGCCTCTCCCATGGACGAGCTTTGCCGCCATCTTGCTGGACTTACCCAAGCAGTAAAGAGTCTACAAGAGGGCTATACCCAACTGGAAGGCCGAGTGCAAGCTTTAGCAGCCTCTTCACCCCCTGCTTCCGTGACTCCTGCTGCACCCTCAGTGGTGATGATGCCGCCTGAACCCAGGGTCCCCACGCCTGAAAGATTTTCGGGCAACCGGAGTAAATTCAGGACTTTTCGCAATTCATGTGAACTCTTTTTTGCTCTTCAGCCAAGGACTTTCTCTCTGGAGGCTACTAAGGTGGGGTTCGTAATCTCGCTGTTGTCAGGCGAGCCCCAATCCTGGGCCCATCGTCTTCTAGAAAAGAAGGATGTTTCACTTGACACCTTAAATGACTTCTTCCAGGCCATGTCATTGCTTTATGAGGATCCCCAATTAACAGCCACTGCAGAGGCAGCCTTGCATACTCTACAACAAGGCCGCAGGCCTGTGGAGGACTACGTGTCGGAATTCAGACGTTGGAGCTCCGACACGAACTGGAATAATGCTGCCTTACGGTACCAGTTCCGTATGGGCCTTTCAGAACCTCTAAAAGATGAGCTGGCTCGAGTGGGCATCCCAGAGACTCTAGAGGGGCTTATAGATCTCTCTATCCAGATAGACAGACGCCTGAGGGAACGGCGTATGGAGCGATCCTCTGGTCCTTCTCGTCCTGTCTGGATGTTGCCCCGTGTGCCTAACTCTTCCCAATCTGCTTCACCAGCTTCAACCACCGTTACCTCAGACATTCCAGAACCGATGCAGCTGGGCCTCTTGCGCCCTTCCCTTACGCCTGAAGAGCGTCAACGCCGTCGGGCTGGTAACCTGTGCATGTACTGCGGGGAATCTGGACATTTTGTACGGACATGCCCGGCGAAGCTCCGTAAGTGCTTTTCTATTTCTCCCGCTCTTACTCCTGATGTACTAAATGACGTTTCTCATCTGGCTGTTCCGATTCTCTTACAGCTCCCAGGAGGGAATTTACAAACCAGCGCTATAATTGATTCCGGGGCCTGCAGCGGTTTCATAGACTGGTCCTTTGCCTCCAGACACCACATTCCTCTTCGGCCCAGAGTGAAAGGACTTTCTGTATATTTGGCCGATGGCTCCAACCTCAAATCAGGGCCAGTAACACAGGAAACTGTACCTTTGCATACCACCATTGCCGGCACTCATCAAGAGCTACTCAGTCTAGATGTCATCAAGTCTCCTCTATTTCCCATCATACTAGGCATGCCATGGCTAAAAGCACATAATCCGCAAATTGATTGGACCTCAGGGAAGATTGAGTTTGTATCCTCTTACTGCCAGCAACACTGTCTACCAGTAGCCACCGATGCCCCTTCTTCCCTACTCTGCATGGAGACTAACACCGAAACCTGTCAAATTGTACCCGAAGCCTACCACGGTTTCCTGGACGTTTTCAGTCAAAAAGGAGCTGAGATCCTTCCTCCCCATCGGCCATACGATTGCCCAATTGAACTTCTCCCAGGAGCAGAGATTCCTTTTGGGAGGATTTTCCCTTTGTCAGAACTGGAATTAGGGGCATTAAAGACTTACATTGATGACAATTTGGCAAAAGGGTTCATCCGACCTTCCACATCCCCGGCAGGAGCAGGAATCTTTTTTGTGGAGAAGAAAGACCATTCTCTACGCCCTTGTGTGGATTATCGGGCACTTAATAAAATCACAATTAAGAACCGATATCCTTTGCCCTTGGTGCCAGAACTTTTTCAAAGACTAGGGTCTGCAGCAGTGTTTTCCAAGCTGGATCTTCGTGGTGCCTACAACCTTGTCCGCATTCGTAGAGGAGACGAATGGAAGACTGCTTTCCGTACCCGATTTGGGCACTTTGAGTATTTAGTCATGCCCTTTGGACTGTGCAATGCTCCTGCTACATTTCAACACTTTGTGAATAACATTTTCAGAGACTATCTAGACCTGTTTGTTATTATCTATTTAGATGATATCCTGATTTTTTCTTCTTCTTTAGCTGAGCATCGTGAACATGTCAGAAATGTCTTGACCCGTCTACGGCTACATGGCCTCTACGCCAAACCTGAGAAGTGTGTCTTTGAACAAGAGAGTATCCAGTTCCTTGGTCTAATCATTTCTGTAGAAGGTATTAAGATGGACCCTCAGAAGGTCTCTGCTATTCTGGACTGGCCCGCTCCCACGGACAAGAAGGGAATACAACGTTTTGTGGGATTCGCAAATTTCTACAGGAAATTCATCAAAGGATTCTCAACCATCATTTCTCCTATCACAAAGTTGACCAAGCAGGGCCTTAAGTTTCATTGGTCCACGGAAGCTCAGGCAGCCTTCGCAACGCTAAAGAATCTGTTTGTTTCAGCCTCAGTCTTAAAGCACCCGGATCCCACATTACCATACACTTTGGAGGTGGATGCCTCAGAAATAGCGGTTGGTGCAGTGCTTTCCCAGAGACAGGGGCCTAGGGCTCTTTTGCATCCAGTTGCTTTCTTTTCTCGCAAATTATCCGAAGCAGAGAGAAATTATGACGTGGGCGATCGAGAATTGTTGGCAATCAAAGCCGCACTTGAAGAGTGGCGATATCTCCTGGAGGGAGCAGCTCATCCAATTCTTGTTTATACAGATCACAAGAATCTGGAATATTTAAAGACTGCCAAGAGATTAAGACCACGACAGGCCAGGTGGGCACTTTTCTTTACCAGATTTTCATTCCATATAACCTACCGCCCCGGATCAAAGAACACCAAGCCTGACGCACTGTCCCGAATGTACAATGGCTCTGAAGCATCTCCATCCCCAGACACCATCTTATCCTCAGGAAACTTTCTGCTGCTCCAAGGGGGCCTACTCTCTCAGCTCAAGCAAGCTTCTAGGAACGCATCTGTTCCACTTGATTCAGCTCTACAGTCCAGAGATGAGCTTCTCTGGTTCAAAGATAGGATCTTCGTACCCCAGGAGTTGCGAGCGGCAGTTCTTAGTTCCTGTCATGACCACATGTTGGCCGGCCATTTTGGGGTGTACAAGACATCTGAACTCCTTCAGCGCACATTCTGGTGGCCGCAGTTAAGGAAAGATTGCAGGGACTATGTGGAAGCATGTGCCACTTGCATTCAAAACAAGGGCAGCAAGTGTAAGGCTTGGGGTCTGTTGAAGCCATTACCCGTTCCGGAGAAGCCATGGAGGATGATCTCCATGGATTTTATTGTCGAGCTGCCACCTTCTGAAGGCTATACTACAATCTTTGTAGTGGTGGATAGACTATCAAAGATGGCTCACTTCTTACCAATGAAGGGCACACCTACTGCTGCTGAAACTGCAAGGACATTTATCAAGGAAGTGGTGAGGCTTCATGGCATCCCTGCAAATATTACTTCAGATCGGGGGGTGCAATTTACTTCTAAGTTTTGGAGAGCACTTTGTGGAGCTTTGAAAATTGACCTTTCTTTCTCTTCTGCCTATCATCCCCAAACAAATGGCCAGACAGAAAGAACAAATCAGACGCTGGAGCAGTATCTGCGCTGCTTTTCTTCTTTCTCCCAGGATGATTGGGCTCCGCTCCTACCTCTTGCCGAATTTGCCTATAACAATTCTGTCCATTCCGCCACAAAGCAGTCACCGTTTTTTGCAAATTACGGTTTCCATCCTCTGTTCCTGTCCAGTAACATCCCGGAGTGCCCAGTACCAGCCGTTCAGGAGAATCTAAACTTCTTTGAGTCAAATAATAAACTTCTGCAGGAGACTATGGCTAGGACTCAGAATTACAACAAAGAGGTGTTTGACAAGAAGAGAAGGGGGGAACTTGACCTCAAACCCGGAGATCAGGTCTGGCTGTCCACTTTGAATTTAAAACTGGCATGTCCTTCCAAGAAATTGGGTCCTAAATTTGTGGGTCCCTTCCCAGTTCTAAAGAAAATTAATAACGTGGCCTATGAACTAAAGTTACCGGAGTCATTCCGGATTCACCCGGTCTTTCACGTGGCCCTACTCAAACCTACGGTTCCTGATCCCTTTGTCAACCGGAGGGGTGATCCCCCTGAACCTGTAATTATTGACGGAGAAACCGAATATGAGGTTGAGTCCATTCTGGATTGCAGGAGGAGACGTAACCAAGTCCAGTTTTTGGTAAAATGGAAGGGGTACGGGCCTGAGGAGAACTCTTGGGAGCCGGAGTCCAACATTCATGCGAGGAGGCTGATTCTTGCCTTTAAAAGGTCCCATCCAAGTAAGATGGCACAGTTGGGCATCCGGAGGCTGCCCCTTGGGGGGGGGGCAATGTCATGAAAGGCGTCCTGTTAGCACAACCGCCGGCGGAAGATCGGTCAGCAGAACCACTGTTGGTAGAGCTAGAGGACGCGTTCGGAGGCGCGTTGGCGCGAACGGACGCGGGCGAGTGCGCGTTCGTACGAACGGGGCTACGCGGGTGCACGATGGTACGAACGGGCACGTACGGTCGGTACACGGGCGTGCACGAGTGCACGCGGATGCGCACGAACGTGCTGTGTGACAGTGTTTGGCGCCATTAGGCCTATTTAAAGGAGTCTGTCAGCACGCTTCCTTGCTGTCCGGTCTACAGCGTTCCCTGTGACCCTAAGCTACCTGATTATCTGCCTACCTGCTTCCTGTTACCCGGCCTGTTCCTGACTATTCCTGTTTGCTGCCCGTCCTTGACCCCGGCTCGTTTGACTACTCTCCTGCCTCCTCCTTCGGTTACCTGTTACCTGCCTGTTGCCAACCCGGACTGTATCTTGACCATTCTCCTGCCACCGTTTGGTACCTGCCTGCTCGCCAGTGTTGACCCGGCCTGTCTGATTCCGCTTGTGCTCCAGCTGGACTACAGAACTCCTCCCTGCCGCCTGCTGTTCCAGTGTTCCTGCCATAAGTTCCAGTGCACCTTCCTATAGCCTGCTGTTCCAGTTCTTCAGCCCAACTACAGAACACCTCCCTGCTGCCTGCTGTTCCTGAGTTCCTGCCTGCTACAGTGCTACTCCTCACGGCCAGTGGTTCCAGTGTTCCAGACAGTTATCCGGTGTCTCCTCTTACAGTCTGCTGTTCCGGTGTTCCAGTTGAACTCAGAGACATCTGCCACTTGCCAGGCACTTGTGGCCCCCTGCGCTCTTGAGTCCCTGTTTCCTCTATCAGGGGTTCTTGAGCCAGAGGCACACGAGAGGCCATTCCCTGCATTCTGGGCTCCGCCACCAGGTACGTGACAGGTGAACACTGTGCAGAGCTCGCAAAAAATAACTTATTTAGCTGCCTGCGGAAGTGATAGGATCAGGAAAACACCACCAACCTTCTACAGGTAGCTTTAGCTGAACACTGTGCAGAGCTCGCACTACACTAACTTGTAGTTTTAGCTGAACACTGTGCAGAGCTTGCAAAAAACGAACTTGTAGCTTATTTAGCTGCCTGCGGTAGTAATAGGATCAGGAAAACACCACCAACCTTCTACAGGTAGCTTTAGCTGAACACTGTGCAGAGCTCGCAAAAAAATAACTTGTAGCTTATTTAGCTGCCTGTGGTAGTGATAGGATCAGGAAAACACCACCAACCTTCTACAGGTAGCTTTAGCTGAACACTGTGCAGAGCTCGCAAGAAAATAACTTGTAGCTTATTTAGCTGCCTGTGGTAGTGATAGGATCAGGAAAACACCACCAACCTTCTACAGGTAGCTTTAGGTGAACACTGTGCAGAGCTCACAAAAAAATAACTTGTAGCTTATTTAGCTGCCTGCGGTAGTGATAGGATCAGGAAAACACCACCAACCTTCTACAGGTAGCTTTAGCTGAACACTGTGCAGAGCTCGCAAAAAAATAACTTGTAGCTTATTTAGCTGCCTGCGGTAGTGATAGGATCAGGAAAACACCACCAACCTTCTACAGGTGGCTTTAGCTGAACACTGTGCAGAGCTCGCACTACACTAACTTGTAGTTTTAGCTGAACACTGTGCAGAGCTTGCAAAAAACTAACTTGTAGCTTATTTAGCTGCCTGCGGTAGTGATAGGATCAGTAAAACACCACCAACCTTCTACAGGTAGCTTTAGCTGAACACTGTGCAGAGCTCGCAAAAAAATAACTTGTAGCTTATTTAGCTGCCTGCGGTAGTGATAGGATCAGGAAACACCACCAACCTTCTACAGGTAGCTTTAGCTGAACACTGTGCAGAGCTCACAAGAAAATAACTTGTAGCTTATTTAGCTGCCTGCGGTAGTGATAGGATCAGGAAAACACCACCAACCTTCTACAGGTAGCTTTAGGTGAACACTGTGCAGAGCTCGCAAAAAAATAACTTGTAGCTTATTTAGCTGCCTGCGGTAGTGATAGGATCAGGAAAACACCACCAACCTTCTACAGGTAGCTTTAGCTGAACACTGTGCAGAGCTCGCACTACACTAACTTGTAGTTTTAGCTGAACACTGCGCAGAGCTCTCAAAAAACTAACTTGTAGCTTATTTAGCTGCCTGCGGTAGTGATAGGATCAGGAAAACACCACCAACCTTCTACAGGTAGCTTTAGCTGAACACTGTGCAGAGCTCGCAAAAAAATAACTTGTAGCTTATTTAGTTGCCTGCGGTAGTGACAGGATCAGGAAAACACCACCAACCTTCTACAGGTAGCTTTAGGTGAACACTGTGCAGAGCTCGCAAAAAACTAACTTGTAGTTTTAGCTGAACACTGTGAAGAGGACGCACTACACTAACTTGTAGCTTTAGCTAAACACTGTTCAGAGGACGCACTACACTAACTTGTAGCTTTAGCTGAACACTGTGCAGAGGTTGCACTACACTAACTTGTAGTTTTAGCTGAACACTGTGAGGAGGATGCACTACACTAACTTGTAGCTTTAGCTGAACACTGTGCAGAGGTCGCACTACACTAACTTGTAGTTTTAGCTGAACACTGTGAGGAGGACGCACTACACTAACTTGTAGCTTTAGCTAAACACTGCGAGGAAGATCCACTACTCTAACTTGTACCTTTAACTGAACACTGTGAGGAGGACGCACTACACTAACTGTAAATAGTCTAGCTGCCTGATCAAAAGAACACCAGCAATTTTCTTCAGGTAGCTGTAAATACTGTAACAAGACAAGCCTGCCTGTCAGTAGGAAGATAACAGATAACGGATCTAGCTAAACTGAATACAGTGTATATATATATATATATATATATATATATATATATATATATATACAACACCTGGGATGCATATATATATACACAATACACTGTAAGTGCAGCTAACTCACTGACTGTCCTGCCTAATCTATCTAACTTAAATCAAATGACACTGTCTCTCTGTCTATCTCTTTCAACGCCGGAACACACACTACACAGGGCCGCCGTGCAGTCGGCCTTATATAGTGTGGGGCGTGTACTAAATCCCCTGAGCCATAATTGGCCAAAGCCTCCTTGGCTTTGGCCAATTATGGCTCTCTGTTCAGACGACGCTGTGATTGGCCAAGCATGCGGGTCATAGTGCATGCTTGGCCAATCATCAGCCAGCAATGCACTGCGATGCCGCAGTGAATTATGGGCCATGACGCGCCACACGAATTTGGCGCGAACGGCCCATATCGTTCGCAAATTCGGCGAATGGGTGAACAGACGATGTTCGAGTCGAACATGGGTTTGACTCGAACAAGAAGCTAATCCCTAGTCACCAGTATAGTATTTGTAAATTGAAATCATATCCCCTCTAAAGCGTCTCTTTTCCAGAGAGAATAACTTCAGTGCTCGCAATCTTTCTTCATAACTTATATCCTCCAGACCATTTATTAGCTTTGTTTCCCTTCTTTGTACTCACTCCATTTCCAGTACAACCTTCCTGAGGACTGGTGCCTAGAACTGGACAGCATACTCCAGGTGAGGCTGGACCAAAGTCTTGTAGAGTGGAAGAATTATCCCTGGAGTTAATTCCCTTTTTAATGCATGCCAATATTCTGTTTGTTTTGTTAGCAGCAGCTTGGCATCACATGCCATTGCTGAGCCTATCATCTACTAGGACCCCAAGGTCCTTTTCCATTCTAAATTCCCCCAGAGGTTCTACCCCTAGTGAATTGCATTCATATTTTTGCCAACCAATGCATCATTTTTACATTTTTCTACATTAAACCTCATTTGTCATGTAGTTGCCCACCCCATTAATTTGTTCAGATCTTCTTGCAAGGTTTCCACATCCTGCAGAGAAGTTATTGCCCTGCTTAGCGTAGCGTCGTCCGCAAATACAGAGATTGAACTGTTTACCCTATCCTCCAGGTTGTTTATGAACAAATTAAACAGGATTGGTCCCAGCATAGAACCCTGGGGGACCCCACTTCCCACCCCTGACCATTCTGAGTATTCCCCATTTATCACCACCCTCTGAACTTACCCTTGTAGCCAGTTTTCAAATCATGTACTCACCCTATGGTCCATGCCAATGGACCTTACTTTATAAAGTACACGTTTATGGAGAACTGTGTCAAATGCTTTTGCAAAATCCAGATACACCACGTCTATGGGCCTTACTTTATCTAGATGTCAGCTCACCTCCTCATAGAAGGTTAATAGACTGGTTTGGCAAGAACGATTCTTCATGAAGCCATGCGGATTACTGCTAATGATACCGTTTTCATTACTAAAATCTTGTACATAGTCCCTTCTCATCCCCTCCAAGAGCTTGCATACTATTGGTGTTAGGTTAACTGGTCTGTAATTCCCAGGTATGTATCTTGGCCCTTTTTTAAATATTGGTGCTACATTTGCTTTTTTCCAATCAGCTGGGACCAATCCAGTCAGTAGACTGTCAGGAAAAATTAGGAACAATGGTCTGGCAATTACCTGACTGAGTTCCCTTAGTAACCTCGGGTGAAAGCCATCTGGTCCCGGTGATTTATTAATGTTAAGTTTCCCAAGTCTATTTCTAATTCTGTCCTCTGTTAGCCATTAGGGTGCTTCCTGTGATGTGTCATGAGGACAAATGCTGCAATTTTGGTTACTGAAGCTTGTGAATAGGGATGAGCCGAACACCCCCCTGTTCGGTTCGCACCAGAACATGCGAACAGGAAAAAAGTTCGCTCGAACACGCGAACACCGTTAAAGTCTATGGGACACGAACATGAATAATCAAAAGTGCTAATTTTAAAGGCTAATATGCAAGTTATTGTCATAAAAAGTGTTTGGGGACCTGGGTCCTGCCCCAGGGGACATGGATCAATGCAAAAAAAAGTTTTAAAATCGGCCGTTTTTTCAGGAGCAGTGATTTTAATAATGCTTAAAGTCAAACAATAAAAGTGTAATATCCCTTTAAATTTTGTACCTGGGGGGTGTCTATAGTATGCCTGTAAAGGGGCGCATGTTTCCTGTGTTTAGAACAGTCTGACAGCAAAATGACATTTTGAAGGAAAAAACTCATTTAAAACTACCCACGGCTATTGCATTGCCGACAATACACATAGAAGTTCATTGATAAAAATGGCATGGGAATTCCCCAAAGGGGAACCCCGAACCAAAAAAAAAAAATGACGTGGGAGTCCTCCTAAATTCCATACCAGGCCCTTCAGGTCTGGTATGGATTTTAAGGGGAACCCCGCGCCAAAAAAAAAACGGCGTGGGGTCCCCCCAAAAAATCCATACCAGACCCTTATCCGAGCACGCAACCTGACAGGCCGCAGGAAAAGAGGGGGGGACGAGAGTGCGGCCCCCCCCTCCTGAACCGTACCAGGCCACATGCCCTCAACATTGGGAGGGTGCTTTGGGGTAGCCCCCCAAAACACCTTGTCCCCATGTTGATGAGGACAAGGGCCTCATCCCCACAACCCTGGCCGGTGGTTGTGGGGGTCTGCGGGCGGGGGGCTTATCGGAATCTGGAAGCCCCCTTTAACAAGGGGACCCCCAGATCCCGGCCCCCCCCCTGTGTGAAATGGTAAGGGGGTACTTACCCCTACCATTTCACTAAAAAGCTGTCAAAAATGTTAAAAATGACAAGAGACAGTTTTTGACAATTCCTTTATTTAAGTGCTTCTTCTTTCTTCTATCTTCCTTCATCTTCTGGTTCTTCTGGTTCTTCTGGCTCTTCTGGTTCTTCCTCCGGCGTTCTCGTCCAGCATCTCCTCCGCGGCGTCTTCTATCTTCTTCTCCTCGGGCCGCTCCGCACCCATGGCATGGGGGGGAGGCTCCCGCTCTTCTCTTCTTCTCTTCTTCTCTTCTTCATTTTCTTCTCCAGGCCGCTCCGCAACCCATGCTGGCATGGAGGGAGGCTCCCGCTGTGTGACGGCGCTCCTCGTCTGACAGTTCTTAAATAACGGGGGGCGGGGCCACCCGGTGACCCCGCCCCCCTCTGACGCATGGTGACTTGACGGGACTTCCCTGTGACGTCACGGGGAATGCGACAGGGAAGTCCCGTCATGTCCCGTGCGTCAGAGGGGGGCGCCGCCCCCCGTTATTTAAGAACTGTCAGGCGAGGAGCGCCGTCACACAGCGGGAGCCTCCCTCCATGCCAGCATGGGTGCGGAGCAGCCCGGAGAAGAAAATGAAGAAGAGAAGAAGAGAAGAAGAGAAGAAGAGAAGAAAAGAAGAAGAGAAGAGCGGGAGCCTCCCCCCCATGCCATGGGTGCGGAGCGGCCCGAGGAGAAGAAGATAGAAGACGCCGCGGAGGAGATGCTGGATGAGAACGCCGGAGGAAGAACCAGAAGAGCCAGAAGAACCAGAAGAACCAGAAGATGAAGGAAGATAGAAGAAAGAAGAAGCATTTAAATAAAGGATTTGTCAAAAACTGTCTCTTGTCATTTTTAACATTTTTGACAGTTTTTTAGTGAAATGGTAGGGATAAGTACCCCCTTACCATTTCACACAGGGGGGGGCCGGGATCTGGGGGTCCCCTTGTTAAAGGGGGCTTCCAGATTCTGATAAGCCCCCCGCCCGCAGACCCCCACAACCACCGGCCAGGGTTGTGGGGATGAGGCCCTTGTCCTCATCAACATGGGGACAAGGTGTTTTGGGGGGCTACCCCAAAGCACCCTCCCAATGTTGAGGGCATGTGGCCTGGTACGGTTCAGGAGGGGGGGGCCGCACTCTCGTCACCCCCTCTTTTCCTGCGGCCTGCCAGGTTGCGTGCCTGGATAAGGGTCTGGTATGGATTTTTGGGGGGACCCCACGCCCTTTTTTTTTTTTTTTTGGCGCGGGGTTCCCCTTAAAATCCATACCAGACCTGAAGGGTCTGGTATGGAATTTAGGGGGAACCTAACCTCATTTTTTTTTTTTATTATTTGGCCGGGGTTCCCCTTAATATCCATACCAGACCTGAAGGGCCTGGTATGGAATTTAGGAGGACTCCCACGTCATTTTTTTTTTTAAATTTTGGTTCGGGGTTCCCCTTTGGGGAATTCCCATGCCGTTTTTATCAATGAACTTCTATGTGTATTGTCGGCAATGCAATAGCCGCGGGTAGTTTTAAATGAGTTTTTTCCTTCAAAATGTCATTTTGCTGTCAGACTGTTCTAAACACAGGAAACATGCGCCCCTTTACAGGCATACTATAGACACCCCCCAGGTACGAAATTTAAAGGGATATTACACTTTTATTGTTTGACTTTAAGCATTATTAAAATCACTGCTCCTGAAAAAACGGCCGTTTTTAAAACTTTTTTTTGCATTGATCCATGTCCCCTGGGGCAGGACCCAGGTCCCCAAACACTTTTTATGACAATAACTTGCATATTAGCCTTTAAAATTAGCACTTTTGATTTCTCCCATAGACTTTTAAAGGGTGTTCCACAGCATTCGAATTTGCCGCGAACACCCCAAATTGTTCGCTGTTCGGCGAACTTGCGAACAGCCAATGTTCGAGTTGAACATGAGTTCGACTCGAACTCGAAGCTCATCCCTACTTGTGAAGATGTCTTTCCTCATTCTTGATAGGGCTAATATCGTCTGTCCTCACTTGTTTACTGTTTATATACTTAAAGACTTTCTTGGGATTTTTTTTGCTCTCCTCCACTATGTGTCTTTTGTGTTCCATCTTAGCTGCCCTAATTGCACCCTTATACCACGTACACACAAGTGGAATTTCCGACAGAAAGAGTCAGATGGGTGCTTTTCATCGTATATTCCGACCGTGTGTATGCCCCATTGGACTTTTTCCATCGAAAATTCAGATGGACTTAGATCAAGAACATGTTCTATATTTTTCCGACTGAACAAATTACTATCGGAAAAAATGCTCGTCTGTATGCTGTTCCAACGCACCAAAAACAAACTTTTTGGCCATCTTCACTCCCAGCAGATCTGCACCCTCCTCATTTAGGTGCAGTCCGTCCCTTCTATAGAACTGGAGACCGACTGAGAGGTCGACCCAGTTCTCCAGGAACCCAAACCCCTCCTTACTACACCAGCTCCTCAACCACTTGTTTACTTCCCTAATCTCCCTCTGCCTTTCTGGTGTGGCTCGAGGTACCGGTAGTATTCCTGAGAATACTACCTTGGAGGTCATTTTCCTCAGTTTAGCTCCTAAGTCCCTAAAACCATTCTTTAGGACACTCCATCTGACTTTGTCATTGGTGCCTATGTTGGTGGTGCCAGACTCTCCAAGTAATCTGTTCACCAGATCCGTGATGTGCCGAACCCGAGCACCTGGTAGACAGCATACACTTCAGCGCTTCAGGTCTTTGTCACAGATTGCCCTTTCTGTCCTTCTAAGAATCGAGTCCCCTACCGCCAGAATCTGTCTATACTTTCCCTTCACTTCCCCCCCACTCTCACTGGAGGAGTTCTTCCCCTGGCAGCTAGTAGAGTCTCTCAGCTCCAGCAGTGCTCGTCCCTGACCAGTTTCAACAATGTTACTCAATGGAGCGTACATATTGGGATGCTCCAGCCCAGGATCGGCCTCCCTGCCATTTCCCCCTCTATCCTTCCTGACTGTCACCCATCTACTCATTCCTAGTGCCTGCACCTCTTTGTCTCTACCCGCCTCTGTGCTGGCCCCTGCCGGCACCTGCTGGGTAAGTTCCCGGCTCTCCTTTATTATGGAGGGTCTTTTCAGTGCTGACAGTTGCTTCACTAGATTTAGAACCTGGGCTTCAAGGGAAACAATGTGCTTACATTTTGCACAGCAGTATTCGCCCTCGATCAGATGATCATATCAAAGACGTACACCAAGTCGCATCTCCACACCGTGCATCGTACCTACTAAATTAGTGAGCATTGGGGATTATACCCTGTCCAAATTACCTAACAACTAGCTTCCTGACACTAATACTCAACAATACAATACACAGGTACTCAACAAACAATACACAGGTATTTGCCGCCCACATGCACTCGCAGACCACTTGCAGTCGCAGACCATGTGCACTCGCAGACCACGTGCAGTCGCGTGAATTTGATACGATTAAGGTATATTCTTTCCATATGCAGACAAAGTGATTGTTGCTTAGCCAATTAGAATTACTTAAAACCCCTCCTCTATACATCCTGGGGCTGCACAGTTGTATGATTATCATGTTTATGTACATTTTAAATATTTTGATATTAAATAAAATTTGTATTTTTTATCTTAACTTACCATGTTGTAGAACTCATTCTGGCACCTTCAAAGTCCCGCCTTTTGCATCTCCATATTTGCCTTTTAACATAAACAAACCCTTGAAATAACTTTTGGGTCATGGGAATCCCTGACAATAAATAGAAGTGGCTCTTCTTAAATCCTTTCATTTTCTCGATCTACATGTCCTCACTTGGGCAGCTGATAATCTCCCATGGCTTTGAGTACCAGCTCACCCCTTTAGTCTCCCAGTACACCACTAGTTTACTAACTGATGTATCAAGTATGGAAGTCACACCACTTCAAAAAACTAAATCTTTCTAAAACTTTAATATAAAATATGTTGGTGCGCTTATCAAACTTTCCCCATCTGTTGGAGTGGTGCTTATATATAAAATCCTAAACCATAAAAACACCCTGATATAGTCAGTAAAGTGAATAAGTGCAAATAAATAATAAATCAATAAAGTTAATAAATGCAAAAAATGCATCAAAAAACATATACCCTGATATCACAATCAGTAAAGTGAATCGGTGCAAATAAATATATCAATCAATAAAGTGAATAAATGCAAATAGATGCATCAAAAAACATGTAAGGGAACACACATCCCTAGATATATGTAGATGGGGAAAAAAAAAAACAATAAATAGTGTCTGTTTGTGTTAATCCAGCTGAGGTCTGAATGTCCAATCACTTGCCTTTGATGAACTTGCTTGTATTTCAATTCTCACAGATCACAGTTGCATGATGAATTACATTTGAAAGGTAATGATTCACATAAAGTGTTTTTAAATAAAGTGTTTTTAAATGCTACAAGACTGGGCAAACAATGTCATCCACTCACACATTTGCTGTAGCTGAATCGCTTTTGTTATAATGGTCAGACAGCTTCACTGCTCATACAGCTATCGCTGTGTTTGCCGAACAAATCAAATTTGGAATTAAGAAACATTATTCACTAAAAAGATCTGTTGAACACAGACTTCAGCCCCCCCTATGGTCAAACTTGGTATTTATATCCAAAGTAAATAGTAGAGGACAATAATCCATAGTGCTATGCCCTCCAGTGGTGAGTATTAAATATAACATCACTAGCGAGAAGCATGCATAGATAAGTATAATTCAACCACAAATGAATTAAAAATTATTACAATACATACATCACAGCCTCCATATTATGGTTATATAATTTTTATAATATAGGACCCTTAATACCATTCCCTCCTGTAATGAGCCATGGGAAAAAAACACTGAAAATAAATAATATTTAAAAACCAAAAGAGATAAAATTTAAAAACTAAAAATCTGAAATAAAACAATTCAAGTCAAAATCAATATTCAAGCCCCTCGGCGATAAAGTGCACATTTCAAAGATCCATCTGGGTTCACTTTTACCTAACTCTCTGATCTTATTACTACCCCTCCAGTGGGGTTTGTACTTATCAATAACCCAGAATTTTATGTGAGTAGGATCTTTATTATGATGTAGTGCAAAATGGTGGGATAAACTGTGTTTGGGGTAGCCACTTCTAATATTTTGTATATGTTCCTGTTTCCATAAGGGATGTTTAGTTCGTCCTATATACTGTAGTAAACATGTACACTGCAACACATACACCACCCCTTCCGTCCTGCAAGAAATGAAATCCTTGATTACATACTCTTTGTTGGTACTCGTGGAAATAAAATTTGTGCATTTTTGGCCATTAAGGTTTGTATTCCTGCATGCGTAACACCTTCTGCAGGGATAAAAACCTTTTCCCTGAAAAAAAGTTAGGTCATTAGACCTCTTAGGTGGATCTGCGACATTTTTTGCAACTAAGTCCCTCAGAGTTGGAGCCCTCCGGTAAGTAAAACGTGGTTTCTCCAGTAAAATCGATTGCAATTGTCTGTCAGCTTAAAGAAGTGACCAATGCCTTTTGATAATCTGTTCAATTTGTTTATGTTGTGTATTAAAAGTCATAATTAAGGGAATTTCTTGATATTGTTTAGACTCCTTTACTTTATACTGTATAAGTTTCTCCCGTGGAATATCATATACTTCTTGTATTTTATCTTCTATAAAGTTTTAATTATATCCTTTACTTGTAAATTTATTTCCTATAATTTTTGCTTGTTCCAAATAATAATTTTGGCTGGAACAGTTCCTTCTCAGACGTATCAGCTGGCCTTTAGGTATGTTAATAAGCCAGGGTTCATGGTGGCAACTGTCTACCGGTATATAACTGTTCCTTTCCACAGGTTTGAAGAAAGTTTTTGTAGTTAGTATTCCCTCTTCTTGACAAATTTCCAGATCAAGGAAGTGAACCTTTTCATTACTAATTTCATAAGTAAGTTTAATATTTTTCTGATTGTTATTTAATTTTTCAAAAAATTGTACCAAACTATTTTCATCCCCCTTCCATATGACTATTCAGTCATCTATAAATCTTCTGTAAAGGATCAAATTATCAGGAAGGTCAGTGTATATGGCCTGTTCCTCCCACTTTGCCATAAATATATTTGCAACACTTGGTGCATACTTAGCACCCATCCCAATGCCATTCAATTGCCTATAATATTCATTATTGTTCCAAAAATAATTGTGTTGCAAGACAAAAGCCAAACACCTCAGAATAAATCTCTTTTGTTTCGAGATCAAATTAGTAAATTTATCTAGAGCCCATTTCGTAGATTGAATGGCTTCATCATGATCTATTATCATATACAGCGATGATACATCCGCTGTGGCTATTAAATACTTATGTTGGGGTACCAAATCCATTTCATTTAGTATCTGAATAAGGTGCTTTGTATCTCTCAAGTAGGCACATGTTTGTGGCACTAAGGGCTGTATAAATTTATCTACATATTCTCCCATTCTAGAGTTTATAGATTGTATTCCATTAATTATAGGCCTTCCTGGAGGATTTGGTGGATTCTTGTGGATCTTTGGTACTGTATATATAATGGGCACCCTGCATACCTCAGGTACCAAATATTTCTCTTCCTTCTTGGTTAGAATATTCTTCATACTTCCTTTTAATATAAGTTCACGTAACTCTTCTTTATATTGCCTTGTTGGATTACCCTTCAATTTAATGTAGGTACTAGTATCACTTAATTGGTCTACTAACTCCTTATTGAAAACAAAAAGAACGGATTTCCCCAAGGTGGGGTTTTTAGGCAGCACGACAAATTGAGTCAAAAAATGTATGAAAAGTATAACAAATTTATTTGTACAAAAGTAACATGGTATAAGTACTACACCAACAATTAAAACAATGAGCTCCAGTGGGAAGTACCTTAACACTAAAAATTGGGCTAAACATACATTGGCAGACACATATTCATAACAAAACTTGGTATCATGAACATTGAACCTGACACGTTTCAACCCATATACTAAGTGTCTTCTTCAGAGGGTCTCTCTGCTGGAAAATATATACAAATAGAGTTGGCATACATATATGAATCCCATTATATATGGCAAAAGTTGTATTTACTGTACAGTATACAATATGGTATAATTACCCAGCAATGTATGTCCAGCGGGAAAGGAGAAAAGCCTCCCACATGGAGATCCCTTAAAAAGCTATCTTCCTCTCCTCCCCAGGGCAGAGTCCCATGCACCTCTACCGCCACAGCAACTCAGACCGGGGCAGTGAAAACAGTGACGTAACTTACGAGAGGTCACACTCTCATGCACCGCCCGCCAGGCAGAACGGCTGAAAGACAAACCACACCTGCGATGAAATTAATAAAAAATAAACTAAATCAACGCCCATTACATATACAGCAGATTAACTAAATTTATTGTGGAGAAAAAGGGCCACTAGGGGACTAAAGCCTCCAATTATATCATGCGTACACTACTAACAAGGAATTTAGCCATGTTAGTGTATAGGATAAATTGGTAAGGATAATTCTTAGAGTTGTGATTGTGCAGGAACTGTTCTGATGAGGTCCTCTTTAAGCAAGAAGCACAGAAATTGCAAACTAGACTGTTAGCACGGGGCTATAGCCGCTCCTGCCTATGCAGGGCTTACAAACGAGCAGCCGCACAATCCCGACATAATTTACTGTTTAACAAGAAGGCCACGAATAGCCCTGGTATGGATCCTACCAGGGTCATTCTACGTTTTTCCAAACAACATAATGCGATCATAAACATTATCCAAAAGCATTGGCCCATACTTTTGGATGATCCAAAAGTTAGCAGGTTCATTTCGGATACTCCTTCAATTACCTACAGACGGGCTACTTCACTAAGGGACAAATCTGTTCAAAGTGAGTTCAAAAGCGCACAAAAAAGACGAAAGCACTGTTCCATTTTGGGATCTTTTCCCTGTGGACATATGCGTCTTATATATTGTTCCTGTCAATATATAAGACGCAAAAAAATCTTTAATCTTCCAAATGGGACAATCTTTAGGCTGGCACACTTTACCAACTGCCATACACGAGGAGTTGTGTACCTCATGTCATGTGAATGTGGAGCATATTACGTGGGTAAGACGAAACAAGAATTCCACCGGCAAATATCCAAACATATCTACCACATGCAAATTGGTATTCCATACCTACCACTTGGACAACATGTGATGGAAACCCACAATTATAAAATGCCCAAAGTGTCCTTTGCTGCACTCGATCGAATTCATATACCAGAACGAGGCGGCGATTGGAACAAAATTTTGTTGCAGCACGAACAGAGATGGATATTTAAACAAAATTCCACCTCTTTCCCAGGATTAAATGAGGCAATTTCGTTCGCCCCATTTCTAAAGGGCTTTGTCTCTGGAAAAACTCAATAGCAACATTTCTTTTTAGAGTGGTCACAAATAGAATTAAAACATATAAATTCTTCTGACCATGTCCCTGGCCTTTGTCTCTTCTCTCCCCCTGCGCAATGTATTTTTCCTTTCCTCATTTATGCTTACTTTTATTCTTTATTTTTGTTTTCATTTATTTCTGTTTGAAAATTGAAATCTGATGTTGCAGAGCTACCAATGTTTGTGATTCAATTCCCCTATATTTACTGATGCTTTACATATATACAATGTGTGTGATCACTTTTCAAATGTGGATAACGTATATATGCAGGGTATTGTGAGGGTGTGGGGAATGGTGTCCGTCGTATTTGCATAGATATTCGGTCCCCTCCCCCTCACAAGCTTGCCTTGCCGACATGGTTTTTGTATTCCCTTTCCTTATTGTTTCTCCCTTCCCTGCTGGAGCCCCAGCGCCTCGTTCGCCGCTGCTTCCGGGCCGGGGGTGATCTCTTTTTGACGTGACTTCCCGGCAGGGGGGGCAGCCTATCCAGGCGGGTCCTCCCCCCCTATCCCCCATTGGACGTTCGGGCAGGTACCGAGCGCCATGTCGGGGATCCTCCCCCTCTTGCCAGCAGCGTTCCGGAACACTCTCGGATGCTCCCCGTCATTGCGCATGCGTGGGGCCCCGTGCGTGCGACGTGACATGGACGCATCGCGAGATTTGGGCGAGAGTGACGTCCGTTCGGAGCCTATGGCTTTTCCTGAACGCCGGGGAGGCCACACTCGGCCGCTTGGATGGCGGCCATTCCTCCTGCCATGACTGATTAGGTGATCGCATACACCTGTGGTGAACTAAAATAAGACATACACACCCCCAACATATATAGAGCAGTAGTAACAACACACTCTAATGCCTCGTACACACGGTCGGATTTTCCGATGGAAAATGTCCGATCGGAGCGTGTTGTCGGAAATTCCGACCGTGTGTGGGCTCCATTGGATTTTCCAACACACAAAGTTGGAGAGCAGGAGATAAAATTTTCTGACAACAAAATCCGTTGTCGGAAATTCCGATCGTGTGTACACAAATCCGACGGACAAAGTGCCACGCATGCTGAGAATAAATAAAGAGGTGAAAGCTATTGGCCACTGCCCCATTTATAGTCCCGACATACGTGTTTTACGTCACCGCGTTCAGAACGATCGGACTTTCCGACAACTTTGTGTGACCGTGTGTATGCAAGACAAGTTTGAGCCAACATCCATCGGAAAAAATCCATGGATTTTGTTGTCGGAATGTCCGAACAAAGTCCGACCGTGTGTACGCCCTATTAGTCTCTCCCTGCCTGGTGGACTAGAAGCACCTGTCACAATGTAAGTACATTACTTAGCGATGTGCCGTTGCACCATTTTTTTGCCCAATGCAACTATGGTTTATGTGGAAATCATTTTATTTCCACATTGTTTTTCATTTATTAATCATTATTATTTTTATAGTGACATTACTTTTTGTTTGTTTTTATACTTTAGACTGGTCGACTCGCATTGGATATCAATCCTGCTGAGTTTGACTAAGCTTGCGACCAATTCCGGGTTGGCTGACAGGCAACAGTCCAGTTACATGAGGCAATATGGTGCAGTCACATGCGCTACCTAACACATTTTGAGGTACAAAGTTTGGGATTCACAGTTTGTTTTTTCACCCCCCCTCTTTTGGGTTTACTCTATCTTTTCTGGCACTTCCCATCCTTCACACTGTCATCCTTCACACATTTTGACCTATCTTCTCACCCCTACACACACACACTGCATGGTCTGTTCACCCAATACCCCCCCTTCCCTCCACTCCCTCACTCCCCCCCTTCCCCCCCTTCATCACCTCATCATTATTATTACATATGGCATAGACTGAGTGTTTTGTAATACCTATGATACAACTCTAAGAATTATCCTTACCAATTTATCCTATATACCAACATGGCTAAATTCCTTGTTTGTAGTGTATGCATTGGAGGCTTTAGTCACCTAGTGGCCCTTTTTGTCCATAATAAATTTGGTTAATCTGCTGTATATGTAATGGGCGTTGATTTAGTTTATTTTTTAATTTCATCGCAGGTGTGGTTTGTCTTTCGGCCGTTCTGCCTGGCGGGCGGTGCATGAGAGTGTGACCTCTCGTAAGTTACGTCACTGTTTTCACTGCCCCGGTCTGAGTTGCTGTGGCGGTAGAGGTGCATGGGACTCTGCCCTGGGGAGGAGAGGAAGATATATATATATATATATATATATATATATATATATATATATATATATATTTTAAGGGATCTCCATGTGGGAGGCTTTTCTCCTTTCCCGCTGGACATATATTGTTGGGTAATTATACCATATTGTATACTGTATGGTAAATACAACTTTTGCCATATATAATGGGATTCATATATGTATGCCAACTCTATTTGTATATATTTTCCAGCAGACAGACCCTCTGAAGAAGACCCTTAGTATATGGGTTGAAACGCATCAGGTTCAATGTTCATGATACCAAGATTGATTGAAGATACCATGATTCCAATTACCTCCTACTTCCTCCCTCCCGGGGGAAAAAACACATTATTTTTTAGATAAATCAGTGGTGAATTATACTCCCAATTATATACGTGAATCTGATCCCAAATTTTAAATGTGTGATGTGTTATAATATGTGTATCTGAACCTAAGTTTCTAAATTGTGGCAGATTCCATAATAAATATTTCAATCGTTCCCTACTCAAACCTGTTTCTAAATCAACCCATCTTTTATTGGTGCCCTCTTTTACCCAGTCTATCGCCCGTGATAATACAATCACATTATAATACTTTTTAAATTAAGGTAAAGCCAACCCCCCCTGTGTTTTCTCTCTACTTAACACCGTGTATGCAATCCTAGGTTTCTTTTTATTCCAAACGAATCCACTTATTAATCCTAATAATTTTTTTTAAATAACTTTAAGGCAAAGGGATTGGAAGCATCTGCATCTTATAGAACACCTTTGGGGCAAGCACCATTTTGACTGTGTTGATTCGCCCAATCCATGAGATCGGGCGATATATCATTCTTTTTATTTCTAGTCTAATTTCGTCTAAAAGAGGAATACAATTTAGCAGATACATCTTCTTCACTGATCTTGTTAACTTAACCCCCAAATATTGGATGTTTTCCCTCCACGGGAAATGAAATACCTCTCTGAGTCTAGTTACTTCCTGGCTGTCAACATTTACATTTAGGGCTTCTGATTTTCCGAGATTGATTTTATAGTTTGAAAGCTCACCGTACTTCTTTAATAAAGACAATAGGTTGGGAATCGAGATCCTAGGTTTTGTAATGTAGAGAAGGACGTCGTCAGCAAAAGCTGCCACTTTATGCTCCTCCTTCCCCACTGTACAGCCACTAATATCCGTATTTTTTCAGATCACGGCCAGAAGGGGCTCTAGAGTCAGTACGAAAAGGAGGGGAGACAGCGGGCATCCTTGCCTAGTCCCATTCTCCATTGCGAACTGGGCTGAGTGTAAGTTATTAACTTTCACGAATGCTGTGGGGTGGTTATATAGAACTTTAATCCATTTTAGCATTGTGTCTCCCACGCCCATGGCTTCAAGCGTTGTAATCATAAATCGCCAGTCTACTCTGTCAAAGGCCTTCTCGGCATCTATTGACAGAAATAGGCCTGGGGATCCACTGCTCCTAATGGCCTCTGAGATGAGCAAGGTCCGCACCCCATTGTCTCTTCCCTCTCTTCCCGGAACAAAGCCCACCTGGTCCGGATGGACAAGGTAAGACATCCTTTCCTTAAACTGTGATGCAAGCACCTTTACGTATAATTTAATATCTGCGTTTATTAGCGCTATCGACCTGTAACTAGAACAAAGGGTGCGGTCCTTGCCCTCCTTAAGAATCAAGGTCACCAAAGCCATCAATGCTCCCTCACACAGTTCGCCTTGCGTCCCAAGCCCATTCCAGAACCGACAAAGCCTAGGGACCAGGGTGTCTTCAAATCTTTTAAAAAAGCAAGAAGTGAAGCCATCTGGACCGGGGCTTTTCCCTAAGGGAGAAGATTTTAAAGCCAAGCGGATTTCTTCTTCAGTTATGGGACTGTCTAGTTCTTTTATATCATTTTCAGTCAGTCTTGGAAGCCCCGCCTCCTTCAAAAAATCGCCCACTCTTTCCTCTTTTTTCCTTCCAATGCTATCACTTGATCTCACGGAATAAAGAGATGTGAAGTACTGTCTAAATTCTTCACCAATCTCTCTCGATGAGAACCTCATTTCCCCTTTTTTATTTTGAATTCTGTCGATGAAATTTACGTCTCTTTTTTTCCTCAGGATTTTTGCCAAATGTTTGCCCACTTTGTTTCCCCACCTATATTTGTCTCTGAGATGCTTATTCATAATCCTATTCGTCTCATTCTCCATTAGATCTTTTAATTCATCTCTTTTAATTGTCAGTTGCTGCAATAGGGGCCTATCTACTCCTCCAAGGGCTTTATGAGTCTGTTCTAACTTACAGATCTCTGACATAAGT
This sequence comes from Lithobates clamitans, assembly GCA_037952925.1. Lineage (NCBI taxonomy): Eukaryota > Metazoa > Chordata > Amphibia > Anura > Ranidae > Lithobates > Lithobates clamitans. The sequence goes on from JBBGZY010001285.1 coordinate 231,780, forward strand.
TTCTCTTTCTTTTTTGGCTCTTTCTTTTTTCACTCCCGCACCTACAGAAATCAGAACCCCCCTTATATATGCCTTGAAGGCTTCCCATAGGACAGCCTCCGAAATCTCTCCAGTGTCATTTATCAGGAAGAACGAGTCAATTTCTTGTTGAATTTTTCCGGCAATCTTAACATTCCTAATTAAATTCTCGTTTAGACGCCACGTATACGGGGGTTTTTGTAGCCCTTTTACTCTCACTTTCATCAAGACTGGAGCATGATCTGACAATGTTCTAATCTCTATCTTCGTTTCCTCCACTGAGTCCAATAGGCTATGATCCACCATCAGATAGTCCAATCTTGAATAAATTCCATGCACGGGGGAGAAGAAAGTGTAATCCCTGACCTTAGCGTGTTGAACCCTCCATACATCAATCAACTGACAGTCATGTAATTTTTGTCCTACCCTCATCAGGAGGTTTTTACTCATCCCCCGTGCACTTGACGAACTATCCAAGGCTGGATCAAGGCAGAAATTGAAGTCTCCCGCCAGTATCACCTCCCCCTCTCTAAATTCCATCAATCTATTTAGAATCTGGGAAAGATATTTGGTCGGGCCTCTATTCGGGCAATAAACATTGGCGAGAGTGAGGATCCTCTCCCCAAGTTTAATCTTTAAAAAAAGAAAGCGACCTTCTGGGTCAGATTTCCTTTCTATTAGAACATAATTTAACCTTTTAGGGAAACCTATTGCCACCCCTTTTGCCCGTTTTATGGGGGAGTCGCTATATATCCAATTTGGGAAATTCCTAGAATACAGCTTAATACCTGCCTCCCACACCAGGTGGGTTTCCTGCATGAAGACAACGTCTGCCCCGTACTGCTGCAGCTCTCTGAGTACCTTATGCCTCTTGGTGGGGGAGTTCAACCCTTTCACATTGTAAGTCAAGCAATTAATATCCATTCAGCCTGATCCTTAAGGTTCCCTTAATTCCCCGTGTTTGCGCCTACACTCCTATTGTAAAGAATCTGCAAGGGCGTTCCATCTCCCACCCCTCACCCATCCCCCCTCTCCTTCCACCCCCTCCCCACCCCTGCCACTACCTGGCCACAAGGTCGCAGTATCGAGAATGCCGCCTTCTCGCCCTCCGCCCCCTCGTGCAATGGAGTGGGGCTCTCACAGAGGACAGCCGTGGCTCCCCCCCTTCGGGAGGGGGGGAAACACGGAGGCCCCCCCAACTCTCTCTCACTTTACCCCCACCCCGCCCCTCCCCTAACCCCCTGCCCCAGCACCTATCCCTCTCCCGCCCCCCCAGCCTCTGAACCCCAACTCATTATTCCAGTACTCTCGGAATCCTTTTTTTTTTCCACCCCTCTCCTTCAATTACAGTAGCACCCCCTCAGGGATATTTGGGGCAGGGATACCTAAGTTCCTACAAAAGTCCTGTAAGCTTCTAAATGTTTCATTCTATAATTCCTGCCTTCTTTCGACACATTCAAGGATAATGGGAAGCCCCAACTATATTTTATATTTGCCCCCTCAGTGAGTCCAATAAAGGTCTCAATTGGCGTCTCCTCGCCAAAGTTCCGAGAGAGATCCGAGTATATTTGAATTTCCTGATTATTGAATTTCACTGGCTGGGCCCCTCTTAATTTGCTCCAGATCTTTGGCTTATCCTCAAATTGATCGAACTTGATAATGATGTCCCTCGGCACATCCTCTCTCACGTTTGGGGGTATTCTTATCCTGTGAACTCGATCTATTTTTAATTCACAATCTGGGTTTCGGCCCAGGAGTGGGTTAAAGACTTCCTTCTTCACTATGGTCAAATCTTCTCCTCTCTGCTCTGGTAGGGATCTAATCCTTAGGTTTTGCCATCTGTTTTGATTTTCTTGTTCTTCTAACTTATACAGCAACTCCCGTTGATCCAACTGTAATGCTTTTAATTGCTTCTTTAGAGTTGTAATTTCCTGTGCCTGTTGATCCGAAACCTCCTCAACAACTTCTACTCGCTTTAGAAGGTGGCCCATGTCTGTCCTTACGTTGAGGATCTCTGTTTTAATTGAGTGTTCTCCGTTTTAGTTGGGAGTGCTTCTATAACAGGATCTGCCTCCATGCTTAAATCTGGTTCCACTTCGGAGGGGAACCCCACACTGGGGGTCACCCCTTGGGCCCCTTTATTTTTAGTTGAGACCTTCTTTTTGTCCTTGATTTCTTGTTGTCTGTTATCCATACTTGGGCTTTTTAAGTATTTTTGGATTGAGCTAGAATTTAAGCTGTCTCTGGGCTTATTTGGGTCTGCTGATTTTTGGGAGCGACCTCTCATGTTCCTCTCCTCCCTGCTCTTCGCTAATTCCCTTTCGCACCAACCTTACCACCTCAGCAGGGAAATTTGGTCATCTCAAGGAGAAAAAGGTCAGTTTGTGGTGGGATATAGCCACCCATGAACAATATATAAAAGAGAGTATTACCCCGAGGAGTTTAAGGTGGGATGTCCCCATAAATGATGGAATATTAGACCCAGACTTAGTAGAAGAATGGTATAAGTTTTTAATGAGAAGGGTTTGGAGGTGTTGCGTTTTGTATTAAAAAGGAAACAAAGGAAATTAGCAATAATTAATCATAAAATCGCAGATTGCAAAGTAGCATTAGAAGCACAAAAGGAGTCAGCATCTTTTGGAGTACTAACAAAACAGTTAAATAAAGTATTGGAACAGAAGGATAGTGAGTTGAAGCAAAGGAAAAAAAGAAAGTATTTAAGAGATACAAACAACTATAAATTGGAACAAACTTTCAAATGACAGCTTAATTTGAAAGAAGGCAAGGGAGGCTCTATTTCTTCATCACCTGAAAGCGAGGTTAGAATTGTAAGCCCAAGAAGGAACCAAGCATATAAATCACCTGAAAGAAGATTTAGGTCACCTGAAGAACCAATATATTACAGAGAGACCCCTAATGAACAGGGTAGAGTCTATAGGGATGAAAATAATGGCCCAAGAACCCCTAAACCTTGTTGGAGGAATAAAAATAAGAATAAATCACCAAGAAAGCCATTTTGGAAGAATGGAAATAGAAATCAATCAGAAACATCCAAATCAATTGTATAGTAACTATGGAAATTCAGGCAACTATGGTTCTGAAAATCAAAGGAACTATAATTACCAAAATCAGCATTGGACAGAAGGAAGAGATGATAGAGACTACCCTCAACATCAAAGTTATGGCCATCAAAATCACAACCATTATAATCAATATCAGTATGACTCCAGAAGAAGTCTGATCCCCACTCAAAATAGGTATGAGGCCCTAAGAGACTATCGAGGTGATGAACAGCCACAGTCTTTTTTAGACCAACGTTGGAATGAACGGACCCCACCAAGGCACAACAAAATGCTAAATGCAAGAAGTCCAAACTCAAAAGAGGATGTCGTGGAGGACGGAAGGTCCAAAAGAAAAAGAGAATAGTAGGGGAAGGCTTCCTTAATTTGAGTGGAATAGAACTAACAAGATCAGAAATGCTGACATTAGATCAAGGATTGAAGTATGCCCCTAAACGGAATCTTAATAAATTTGAAGTGTATGTTGATATTCAGAAATATACAAGGAGATTAAATATAAAAAAAATAAATGCTAAACAAGACCCCAAATATTCAAAATGGAGGATCGGATATATCAGAAGAAATTGTGCATAGCCAACTGAGAAATAAATCGCTATTCAACCCGCCGGTTCATAATAAGGAGCATATAGAGGTTTTTAACAGGATGGTCATACAAGACCTCGAGAAACTGAAAATTAAAAAAATACATGCGCCTCAAGCTATCAAAAGAGGAATTAGGGAATTGGAGCAAAACAAACAAGTTGTGATTAGACCCGCTGATAAAGGGGGAGCAATCATTGTTTTGTCAAAAGATTATTATAATAAGGAGTTAATAGACCAATTAAGTGATACTAGTACCTACATTAAATTGAAGGGTAATGCAACAAGGCAATATAAAGAAGAGTTACGTGAACTTATATTAAAAGGAAATATGAAGAATATTCTAACCAAGAAGGAAGATAAATATTTGGTACCTGAGGTGTGCAGGGTGCCCATTATATATAAAGTACCAAAGATCCACAAGAATCCACTAAATCCTCCAGGAAGGCCTATAATTAATGGAATACAATCTATAAACTCTAGAATGGGAGAATATGTAGATAAATTTATACAGCCCTTAGTGCCAAAAACATGTGCGTACTTGAGAGATACAAAGTACCTTATTCAGATACTAAATGAAATGTATTTGGTACCCCAACATAAGTATTTAATAGCCACATCGGATGTATCATCGCTGTATATGATAATAGATCATGATGAAGCCATTCAATCTACTAAATGGGCTCTAAATAAGTTTACTAATTTGGTTTCGAAACAAAAGAGATTTATTCTGAGGTGTTTGGCTTTTGGCTTGCAACACAATTATTTTTGGAACAATAATGAATATTATAGGCAATTGAATGGCATTGGGATGGGTGCTAAGTATGCACCAAGTGTTGCAAATATATTTATGACGAAGTGGGAGGAACAGGCCATATACGCTGACCTTCCTGAAGATTGATCCTTTACAGAAGATTTATAGATGACTGTATAGTCATATGGAAGGGGGATGAAAATAGTTTGGTACAATTTTTTGAAAAATTAAATAATAATCAGAAAAATATTAAACTTACTTATGAAATTAGTAATGAAAAGGTTCACTTCCTTGATCTGGAAATATGTCAAGAAGAAGGAATACTAAGTACGAAAAACTTTCTTCAAACCTGTGGAAAGGAACAGTTATATACCGGTAGACAGTTGCCACCATGAACCCTGGCTTATTAACATACCTAAAGGCCAGCTGATACGTCTGAGAAGGAACTGTTCCAGCCAAAATGATTATTTGGAACAAGCAAAAATTATAGGAAATAAATTTACAAGTAAAGGATATAATAAAAACTTTATAGAAGATAAAATACAGGAAGTATATGATATTCCACAGGAGAAACTTATACAGGATAAACTAAAAGAGTCTAAACAATATCAAGAAATTCCCTTAATTATGAATTTTAATACACAGCATAAACAAATTGAACAGATTATCAAAAGGCATTGGTCACTTCTTTTAGCTGACAATTGCAATTGATTTTACTGGAGAAACCACGTTTTACTTACCGGAGGGCTCCAACTCTGAGGGACTTAGTTGCAAAAAATGTCCCAGATCCACCTAAGAGGTCTAATGACCTAACTTTTTTTCAGGGAAAAGGTTTTTATCCCTGCAGAAGGTGTTACGCATGCAGGAATACAAACCTTAATGGCCAGAAATGCACAAATTTTATTTCCACAAGTACCAACAAAGAATATGTAATCAAGGATTTCATTTCTTGCAGGACGGAAGGGGTGGTGTATGTGTTGCAGTGTACATGTTTACTACAGTATATAGGACGAACTAAACGTCCCTTATGGAAACGCATACGGGAACATATACAGGATATTAAAAGTGGCTACTCCAAACATAGTGTATCCCGCCATTTTGCACTACATCATAATAAAGATCCTACTCACATAAAATTTTGGGCTATTGATAGGTACAAACCCCACTGGAGGTGAATCCAGTTGGATCTTTGAAATGTGCACTTTATCGCCGAGGGGCTTGAATATGGATTTTGACTTGAATTGTTTTATTTCAGATTTTTAGTTTTTAAATTTTATCTCTTTTGGTTTTTAAATATTATTTATTTTAAGTGTTTTTTTTCCCATGGCTCATTACAGGAGGGAATGGTATTAAGGGTCCTATATTATAAAAATGATATAACCATAATATGGAGGCTGTGATGTGTGTATTGTAATAATTTTTAATTCATTTGTGGTTGAATTATACTTATCTACGCATGCTTCTCGCTAGTGATGTTATATTTAATACTCACCACTGGAGGGCATAGCACTATGGATTATTGTCATCTACTATTTACTTTGGATATAAATACCAAGTTTGACCATGGGGGGGAGCCTGAAGTCTGTGTTCAATAGATCTTTTTAGTGAAGAATGTTTATTTTAGTGAATAATTTTTCTTAATTCCAAATTTGATTTTAACTTGTGTCTTTTAAAAGTTGTATTATTAAAAGTTATAATGTGTAATCTATTACTAAAAATAAGTATTGCTGTAATGCAGACTCAATGGAATGATGACTTGCTTATTTACCGATATCACTACGGCAACTAATATGCTGTCCATAGCTTAAATAGGAAGCTTGGCTGGTCACATGACTACCCTTGAGAAAGTCACGTGACATGTGATGATATGCCTGGGGAGAAGGAGTCAGTGACGTATTCGCATAGTGTTCGGCAAACGCAGCGATAGCTGTATGAGCAGTGAAGCTGTCTGACCATTATAACAAAAGTGATTCAGCTACTGCAAATGTGTGAGTGGATTACATTGTTTGCCCAGTCTTGTGGCATTTAAAAACACTGCGCAATGATGGTTTTTCTTTTATCATTATGTGAATCATCCCCGTTCAAATGTAATTCATGATGCAACTGTGATATGTGAGAATTGAAATACAAGCAAGTTCATCAAAGGCAAGTGATTGGACATTCAGACCTCAGCTGGATTAACACAGACACTATTTATTGCTTTTTTTTCCCCCATCTACATATATCTAGGGATGTGTGTTCCCTTATAGGGATGAGCCGAACACCCCCCGGTTCGGTTCGCACCAGAACCCGCGAACGGACCGCAAGTTCGCACGAACGTTAGAACCCCATTGACGTCTATGGGACTCGAACGTTCGAAATCAAAAGTGCTCATTTTAAAGGCTAATTTGCATGGTATTGTCCTAAAAAGGGTTTGGGGACCCGGGTCCTACCCCAGGGGACATGTATCAATGAAAAAAAAACTTTTAAAAACGGCCGTTTTTTCGGGAGCAGTGATTTTAATGATGCTTAAAGTAAAAAAAAAAAAGTGAAATATTCCTTTAAATATCGTACCTGGGGGGTGTCTATAGTATGCCTGTAAAGTGACGCGTGTTTCCCATGTTTAGAACAGTCCCTGCACCAAATGTCATTTTTAAAGGAAAAAATCTCATTTAAAACTGCTTGCGGGTTTAATGTCATGTCGGGTCATGGCAATATGGATGAAAATCAGTGAGACAAACGGCATGGGTACCCCCCAGTCCATTACCAGGCCCTTTGGGTCTTGTATGGATATTAAGGGGAACCCCGCACCCAAATTAAAATAAGGAAAGGTCCCTATATACTCTGAACAGCAGTATTCAGGCGGTGCAAACAAGACAGGGACTGTAGGTTTGTTGTTAAGTAGAATCTGTTTGTAATTTTGAACATTTTTAATGTGTTTAGCTCCAGCCAAAAAATCTTTTCTAAGCTTTTTGGAAAACATAGGGAAGGGTTATCACCCCTGTGACATTTGTTTTGCGTCTTTCCTCCTCTTCAGAAGATTTCACCTCACTTTTTTGTCCCAATGAAAAATGTTTTTTGAAAATTTGGGTTTTTTTGTGGAACAAGGATTGGAAAGCATCAGTGGAAAGGAGAAATTGTTTTCCCATATTAACTCTTACAGGAGAGAATTTCCCTTCCTTAGGGGTAGATTTCATCTCACTTCCTGTTGTCTCCTTCCGTTTGCAAGTAGGAGTCGTTTGTAAGTTAGATGTTTGAAAGTAGGGTCCTGCCCTATATACTCAGCAGAAATTTGGGCCTTAGGTGTTGCTGTGGCCAAAACACTGTAAGCCCTCACAGGGCCCTGCTGTGAAATATTAGATCAAGAATTGTAATTACATGCCCCTGTTGAACAGGAGCTGAAAAATTAGGCCTTAGGCACTGGTGCTGGTGCCACAACACTGCAACCCCTCACAGACACTCTAGTTGGAACGCAGGAACGAGCCCTGCTGCAAAGTATTGCATCAAAAATTGTAATTACACGCCCCTGTTAGACAGGGGCAGAAAAATTGGGCCTTAGGCACTGGTGCTGGTGCCACAACACTGCAACCCCTCACAGACACTCTAGTTGGAACGCAGGAACGAGCCCTGCTGCAAAGTATTGCATCAAAAATTGTAATTACACGCCCCTGTTAGACAGGGGCAGAAAAATTGGGTCTTAGGCACTGGTGCTGGTGCCACAACACTGCAACCCCTCACAGACACTCTAGTTGAAACGCAGGAACAAGCCCTGCTGCAAAGTATTGCATCAAAAATTGTAATTACACGCCCCTGTTAGACAGGGGCTGAAAAATTGGGTCTTAGGCACTGGTGCTGGTGCCACAACACTGCAACCCCTCACAGACACTCTAGTTGAAACGCAGGAACAAGCCCTGCTGCAAAGTATTGCATCAAAAATTGTAATTACACGCCCCTGTTAGACAGGGGCTGAAAAATTGGGTCTTAGGCACTGGTGCTGGTGCCACAACACTGCAACCCCTCACAGACACTCTAGTTGGAATGCAGGAACGAGCCCTGCTGCAAAGTATTACATCAAAAATTGTAATTACACGCCCCTGTTAAACAGGGGCTGAAAAATTGTGCCTTAGGCACTGGTGGTGGCGCCCAGAACCAAAAATGTTCTTACAAGCTATCAGCGTGATGATTGAGGAGGAAGAGGATAATTACTCAGGGATAGTCACTCAGCATCAGCATAGGCAGTCTTTGAAGGGATCTGAGATTTCAAAAAAAATTATTCGGTTACATCTGCATCAGGTGCTTGGTAGCTGGTGGTGATCCAAGACTGATTCATTTTTATGAAGGTCAGCCGATCGACCGAGTCGGTGGACAGACGCACCCTGTGATCGGTTACCACGCCTCCAGCAGCACTGAATGTGCGTTCCGAAAGAACGCTGGATGCAGGACAGGCCAGTAGCTCAATTGCATACTGTGCAAGCTCTGGCCAGTGATCCATCCTCAAGACCCAGTAACCCAGAGGATTTTCGGTGGGAAAGGTGTCCAAGTCTGATCTTGCCCCTAGGTATTCCTGCACCATGTAAAACAGACGCTGGCGATGGTTGCTGGAACCGATCATACCTTGGGGCTGCGGACCAAAAAATTGTCTGAACGCATCGGTCAGACGGCCACCTTCTCCACCGCTCCTTCTTTGACTGACCGAAGCCTCAGCAACACGTTGTCCAGAAACAGGAGTTTGTAACCTCCCAGTCTCTGGGAACGCGTTGCACAGACCTTTCTGCAAGGCCTCCCGAAGATGTTTCATCCTCTGCTCCCTCTGCGATGGCAAGATAAGGTCCGCAACCTTACCCTTGTAACGTGGATCAAGGAGGGTTGCCAGCCAGTATTGGTCCTTCTCCTTGATACCACGAATACGAGGATCCTTACGCAGGCTTTGCAGGATCAGGGAGGCCATGCAGCGTAGGTTTGCTGAGGCATTCGGTCCGGAGTCCTCTGGGTCACTAAGGACAACAACGTCCGCAGCCACCTCCTCCCAGCCACGTACAAGTCCATGTGTTCCTTGGGACTGATCCCTTAAAGACTGCTGATGCTGAGTGCCAGGCTCCACCTCCATACTGACACAATCTTCCTCCTCCTCCTCCTCCTCCTCCTCGTCCTCTTCCTGTGTGATCGGCGGGCACGCAGGAACACTGTCTGGATAAAGGGGGCCTTGAGAGCTAAGGAAGTCCTCCTCTTCCTGCCTCTGTTCTGCCTCAAGTGCCCTGTCCATTATTCCACGCAGCGTGTGCTCCAACAGGTGGACAAGGGGGACAGTGTCACTGATGCATGCACTGTCAGTGCTCACCATCCTCGTGGCCTCCTCGAATGGTGACAGGACAGTGCATGCATCCCTGATCATGGCCCACTGGCGTGGGGAAAAAAAACCAAGGTCCCCTGACCCTGTCCTGGTGCCATAGTCGCACAGGTACTCATTGATGGCCCTCTGCTGCGTGTGCAGCCGCTGCAGCATGGCCAACGTCGAGTTCCACCTGGTGGGCATGTCACAGATTAGGCGGTTCTTGGGCAGGTTAAACTCCTTTTGGAGGTCCGTCAGCCGAGCACTGGCATTATATGACCGGCGGAAATGCACAGAGACTTTCCTGGCCTGCCTCAGGACATCCTGTAAGCCCGGGTACCTGCCCAAGAACCGCTGCACCACCAAGTTAAGGACGTGAGCCAAACAGGGCACATGGGTCAGTTGTCCCTGTCGGAGGGCAGAGAGGAGGTTGGTGCCATTGTCGCAAACCACCATTCCTGCCTTAAGTTGGCGTGGCGTCAACCACCTCTGAACCTGCCCCTGCAGAGCTGACAGAACCTCTGCCCCAGTGTGGCTCCTGTCCCCCAAGCACACCAGCTCAAGCACCGCATGGCATCTTTTGGCCTGCGTACTTGCGTAGCCCCTTGAACGCCTACGGAGCACCGCTGGTTCCGAGGAAGAGGCCATGGAGGAAGAAGAAGAGGAGGGGGTGGAGGAGAGAGGTGTGTCACAATCAGCATTTTGGAGGCGTGGTGGCGGAACAACCTCCAACACTACTGCACCTTGTCCTGCATCCTTCCCAGCTGCCAGCAGAGTCACCCAATGCGCCGTGAAACTTAAGTAACGTCCCTGTCCATGCCTGCTGGACCATGAGTCAGCGGTAATATGCACCTTACCGCTGACCGCCCTGTCCAGCGAGGCATGGACATTGCCTTCCACATGCTGGTAGAGAGCCGGAATCGCCTTCCGTGAGAAAAAGTGGCGTTTGGGTACCTGCCACTGAGGAACCGCACATTCCACAAACTCACGGAAGGGGGCAGAGTCTACCAACTGAAAAGGCAGCAGTTGAAGTGCTAGCAATTTTGCCAAGCTAGCATTCAACCGCTGGGCATGTGGATGGCTGGGAGCAAACTTCTTTCGGCGGTGCAGCAGCTGGGGCAGGGAAATTTGCCTGGTACAATCTGACGTCGGTGTACCAAAAGCAGATTGCCCACAAGTACTTGGCTGTGACACACCTAATTCTACACCTTCATTCCTCTCACTGCAGGTCTCAGAGAGGACTGAAGGTCTAGTGGGGTTGGAAATCTCAGCTGATGAGGAGCAAGGAGAGATCGTCTTTGTTCTTTGGTGTGGGTCTTTTAGATACGCTTGCCAACGAACTGCATGGCAGGTCAACATATGTCTGGTCAAGCATGTGGTACCCAAGCGGGAGATGTTTTGGCCACGCGAGATACGCTTGAGACATATGTTGCAAATAGCAGCGGTGCGATCTGATGCACTCGTCTCAAAAAAGGCCCACACCAACTTTTTGAATAACGCGCAGAGACTGCAGCGCCCTGCACATGTGGAGCTTTGGGGTGTGATGCAGTCAATGTGCTGCCCTTAGGCTGGCCCCTGGAGGGCATCCTGCCTAGTTGGTGATGTGCCACCTCCTCCTCCTCCTCCTCCTCCTCCTCTCTCCTATCAGGCACCCACGTTGAGTCAGTGACCTCATCATCCCCTCCCTCCTCATCACTGGAGCAAACCTGGCAGTATGCTGCAGCAGGGGGAGCATGACTGCCAGATTGCTGTCCTTCTTGGGCACCCCCTCTGTCCGTGCTCATGTTACTGCCTTCATTGAGCTCAGTATCATCATCAGAGCCTTCCAAACGCTGGGCATCCTCCTGGAGCATGTACCCAACACTGTGGTCAAACAGTTCGAGGGAATCCTCATGAGGACATGGTGGAGCTAGGGAAGGAGTCACTGATGACATTGAGCTGAGGGAAGAGGCCGCTGCTTTGCCAGACAAAGCACCCTGGGCATGGGTGAGAGAGGATGAGGAGGATGAGGACGGCTTGGTCATCCACTCGACCAAGTCTTCCGCATGTTGCGGCTCAACACGGCCAGCTGCCGAAAAAAAGGCCAAGCGTGTCCCATGGCCACGTGCTGATGAGGATGCACCGTCTCCACGACCAGCACTAGACACAGAGCCTGCTTGCCCTCTCTTATTGGCTTGTGACTGTCTGCCTCTCCTTCTTGGCCTTCCAGACATACTAATGGCCTGTAGCTGCACTAAGCTGGGATAGAACACCTGTAATTTTCTTAAGGTAGCTTTATATACTGTAACCAGACAAGCCTGCCTGTCAGTAGGAAGATAACAGGAACGGATCTAGCTGAACACTGTGAGCAGGACACACTGTACTAAATGTAAATAGTCTAGCTGCCTGACCGTGGTACTAATAGGATCAAATAGAACACCTGTAATTTTCTTAAGGTAGCTTTATATACTGTAACCAGACAAGCCTGCCTGTCAGTAGGAAGATAACAGGAACGGATCTAGCTGAACACTGTGAGCAGGACGCACTGCACTAAATGTAAATACCAGGAACGGATCTAGCTGAACACTGTGAGCAGGACGCACTGCACTGAATGTAAATAGCAGGAACGGATCTAGCTGAACACTGTGAGCAGGACGCACTGCACTGAATGTAAATAGCAGGAACGGATCTAGCTGAACACTGTGAGCAGGACGCACTGCACTGAATGTAAATAGCAGGAACGGATCTAGCTGAACACTGTGAGCAGGACGCACTGCACTGAATGTAAATAGCAGGAACGGATCTAGCTGAACACTGTGAGCAGGACGCACTGTACTAAATGTAAATAGTCTAGCTGCCTGACCGTGGTACTAATAGGATCAAAAAGAACACCTGTAATTTTCTTAAGGTAGCTTTATATACTGTAACCAGACAAGCCTGCCTGTCAGTAGGAAGATAACAGGAACGGATCTAGCTGAACACTGTGAGCAGGACACACTGTACTAAATGTAAATAGTCTAGCTGCCTGACCGTGGTACTAATAGGATCAAAAAGAACACCTGTAATTTTCTTCAGGTAGCTTTATATACTGTAACCAGACAAGCCTGCCTGTCAGTAGGAAGATAACAGGAACGGATCTAGCTGAACACTGTGAGCAGGACGCACTGTACTAAATGTAAATAGTCTAGCTGCCTGACCGTGGTACTAATAGGATCAAAAAGAACACCTGTAATTTTCTTAAGGTAGCTTTATATACTGTAACCAGACAAGCCTGCCTGTCAGTAGGAAGATAACAGGAACGGATCTAGCTGAACACTGTGAGCAGGACACACTGTACTAAATGTAAATAGTCTAGCTGCCTGACCGTGGTACTAATAGGATCAAAAAGAACACCTGTAATTTTCTTCAGGTAGCTTTATATACTGTAACCAGACAAGCCTGCCTGTCAGTAGGAAGATAACAGGAACGGATCTAGCTGAACACTGTGAGCAGGACGCACTGTACTAAATGTAAATAGTCTAGCTGCCTGACCGTGGTACTAATAGGATCAAAAAGAACACCTGTAATTTTCTTAAGGTAGCTTTATATACTGTAACCAGACAAGCCTGCCTGTCAGTAGGAAGATAACAGGAACGGATCTAGCTGAACACTGTGAGCAGGACACACTGTACTAAATGTAAATAGTCTAGCTGCCTGACCGTGGTACTAATAGGATCAAAAAGAACACCTGTAATTTTCTTCAGGTAGCTTTATATACTGTAACCAGACAAGCCTGCCTGTCAGTAGGAAGATAACAGGAACGGATCTAGCTGAACACTGTGAGCAGGACGTACTGCACTAAATGTATATAGCAGGAACGGATCTAGCTGAACACTGTGAGCAGGACGCACTGCACTGAATGTAAATAGCAGGAACGGATCTAGCTGAACACTGTGAGCAGGACGCACTGCACTAAATGTAAATACCAGGAACGGATCTAGCTGAACACTGTGAGCAGGACGCACTGCACTGAATGTAAATAGCAGGAACGGATCTAGCTGAACACTGTGAGCAGGACGCACTGCACTGAATGTAAATAGCAGGAACGGATGTAGCTGAACACTGTGAGCAGGACGCACTGCACTAAATGTAAATACCAGGAACGGATCTAGCTGAACACTGTGAGCAGGACGCACTGCACTGAATGTAAATAGCAGGAACGGATCTAGCTGAACACTGTGAGCAGGACGCACTGCACTAAATGTAAATACCAGGAACGGATCTAGCTGAACACTGTGAGCAGGACGCACTGCACTGAATGTAAATAGCAGGAACGGATCTAGCTGAACACTGTGAGCAGGACGCACTGCACTGAATGTAAATAGCAGGAACGGATGTAGCTGAACACTGTGAGCAGGACGCACTGCACTAAATGTAAATACCAGGAACGGATCTAGCTGAACACTGTGAGCAGGACGCACTGCACTGAATGTAAATAGCAGGAACGGATCTAGCTGAACACTGTGAGCAGGACGCACTGCACTAAATGTAAATACCAGGAACGGATCTAGCTGAACACTGTGAGCAGGACGCACTGCACTGAATGTAAATAGCAGGAACGGATCTAGCTGAACACTGTGAGCAGGACGCACTGCACTAAATGTAAATACCAGGAACGGATCTAGCTGAACACTGTGAGCAGGACGCACTGCACTGAATGTAAATAGCAGGAACGGATCTAGCTGAACACTGTGAGCAGGACGCACTGCACTAAATGTAAATACCAGGAACGGATCTAGCTGAACACTGTGAGCAGGACGCACTGCACTGAATGTAAATAGCAGGAACGGATCTAGCTGAACACTGTGAGCAGGACGCACTGCACTGAATGTAAATAGCAGGAACGGATGTAGCTGAACACTGTGAGCAGGACGCACTGCACTAAATGTAAATACCAGAAACGGATCTAGCTGAACACTGTGAGCAGGACGCACTGCACTGAATGTAAATAGCAGGAACGGATCTAGCTGAACACTGTGAGCAGGACGCACTGCACTAAATGTAAATACCAGGAACGGATCTAGCTGAACACTGTGAGCAGGACGCACTGCACTGAATGTAAATAGCAGGAACGGATCTAGCTGAACACTGTGAGCAGGACGCACTGCACTGAATGTAAATAGCAGGAACGGATGTAGCTGAACACTGTGAGCAGGACGCACTGCACTAAATGTAAATACCAGGAACGGATCTAGCTGAACACTGTGAGCAGGACGCACTGCACTGAATGTAAATAGCAGGAACGGATCTAGCTGAACACTGTGAGCAGGACGCACTGCACTAAATGTAAATACCAGGAACGGATCTAGCTGAACACTGTGAGCAGGACGCACTGCACTGAATGTAAATAGCAGGAACGGATCTAGCTGAACACTGTGAGCAGGACGCACTGCACTAAATGTAAATACCAGGAACGGATCTAGCTGAACACTGTGAGCAGGACGCACTGCACTGAATGTAAATAGCAGGAACGGATCTAGCTGAACACTGTGAGCAGGACGCACTGCACTGAATGTAAATAGCAGGAACGGATGTAGCTGAACACTGTGAGCAGGACGCACTGCACTAAATGTAAATACCAGGAACGGATCTAGCTGAACACTGTGAGCAGGACGCACTGACTGCACTGAATGTAAATAGCAGGAACGGATCTAGCTGAACACTGTGAGCAGGACACACTGCACTAAATGTAAATAGTCTAGATAGAAGATAACAGGAACGGATCTAGCTAAACTGAATACAGTGTATATATATATATGCAACACCTGGGATGCATATATATACACAATACACTGTAAGTGCAGCTAACTGACTGACTGTTCTGCCTAATCTATCTAACTCAAATCAAATGACACTGTCTCTCTCTCTCTCTATCTCTCAGCACACCGGAACACACACTACACAGGGCCGCCGTGCAGGCGGCCTTATATAGTGTGGGGTGTGTACTAAATCCCCTGAGCCATAATTGGCCAAAGCCACCCTGGCTTTGGCCAATTACAGCTCTCTCTACTGACGGCGCTGTGATTGGCCAAGCATGTGGGTCATAGTGCATGCTTGGCCAATAATCAGCCAGCAATGCACTGCGATGCCGCAGTGAATTATGGGCCGTGACGCGCCACACGAATTTGGCGCGAACGGCCCATATCGTTCGCAATTCGGCGAACGACCGAACAGCCGATGTTCGAGTCGAACATGGGTTCGACTCGAACACGAAGCTCATCCCTATTCCCTTATATGTTTTTTGATGCATCTATTTGCATGTATTCACTTTATTGATTGATAGATTTATTTGCACCTATTCACTTTACTGATTGTGATATCAGGGTATATGTTTTTTATGCATTTTTTTGCATTTATTCACTTTACTGATTGGATTATTTTTTTGCACTTATTCACTTTACTGACTATATCAGGGTGTTTTTATGGTTTAGGATTTTATATATAAGCACCACTCCAACAGATGGGGATAGTTTGATAAGCGCACCAACATATTTTATATTGATTTATAGCAACAGGTGTCACAGCACTAATTGGTTGGTTGCAGCTTACACATTTCTTTTTGGTGTTTTGCTATTTTATAGAGAATCCACATCAGCGCTTTAGTTTTCTTTTTTCACATTTCTAAAACCTTAGTTCATATTTTCATTCCATTCAATAGCTTCCTCAACACCTCTTTCTAGGCTCTCCTCCAGGACATCTCCAGACCCTTTCTTAGGCCTGATTCACACCTATGCATTTTTAGTGCATTTTGCAGATTTCCACTACAGATGTGTTCCATAGGAAACCATGTTAAATGGACTGTAGTGCAAATCTGCAAAAAGCACAAACATTGGATAGGTGTGAACAGGTTCTTTTTTCTCAAACAATAGGTGCTGGAACTTAACCACGGCCCCACAAAATCCCCCCCTCTACACACACCCTCCAAATCACATCAAATAGTGGGTGTGTTCAGTCAAATTTCCCGAAAACAGTAGGAGGGTCTTAAAGGGGCATTAAATATCAGGATTGCATTACATACAGAGTGCAGAGCTTTCACTTGTAAACACAGAAACCAGACTTTTGTGTTTACAAGTGATTGTGGTGAGCAGGCACCAAAGGGTCTGAGCCAGAGGTGGTGGAACTGAGTTCCACCAAGTTCCCCCTGAAAAAAAGCCCTGGGTGTGAATCAGGCCTTATCCCCAGTCCTCCAGGTTATCGCCTACTCTGTCCACTGTTAAAGTGCACTGGATTTTTTTTTACAGGATTTCCCTTGGCATTACATCCTGTGTGAAGAGAAGAAGTGTGATGAGGGAAGACATATTTGTATTTGGAGAATCTTTGTGTAGAATTTTCTCCAATTTGTGTAAATGGGATGTCTACCACAACAGCCCTAATCATTGTGATAGCGCTAGTTACAGTATACCGAGGAAAAGGAGGCGAATGAAAGGTTGGGGCAAAGAAGAAGAAGAAGCTATTAAATTATAAAAATATACCAAGCTAATGTTCAAATTAAACAGCAGATAACACTACAACGGACAACTTGTGTATAAGAATATATAAAAACATATAAATATATAAATATCAGTACAAAAAAAGTGACTTAAAGTGCTTCAAATAAAAACAATATGGTCATGTATATGATATATGGCATTCATACTGGAAGTGAATATCTATAACATAAACAAGTGAATATCACACATGTTCACATGATCAGTGAACTGAAAAAGATTTAAGGTCCAAATAGGGTGAACACGCCCATTCAAACGTGTGCGTTGAATGAAAAAATAATCCAAAACATGATGAGTAAATCCCAAAGTTAAAAGATCACCAATGAAGGGGCCTGCCACCAATAGGATATGAGGGGGGCTTATCAGAATGTATGAACCCAATTAGCATATACTAAATGGGTCAATACAAGCAGTGGTGTTTTTACACCTGGTAAGAAATTGCCACTCCAATCATCTCTGGATAAACTGTAAAATGCTGGGGGAAGATTGCCAGCAACCACCACAGCCAATGCAGTAATATTGCGCACTGTTAAACAGGACCTTTCAAAGTAGATTTCAGAGGTGGAATCCTCTCACCATCGCTCCATTAGCACATGAATCCAAGGAGAGAAGATAGAAGACTCAATATAGTGTAGAACCATAGGCAGGAATTTTATTAAAAATATAAAAGACTCACATTTCAGTAAACATCAAAGTGCATGATGAGCGAAGATATAAGGGCATAGACAGGACGGTGGACTGACGCGTTTCATCCCAAACAGACATCATCTGGTGTGTCAAACTGTCTTTGCGTATTTATAGGAAATATGACCCCAGAGTGGACAACCAGTCCATGACGTGTGGATTGCCAATTCATTTCCTGGATCACGGCAAGATGAGGCAGATAGGTGCGGGTCAAGCCTCACTCTGAGACCGAGGCAGGACCACAGGATGTAACAACGTTGTATATGCAGGTCATGCCTCATCTTGAAATCAAGGCAAAGAACCGGCCATCAAGATGTCTCATTTGCGGATCAAACCTTGTTTTGGTATCAGGGCAGACAAACAACTACAGTTGCTTCATTGCCAATCTTAAAATGATAAAAAAATAGAGCGGATATATGTAATACCAATCACGTTTTACTAACATTGGTCACATTACTCAGCTACATTTTCTCTGTAGAGAGAATATTAATTCCACAGAAATTGGAAAATTTAAATCTAAATAGTTATCAACAACGGGTCAGTGAACCACAAATAATTTATTTCTATGATAACAAACATTACCATTTTGATAAATGAACCTAAGTAATAAAAAAAAAAAAAGAAGCAATGTATGATATTGATTAAGGCCCGCTTCACACTAGTGCAAAGCGAGAACCCTGTGAATCCAGTGCGGGTTTCAGCATCGTACAGCGTGATACATGAATCGCACATGGGATATTTACTTGTTTATGCTATAGATATTTACTTCCAGTATGAATGCAATATATTATATACAGTATCTCACAAAAGTGAGTACACCCCTCCCATTTTTGTAAATAATTTATTATATCTTTTCATGTGATAACACTGAAGAAATTACACTTTTCTACAATGTAGTGAGTGTACAGCTTGTATAACAGTGTAAATTTGCTGTCCCCTCAAAATAACTCAACAAACATGCCATTAATGTCTAAACCGCTGGCAACAAAAGTGAGTACACCCCTAAGTGAAAATGTCAAAAGTTGGGCCCAAAGTGTTAATATTTTGTGTGGCCACCATTATTTTCCAGCACTGTCTTAACCCTCTTTGGCATAGAGCTCGCCAGAGATTCACAGATTGCCTCTGGAGTCCTTTTCCACTCCTCCATGATGACATCACGAAGCTGGTGGATGTTAGAGACCTTGCGCTCCTCCATCTAACTTTTGAGTATACCCCACAGATGCTCAATAGGGTTTAGGTCGGGAGACATGCTTGGCTAGTCCATCACCTTTACCCTCATCTTCTTTAGCAAGGCAGTGGTCATCATGGAGGTGTGTTTGGGGTCATTATCATGTTGGAATACTGCCCTGCGGCCCAGTCTCCGAATGTAGGGGATCATGCTCTGCTTCAGTATGTCACAGTGTTGTATATGTTGTAATATGATTTATGTGGACAATATATTATTATATGTATGTACACATACAGTCAATATTGACCAGGCCAGAATTCAATTAAAAATGGTTGATTTGTCCGAGCCAACTGAATTTTAACATAGCAAGGGGACAGCTGAAGACCCTTTGATGTGTTAATCTTATGCAAGTCTATTTGAACATTTCAAAGGGTGTTCAGGTGGTATCTGTTAATCTAATCTAATTACACATATCTAAGGGGACTTGTTGATGTTGATATGTGGGAGTGCAAATTGGGGCGGTTTATGACTGCAGCTGTTCACGGCTGGGAGTTGTTGTCTGTCTGAAGGACTAAAGTATATCAATGGCCTGAATGGAGACAGCCAATCAAATTGCTCAGCCATTCAATGTCTAGTGAATATAACATGGTGTTCAGTCTATAGTTAATATCGTCTAATTACTACCACAATATATCATATCACTACATTGGTGCCGGTGTCTTGTCGATTAGTGCCTCCCGTCGAATAATGCATCCACTACGTCACACCAGCTGATTCCCCTATCAGCTGGCATGACGTAAGACTGCACATGCGCAGTTCGTCGGATGCATTTTCCGACGGGAGTCACAGAAAACAGTGGAGAGGCACAGTGTAGGAGAGGCTAGAGGAGATATTTTGAGCTCCGGTTCCTGGGGACCCACTGGGTGAAAACCCAACAAACTTGACACACTTTTAGGGAACACCCATGGCTGCATGTGGAAGAAATTTCGGGTCCAGAGAACTGAACGGCAGCCGGTACCGACTCCCGAAAATGAGCCCCTTGCTTCAGGAAAACAGTGTAGGAGTGTAGGAGCGGCTCGGGAGATATTTTGAGCTCCTGTTTTCGGGGACTCACTCAATAAAAACCCACCAAGCTTGGCACACTTATAGGGAAGACCTGCTGCAAGTGGAAGAAATTTCGGGTCCAGGGATCCAAAGGGCAGCCAGTACTGACTCCCCAAAGTGGGCCACTCACTTAACATGGGAGTCTATGGGGAAACCAGGCCAAATTGTGGCGGATTTCACTTATCGCTCAACCAAATGGCCTAGCGACACCAAACTTGCACCCCCTTTTCACAGATATCACTGTTACACCTCATAAAAATGTGGAGGTTCGGGGACCCTTTACCGGGGATTTACCAAGGCCACAATGTTGACCTTCTTCACGGTACTGGTGCTCTCTGACCATGGGTCACAAAATTAAAAAACTTAAGGGTGATGTAGGGACACTCTATGGGTACCCCCACACTGAACCAGGGCCCAGAACCCCAACCGGAACCCTCCGGTAACCAGAAAATGGCACTTTGAAACGGTGTAGCTCAGACCCGGTTCACCACGGAAGGCTCTGGTAGGTCTTATTTGAATATTTCAGGCCTTTTCTACAGAATGGCACCCCCCTCGACTTTCAGGGACCGGTGGCCCCCTCACACAACACCGGCAAAGACATGCGTGGTGCTCTCCGGTTCTATGGGCCTTAAAAATACACCGGGAGGCTGTGGGGATGCTCTTCGGGTACGCATTGGCCAAGTTTGGGGTTCAGGGAACCTATGGCAGGCCGGTGGCACCCCAAAAGGTCAACTGGTAGAAACCGCACGTTTAACATTGGAGTCTATGGTAAACTTAGTTAACTTGGGGGGATGATATTTCCTCGGCTATTGGGGTTAGGAACACCAAACTTGGCACACTTGTAGGGGAGACCCTACGGTTGGCCCGTAACCATCTCCCAAAGAGAGCACCCCTCGCTTCACTTTGCCGCCTAGGGGAAAAACTGCCGATATTGGGGCGATTTTGAGCTCCGGTTTCCAGGGACCCACCGGGTCAAATCACACCAAACTTGGCACACTTGTAGTGGAGAGCCATGGCTATACGTGCAAGAAATTTCGGGTCCAGGGAACTGAAGGAAGGCCGGTACCGACTCCCCAAATTAGGCCCCTCACTTAACATGGGAGTCTATGGGGAAAATCAGGTCAAATTGTGGCGAATTTCACTTATTGCTCAACCATTCGATGACCAAATGAGCTAGCGACACTAAACTTGCACCCCTTCTTCCAAGATAGCACAGCTGCACCTCATAAAAATTATGAGGTTAGGGGACCTTTTACCGGGGATTTACCGGGGCCACAATGTTGACCATCTTCACGGTACCGGTGCTCCCTGACCATGGGTCACAAAATCACAAAGCTTGGGGGTGAAGTAGAGACACTCTATGGGTACCCCCACACCAAAACAGGGCCCGGTACCCCAAACAGAACCTTCCAGTAACTGGAAAATGGCACTTTGAAATGGTGTAGCTTGGACCCGGTTTACCGGGGAAGGCTCCGGTAGGTCTCATTTGAATATTTCAGGCCTTTTCTACAGAATGGCACCCCCCTCCAGGGGAGAGCCATGACTATATGTGCAAGAAATTTCGGGTCCAGGGAACCGAAGGAAGGCCAGTACTGACTCCCCAAAGTAGGCCCCTCACTTAACATGGGAGTCTATGGGGAAACCAGGCCAAATTGTGGCGGATTTCACTTATCGCTCAACCAAATGGCCTAGCGACACCAAACTTGCACCCCCTTTTCACAGATATCACTGTTACACCTCATAAAAATGTGGAGGTTCGGGGACCCTTTACCGGGGATTTACCAAGGCCACAATGTTGACCTTCTTCACGGTACTGGTGCTCTCTGACCATGGGTCACAAAATTACAAAACTTAAGGGTGATGTAGAGACACTCTATGGGTACCCCCACACTGAACCAGGGCCCAGAACCCCAACCGGAACCCTCCGGTAACCGGAAAATGGCACTTTGAAACGGTGTAGCTCAGACCCGGTTCACCACGGAAGGCTCTGGTAGGTCTTATTTGAATATTTCAGGCCTTTTCTACAGAATGGCACCCCCTCGACTTTCGGGGACCGGTGGCCCCCTCACACAACACCGGCAAAGACATGTGTGGTGCTCTCCGGTTCTATGGGCCTTAAAAATACACCGGGAGGCTGTGGGGATGCTCTTCGGGTACGCATTGGCCAAGTTTGGGGTTCAGGGAACCTATGGCAGGCCGGTGGCACCCCAAAAGGTCAACTGGTAGAAACCGCACGTTTAACATTGGAGTCTATGGTAAACTTAGTTAACTTGGGGGGATGATATTTCCTCGGCTATTGGGGTTAGGAACACCAAACTTGGCACACTTGTAGGGGAGACCCTACGGTTGGCCCGTAACCATCTCCCAAAGACAGCACCCCTCGCTTCACTTTGCCGCCTAGGGGAAAAACTGCCGATATTGGGGCGATTTTGAGCTCCGGTTTCCAGGGACCCACCGGGTCAAATCACACCAAACTTGGCACACTTGTAGTGGAGAGCCATGGCTATACGTGCAAGAAATTTCGGGTCCAGGGAACTGAAGGAAGGCTGGTACCGACTCCCCAAATTAGGCCCTTCACTTAACATGGGAGTCTATGGGAAAATCAGGTCAAATTGTGGCGAATTTCACTTATTGCTCAACCATTCGATGACCAAATGAGCTAGCGACATTAAACTTGCACCCCTTCTTCCAAGATAGCACAGCTGCACCTCATAAAAATGATGAGGTTAGGGGACCTTTTACCGGGGATTTACCGGGGCCACATTGTTGACCATCTTCACGGTACCGGTGCTCCCTGACCATGGGTCACAAAATCACAAAGCTTGGGGGTGAAGTAGAGACACTCTATGGGTACCCCCACCGGAACCTTCCGGTAACTGGAAAATGGCACTTTGAAATGGTGTAGCTTGGACCCGGTTTACCGGGGAAGGCTCCGGTAGGTCTCATTTGAATATTTCAGGCCTTTTCTACAGAATGGCACCCCCCTCCAGGGGAGAGCCATGACTATATGTGCAAGAAATTTCGGGTCCAGGGAACCGAAGGAAGGCCAGTACTGGCTCCCCAAAGTAGGCCCCTCACTTAACATGGGAGTCTATGGGGAAACCAGGCCAAATTGTGGCGGATTTCACTTATCGCTCAACCAAATGGCCTAGCGACACCAAACTTGCACCCCTTTTTCACAGATATCACTGTTACACCTCATAAAAATGTGGAGGTTCGGGGACCCTTTACCTGGGATTTACCAAGGCCACAATGTTGACCGTCTTCACGGTACCGGTGCTCCCTGACCATGGGTTACAAAATTACAAAGCTTGGGGGTGATGCAGAGACACTCTATGGGTACCCGCACACCGAACTGGGGTCTGATACCCCAACCGGTACCCTCCGGTTACCGGAAAATGGCACTTTGAAACGGTGTAGCTCGGACCCGGTTCACCGGGGAAGGCTCCGGTAGGTCTCATTTGAATATTTCAGGCCTTTTCTACAGAATGGCATCCACTTTCGGGGACCAGTGGACCCCTCACACAACACCGGCAAAGATGTGTGCGGCGCTCTTTGGTTCTATGGGTCTTAAAAAAACACCGACACTGGGAGGCTGTGGGGATGCTCTTCGGGTACTCACTGGTCAAGTTTAGGGGCCAGGGAACGTTTGGTGGGCCGGTGGTACCCCAAAAGGTCAACCGGTAGAAACCGCACGTTTAACATTGGAGTCTATGGGAAACTCAGTCAAATTGGGGGGCTGATATTTCCTCAGATGTTGGGGTTAGGAACACTACACTTGGCATACTTGTAGGGAAGATGATGCACTACATGTGATCCAAATTTGGGGTTCCTAGACTCTACGGTTGGCCCGTAACCGTCTCCCAAAACGACACCCCTCGCTTCACTCTGCCGCCTAGGGGAAAAACTGCCGATATTGGGGCAAGTTTGAGCTCCGGTTTCCGGGGACCCACCAAGTCAAATCACACTAAACTTGGCACACGTGAAAGAACTTTTGGGTCCAGAGAACCAAAGGAAGGCCAGTACCAACTCCCCAAAGTAGGCCCCTCACTTAACATGGGAGTCTATCGGAAAACCAGGCCAAATTGTGGCAGATTTGACTTATCGCTGAACCAGTCGATGACCAAATGGGCTAGCGACACCAAACTTGCACCCCTTTTCCCCAGATATCACAGCTACACCTCATAAAAGTTTGGAGGTTCGGGAACCCTTTAACGTGGCCACAATGTTGACCGTCTTCACGGTACCGGTGCTCCCTGACCATGGGTCACAAAATTACAAAACTTGGGGGTGATGTAGAAGCACTCTATGGGTACACCCACACCGAACCAGGGCCCGGTACCCCAACCGGAACCCGCCGGTAACCAAAAAATGGCACTTTGAAATGGTGTAGCTCGGATCTGGTTAACCCTAGAAAGCTCAGGGGGGTCTCATTAAAATATTTCAAGCCTTTTCCACACTATGGCACCCCCCTCGACTTTCGACTGGTGGCCCCCTCACACAACACCGACAAAGATGTGCGCGGTGCTCTCTGGTTCTATGGGTCTTAAAAATACACCGACACTGGGAGGCTGCTCTTCGGGTACTCACTGGCCAAGTTTGGGGTCCAGGGAACGTTTGGCGGGCCGGTGGCACCCCAAAGGGTCAACCGTTAGAAACCGCACGTTTAACATTGGAGTCTATGGGAAACTCAGATGTTGGGGTTAGGAACACCAATCTTGGCACACTTCTAGGGGAGACGATGCACTACATGTGATCCAAATTTGGGGTTCCTAGACAATACGGTTGGCCCACTAACCGTCTCCAAAAGACGGCACTCCTAGGGCGGTAAAACCGGTTATGCTACCCAGAAAATTCGGACTTAGGTTCTGGCCTCTACCGGTCGGATGACTTTGAGGACTCCTATCTCCGCAACCCCAAATTCCTTTGGGGAGACTTTGAGGACTCCTATCTCCAGAACCCCAAATTTGGTGTGCTCTGGGATCTAGATCTACAACATATCCAAAAATTGGACTCCTAGCTCAAACGGTTCGGAAGATGACTTTCCTGGAGCCCAAAAAATGCTTGAGTTTGAAAGTTAGGTCGACACAAAGCATGCATGGTGGTTTTCAGAAAAGTCATTTCGGGCACCTTTCGTTCCAGAGACCTCAAATTTGGCCTGCTGCTAGGGGGCCTCTATGAACCCCCAACTACCAAGTTTGAAGTTCCTGTGACCTACGGTTCCGGCGATATGGACCGGTAAACCGAAAAGTTCAGACCGGCCATGGGGCACCAAGGGACCGGTTCCGATCTCGCTGCCCCCTCGGCCTTGGGTCGTTCCCCTTTGGAAGTCCATATCTCCCCCATACTTTGAGCTAGAAACCTCAAATTTGGCAGGTCGGTACCGGTGGATTTTAGACACAAGAGAAGGAACCATGATTTTGGATAAGGGTTTCAAATATGTCCCCCCAAAAAAACTTAGTTTCACACGTTTATCGACAATCATAAATATGTTTGAAAGCTGATCACCCAACAATATCTACTTACAAACCCGGTGACGAATCGTAATAGATTGGATGTATCTGGACCCATACACTATGGATTATCCCATCCTTCCTTGTTTAATCCCCCTGTACCAGTTTCCAGTCGATTAATGTCTAGTCCTTAGTGATCTTGATGTTTTGGCAATCAAAAGACCTCAGAATAATTCAGCCATTAAGGTTGGGTTAAAACAGCTATGCAAATGAAAAGATCTTGTAGTTCACCTGGCGATAAAGGCGGGGGCATAGTTGTATTAGATAAATGTGACTATGAAAGTGAGATGTTAAGAATTCTGAGTGATCAAGACACTTATTGTGCATTAAAATATGATCCAACAAATAAGTTTAAGAGAGAGTTAGACACTATTATTAAACAAGGTTTTTGTGATTCCATTCTCAACAAAAAGAAGAATACTTATTTGGTCCCATTAGCCCCTTGTATTCCTACTATTTATTACCTCCCTAAGATCCATAAGAACACAACTAATCCCCCCGTTTGTCCTGTTATTAGCAGGATTGATTCAGTGACATCACGGATTAGTAGGTGTATTGATTTTTATCTACAACCCTTAGTCAAACAAATGCCTTCTTATTTAAACGACACCAAGGATACCATTCAACTTTTAGCTGGTGTGCATCTTCCGGAGGGCTGCATACTAATAACTGCTGATGTGGCATTCCTTTACACGTGCATTTCCCATCAGCTTGGCTTTGAGGCAGTTCAGTATCATCTAGCTAATGATTTATCGATACCACACAATCAAAAGGAATTTATTATGCAATTATTGACTTTTGCTACAAGTCACAATTATTTTTGGTTTAATGGCCAGTTTTTTATCCAAAAGACCAAAAGAAGGGTGTTGCCATGGGGCTAGATTTGCCCCC
This sequence comes from Lithobates clamitans, assembly GCA_037952925.1. NCBI lineage: Eukaryota > Metazoa > Chordata > Amphibia > Anura > Ranidae > Lithobates > Lithobates clamitans. The sequence continues at coordinate 258,384 of JBBGZY010001285.1, forward strand.
AGCCTGGCCAATTTGTTCATGGCCAGGTGGGAGGAGGCTGTCGTCCATGCCCACAGGAGACCAGAGGTGCTCCATAGACTAAAACGGTAACCAAATATCAGCACTAACTTACATATTAATGAGTAAAATAAGCAGCCAGCGTGGTTTGTTGATTCATCAAACATAGATACAAAAAGTCATAAATGCAGCGCTAAATAAAATAAGATAGTCCATATAGATCAATGAGGGGCAGAGCTGAGCTGAAACTTCCACCAAAACTTCAGTGTGCAGGAGAAAAGCACACCACACCCAGGTGCTTGTCAATCTGCTTACCAGAAAGAAGTAAGAAACAAGCGAAGTAAGCGTGTAGAACAAAGGCTCAATCAGTACATCCAGTTGGCATACTCCATCAGAAATAGATACAGTTGTCACGTATCACCAGGTCAACAGCACGATACCCAATGGAAAGAAAGTGATAATAGTGAAGCCCGTAAGGATAAAACACGAGTTTTTATTATAATCTACTTACAGGAATCCAGTAAAAACATCATCACAGAAATGGACAAAGATAATCCGCGGTTCAGAAGCGTGCTTGCATCGGCCAGCCTGACATGTTTCATCCTATGTGGATATCATCAGAGGCGTGGCCAATGATGCAAGCACGCCCACATATATACAAAACATCCTATATCACGCTGCCCCGATAGGACAGCGTGATACATGCAGCAGCTGTCACAAATAACAAATCAGGCCCCCGCCTGCGCACTAAAGATCCTCGGTGCAGGAGATAGAGGAAATTTTTTTTTTTCGTCTCTGCGCACATGCGCAGTACAGTCATGCGTTCCACCACAATAGTGAAATAAACCAACTAGGCGGACGCAATGACGTAATGCCGCACATGACACTAAACGTTCCTGAAGCCGGAAGAGCAGCTCGGCCGTGAGTGCGCGCATGCGCAGCAAAGCCATATATCCCAAAAGGGAACAGTCCAATGGGCGGAGTGACGTACATGCCGCCGTCACTCACTAACCATGTAAACAATACGGCCGTGCCTGCGCATTGCGATCGCATCACACAGAGAGTCTTGCGGCCGCAAATAGAAGGTGCAATTCTAATTCATCCCATTAAAGATAAACGGACAAAGGAACATCAGCATGAGATGAAAAAAACTAATCATTGGATAAACTGTAAAACATATTATTACACCTTATTGGATAGATGTTTGAAAATACAGCATATTGGATATACAGATAAAATATACATTCCATTGGAAATAAAAATATTTCTGGGGATCAATATTCTGCATTAGAGAGAATAGGGATAAAAGGAGGCTCCCAAGCATAATGCAGTAGTCAATCAATATTAGGCTCCAGAGATGTAATGATACATCATAAAAACTACTAAAAAATAAATAATGAAATAAAATATAAAATAAAAAATGATGAATAAGTATCAAAACAGCCCACAAGTATAAAATACCTACATATAAAATTTAACCATTATTAATAAAACAATTTATATCCCAGTCGACATTCAAGCCGAAAGGGGTATAACTCTTTATTTCATATATCCACCGGGTTTCAAGTTTAGAGATTTCCCGTTTGGATGAACTGCCCCGCCAATGTGGATTAAACCTGTCGATGGCCACAAATGTAGTCCCCTTAGGGTTTTGATCATGACACTCCAAATAATGTTGGGAAATGGTGTATTTCGGAAATCCCTTTTTAATGTTTGTGATATGTTCATTCACCCTAACGTGCATGGCCCGTGTGGTGCGACCCACATATTGCATGCCGCAGGGACAAATTATTAGATAAACCACATTTAATGAAGTACAAGTGATACAAGTATTGATGTCAAAGGTTCTACCCGTAGCATGAGATCTAAATTGACATATTTTCCTACTTTTATCAGTATTAATAGCACAAACATTACACCCCCAACAGGGGTGATAACCTTTAGATTTTTGGAAGAAGGACACTTTATTCGGGGCATCCAAAATGTTGGGTGCAACTTGGAGTTTAAGAGGGGGAACTCCTCTAAAAATGACTTGTGGCCGATCTGGGAGCACCAGACCCAAAAGTTTATCATTTTTAAGGACTCCCCAATGTTTAGAAATTTTTTTTTTAATATCAGAATACTGTTGGGAATAAGTGGTAATCATAGAAAAATTATGTCCAGTCTCATGCGATAAAGGTTTTTCCTTAATCTGTAAGATGGAAGTACAATCCATATTTCCCACTTCATTAATCACTAGATTCAAATCGTTAGGTAAATAATCTTTTTCAATGAATCTCCCTTTCAAATTAGCAGGCTGTATGAAAAAATCCTCCTTAAGAGTACAATTCCGCCATAAACAGAGGAATTGGCTCCAGGGTACCGACTTAAGCCATGAGGGATGATGGCAACTACCCTGTCCAATATACCCATTCCTATCGGTACTCTTAAAGAAGGTGGACATATTGAATATTCCATCCTTAACCTGTATAGTTAGATCCAGAAAATTAATCTTACTGGTACTGCTCTCAAACTGTAACACAATACCCAATGTATTATTGTTGAGTTGGTGCATAAAGTTGGTAAGTGATGGCATGTCACCGTCCCACAGGAAGAGGATGTTGTCTATGTATCTACCCCAGAAGATCAATTCCGATCGTTTTTTTGAAGTAGATGACATCCTCCTCCCATAAATAAATTGGCCATGCTGGGCGCGAATTTCACGCCCATTGCCACCCCTCTGTTCTGGAGGTAATGAGTACCTCCAAACCAGAAGTAATTATGGGTCATGGCGTACTTCAATAGATCTAAAATGAAATCTCTTTGAGCGGAAATCAACTCGGAATCTCTTCTCAAAAACAGATCTACGGCTTGTAAACCATCAGAATGGGAAATAATAGTATAAAGGGACGCCACATCCGCAGTAGCCATAATATATCCCTCTTTCCACTCCAAGTTCTCAAAAGTACGGATCACTTTGATAAAGGAGGGAGTGGCGGAAACCAGAGGTTGTAAAAAGCTGTCAATATACTTCCAGATTCTAGAGGTAATAGAATCCAACCTACTAATAATCGGTCTCCCCGGAGGATTAACTAGACTCTTATGTACCTTCGGTAAAAAATAAATAATTGGCTTTCGAGGTGCCAATGGAATTAAAAAGTCCCTTTCCTTCTTGTTAAGCAATTTAAGCATCTACCAGTGCAGTGAGCTCCTTTTTGTACTTGAAAATGGGATCATGGCTCAGAGGTACATAGGTGTCAACGTCGGACAGGATTCTATTCATTTCAGAAACATAAGAACTCTTGTCCATCACCACTATCCCTACCCCATTATCAGTGGGTCGGATAATGATATCCTTCCTCTCCTTCATTGATTTTAATCCCTCCCGGAACCTCACATTTTTATAGCTCTTCCTAATTTTCAACTTGTCTAATGCCCCGTACACACGGTCGGATTTTCCGATGGAAAATGTCCAATCGGAGCGTGTTGTCGGAAATTCCGACCGTGTGTGGGCTCCATCGGACATTTTCCCTCGGATTTTCCGACAGACAAAGTTGGAGAGCAGGAGATAAAATTTTCCGCAACAAAATCCGATCGCGTCAATTCCGACCGTGTGTGGCCTGTTCCGACGCACAAAGTGCCACGCATGCTCAGAAGAAATTCTGACACGGAACAGCTCGTTCTGGTAAACATAGGCGTGCGCACGGGGTGTGCCGGGTGTGCCTGGGCACACCCTAATCACCCCGTGCTGTGTCCAGAGATTTGCCCCAAAATGCTGCATCCAAGAGAGTGTGTGGCCCGCGCTGCCTGTGAAACAGTTTCACAGGCAGCAGATCGTGAGAATTGCCAGAGCTGTTCAGTGTATGAAAGTGTCAGATAATGACACTGCATGCAGGGAGAGACACCAGCTGTCAAAATGTCGGGGTGATGTCGGGGGTGGGCGGGACAGAACGGCCATCAAACACCAGCCAATGGGATGGGGTCTGGGCGGGCCGCTACATTTATGTGGCCCCGCCCCCTCTCTGAAGCAGCTCAAACATTGGCTGGTGTTATAGCGCTTGGTCCCACCCACTCCCGACATCGCGGCTGAGTTGTAAGTCATCACAACCCAGCCGCGATGTCGGGGGTGGGCGAGATCAAGCGCCAACACCAGCCAATGATTGGGCTGCTTCAGAGAGGGGGCGGAGCCACAGAAATGTAGCGCCCCGCCCAGACCCATCCTATTGGCTGGTGTTTGGTAACTGTTCAGTCCCGCCCACCACCAGCATCACCACTGACTTTTAACAGCTGGTGTCTCTCCCTGCATGCAGTGTCATTATCTGACACTTTCATACACTGAACAGCTCTGGCAATTCTCACGATCTCCTGAATGTGAAACTCCCCCTCTCTCCTATCTGTGCCACCCAATGCTGCCTATCAGTGCCAACCAATGATGCCAATCAGTGCCAACCAATGCTGCCTATCAGTGCCAACCAATGCTGCCAATCAGTGCAAACCAATGCTGCCAATCAGTGCCAACCAATGCTGTCTATCAGTGCCAACCAATGCTGCCAATCAGTGTCAACCAATGCTGCCAATCAGTGCCAACCAATGCTGCCTATCAGTGCCAACCAGTACTGCCTATCTGTGCCAGTGCTGCTTTTCAGTGCCAACCAATTCTGCCTATCAGTGCCAACCATTGTAAACCAGTGCTGCCTATCAGTGCAAACCAGTGCCGCCTATCAGTGCCAACCAATGCTGCCTATCAGTGCCAGTGCTGCTTATCAGTGCCAACCAATTCTGCCTATCAGTGCCAGTGCTGCTTATCAGTGCGAACCAATGTTGACTATCAATGCCAACCAGTACTACCTATCTGTGCCAGTGCTGCTTATCAGTGCCAACCAATTCTGCCTATCAGTGCCAACCAGTGCTGCCTATGAGTGCAAACCAGTGCTGCCTATCAGTGCCAACCAATGCTGCCTATCAGTGCCAACCAATGCTGTAAATCAGTGCCAACCAATTCTGTCAATCAGTGCCAACCAATGCTGCCTATCAGTGCTGCCTATCAGTGCCCATAAGTGCTGCCCATCAGTGCTGCTAATCAGTGCCCATCAGTGCTGCATATCAGTGCCCATCAGTGCTGCCAATCAGTGCCAACCAATGCTGCCTATCAGTGCCAACGAATGCTGCCAATCAGTGCCAACCAATGCTGTCAATCAGTGCCAACCAATGCTGCCTTTCAGTGCCAACCAGTACTGCCTATCCGTGCCAGTGCTGCTTATCAGTGCCAACCAATTCTGCCTATCAGTGCCAACCATTGCAAACCAGTGCTGCCTATCAGTGCAAAGCAGTGCTGCCTATCAGTGCCAACCAATGCTGCCTATCAGTGCCAGTGCTGCTTATCAGTGCCAACCAATGCTGCCTATCAATGCCAACCAGTACTGCCTATCTGTGCCAGTGCTGCTTATCAGTGCCAACCAATTCTGCCTATCAGTGCCAACCAGTGCTGCCTATGAGTGCAAACCAGTGCTGCCTATCAGTGCCAACCAATGCTGCCTATCAGTGCCAACCAATGCTGCCTATCAGTGCTGCATATCAGTGCCCATCGGTGCTGCCTATCAGTGCCAATCAGTGCCCATAAGTGCTGCTCATCAGTGCTGACAATCAGTGCACATCAGTGCTGCATATCAGTGCCCATCAGTGCTGCATATCAGTGCCCATCAGTGCTGCCTATCAGTGCCAATCAGTGCTGACAATTAGTGCCCAACAGTGCTGCCTATCAGTGCCACCTACCAGTGCCCATCAGTGCTGAGGGTCAGTGCCCATCAGTGCTGCCTATCAGTGCAGCCTATCAGTGCCCATCAGTGCTTCCAATCAATGCTGCCTATCAGTGCCAATCAGTGTCCATCAGTGCTGCCAATCAGTGCTGCAAGTCAGAGCCTATCAGTGCCCATAAGTGCTACCAATAAGAGCCCATCAGTGATGCATATCAGTGCCCATCAGTGCCACCTATCAGTGCCAATCAGTGCCCATTAGTGCCAAACAGTGCCCTGCTGCCTATCAGTGCCACCTATCAGTGCACATCAGTGCTACCAATTAGTGCCCATCAACGCTGCCAATCAGCGCAGCCTATTACTGCCCATCAGTGCTGCCTATCAGTGCCCATCAGTGCTGCCTTAGTAGGGATGGTGGAAACCCCTCTACAGATAATTGCAATACAAATTACCTTAGAGTGCAACAACTTTTTAGTTGGGAGGTTCACACCATTATAGCACTTTGGATTTTTTTTTTTTTAGAGTGTTACACTTAATTGTATATGTTTTAGTTACAGTTATAATGTGAATTATTGCACTTGAAGTTAATTTCCCACCACCCCTGCTAAGTCCATGTCTTGATGGACCTTGCTTTGTGCACTGGTGCGCAGTCATGTTGGAACAGGAAGGGGCCATCCCCAAACTGTTCCCACAAAGTTGAGAGCATGAAATTGTCCAAAATGTCTTGGTATGCTGACGCCTTAGGAGTTCCCTTTACTGAAACTAAGGGGCCAAGCCCAACCCCTGAAAAACAACCCCCCACCATAATACCCCCTCCCCTTGCACAAAGCAAGGTCCATAAAGACATGGATGAGCGAGTTTGGGGTGGAGGAACTTGACTGACCTGCAAAGAGTCCTGACCTCAACCCGATAGAACACCTTTGGGATGAATTCGAGTGGAGACTGTGAGCCAGGCCTTCTTGTCCAACATCAGCGCCTGACCTCACAAATGCCCTACTGGAAGAATGGTCAAACATTCCCATAGACACACTCCTAAACCTTGTGGACAGCCTTCCCAGAAGAGTTGAAACTTTTATAGCTGCAAAGGGTGGGCCAACTCAATATTGAACCCTATGGACTAAAATGGCATTAAAGTTCATGTGCGTGTAAAGGCAGGCGTCCCAATACTTTTGACTATATATATATATATATATATATATATATATATATATATATATATGTGTGTGTGCTTGAGCTTTCGGGTGCACACCCTAATACAATAGGCTGCGCACGCCTATGCTGGTAAACTTAGCGTTCGCAATGGATACAGCACTTTCGTCACGCTGCAATGTTAAAAATGGTTTAATACAGCGTGTAGTGATATAATAATACGTGTGGTATAGTGGTATCGTGGGTATGATAATGAATTAGTAAGTACTCTTCCGCAGCAACCCAATTCTTCCAGAGAGATGCACTTTATTGACTTCCAACACAGAACAAAGTCCAAAGTCCACAGATGACAAAAAAATCCGACAGAGTAGATATAATTCAGAGACCCATCTCCTAGGTCTGTGTGTTCACACACAGACAAGCCTCCCTTCAACTATAGACTGAATGCCGTGTTATATTCATTAGATATTGAATGGCTGAGCAATTTGATTGGCCGTCTCCATTGAGGTTTTTTATTTACTTTAGTCTTTCAGATAGACAACAACTCACAGCCGTGAACAGCTGCAGTCATAAACCACCCCAATTTGCACTCCCGCATATCAACATCAACAAGTCTCCTTAGATATGTGTAATTAGACTAGATTAACAGATACTACCTGAACACCCTTTGAGATGTTCAAATAGACTCGCATAAGATTAACACATGAAAGGGTCTTCAGCTTCCCCCTTGCTATGTTAAAATTCAGTTGACTTGGAATATTATACATAAATTGGCCAACATATTACAACACAGCGCAATCTCTTCTTCTTTATAATGTGACAAGAATATAGTAGTTTTGCTGCTCATATTCACACACACTTCTCACAAACTTATTTCGTTACTATTTATCGGGATTCCCTCAATATATTTTGATTTCTCACATCTGACAACATATTTTTGTTGTATTTTTTTTTTTTTTTGGCTTTAATGTTGATTCTTTTTTTGTGTTAGTATTTTTTTGAAGGGTGTTATTTTTTTGGGGGGATTTTTTTTTGTACTCCCGAAAATTTTTGTGTGTGTTTTTTGTGACAAGTTCCCACAACACCATTGATATGTTGTTCTATTTAATCTGTAGGAGATTGTTTGGTGTTGTTGTCCCTTGTTAATTTCACATTTTATGTTAGAAATGTACCTGAATCGTCACCAACAAACTGTCCTTTTTGGATGAAAACACACACAGGAGAGTATAATTTCCCAAAAAAATTTTACTAAGGGGTCACAACTAAACAAAGAGGGAGGCAACGCTGGAGAAACTGCAGAAGTGGGTGAAGCCTTGGACCCCCAGGGCAGACATCAATTATTTAAAAGCAAAATTGGTGGCCTGAGGAGTCCTTATCTAAGGGAGGGCAGTCTGGTCCAGAAGTCCCAGAGATCCGGAAAGCAGCAGATGACATCTGTGTCCCCAGTCGTCTTCCTGGCTCTTTTATATGGAAGGCGGAGGGGAGGAAACTGTGATTCTGTCAGGCTGCAACTGGTCCCAGGCTTCTCCTGGCTGACACTTAGCCCCGCCTCCTCCTGGCTGCCACTAATCCCCGCCTCCTCCTGACTGCCACATTCCACAACCTCCTCCTGGCTGAGGTCTTCCTGTGTATGAAAAAGGGACATAGTTTTAGTATTTTTTTCATCAATCACACACAATTTTCACCTCCTGACTGTTGCAAATTGAATGTTAACAAATATAACAGACTATCCTTCTGAGCCCAGCATTTTTCATTCTTGTCCCAAAGTTGGGTGCCCACTACTGTCTATTGATATGTAAAACACTTTTTTCAATCAGCAATTAGTGATTAATAATAACATCTATAGTAAACATAATTTCTTTATTGCCCAGAAATCTGTAGAAGAATGCTATACCTGACTCCAGCTGGGCTCCTCCACTTCTTCCTGGCTGGAAGGCCCAGGTTGGACATCAGAAGCCTCAGCTGGGGTGGAAGGAAGCGTGGAAGGAAGAGTAGAGAGGGATTCCCTGACTGCAGTGTGGTCTGACAGAAATCGCAGTCTCTCATAGTACCACAGCCTGGGGACATAAACGTCATCTGCTGCAGCTCCGGACCTCTGCGAATCTGTGACCTTCTTGCGCTCCCTAAGATAAGTGCTCCTCAGGCCACCAATTTTGGCTTTTAAATAAGGGATGGTTGCTGTGGGGACCACCGGCGTCACCAACTCCAGCAGTTTCTCCAGTGCTGCCTGCCTCTTTTGTTTATGGTTGTAATGGGGATGTCTCACTTGCCACAGACAGGGCAGCTCCCTGTATTTGTCAATGAACAGGGGGAGGAAATTGTGGTCGTTGAACCCATCCATTTTCTCTGCAAGACACAACACAAGACAAACCCTAATGTCAGGCCAAACTCCCCTAATCTTGTTACAATATAGGCTTCCATTTCGAAGCAGTATAGGCCCAAGTTTAGATCCTACCTTCGTTATAATGATCGGCGCCTCCAATGCTCCTTCCTCCGCTCACAGATCGTACGTAAGACGTACATGTGTTACGCTTTATACACACTGCGCATGTGTGTAACTCCGCCCGCCCCTGACGTTCTTTCTAGTCTATTCCCTGCCCCTTTTCGTTCGGCGCAGTGGGGGAAGAGCACATGGCAGAGACACAGCAGGTGCGTGCTAATTGTAGCAACGACGAGAAGGAGGAGGAAAGGCCGGATCCGGACACGTCCCGATCCAGAAGGAGATTTAAGGACTCAAATATGTCCTTTGGGGAGATGTTGGAGATGGTGGACATTCTGAAGAAGGCCGACTATGATGGAAAGTATGGGCCTTACCCCAACCCCAATGTCAGAAAGGCCAAGATCATGGCGAAAGTGGTCAGGAGTCTGCACCGGAATTTCGGGGTACGACGATCGAAAGATCAGCTCAGGAAGCGGTGGTCGGACGTCAAATTACGAGAACATGAGCAGTACAGAAAGATCTGGAGAGTGATGCAAAAAGTAAGTAGTTGTGCTGTCTTCCTATTCTTTATGTTTATTACGTTCGTGCTGCTCCATGTGCTTTTAGGAACTGTTGTACAGTTTAAAATGGCAACTTTCAGGTTCATGGGCACATTATTCGTTCGTATCAAACATTTTTCTTTCGGACTATAAAATACCATTGTTTAGGCCATATGCATTTGGCCACCATTTTTACGCCCTATACTTGTCTTAAAAGAATTGGGTTGTGTAGATGGCTTTGTTACTAGAATGAAATGCAAACTAGATTCTGTGTTAGGCTCGGTTCACACTGGGGCGACTTGTCAGGTGACCTAGTCGCCTGACAAGTCACCTCCCGTTCTGTGCTATGGAACCGTTCTAATCGGAGCGACGCAAGTCGCTCCGACTTAGAAAAAGGTTCCTGTATTACTTTGGGGGCGACTTGGGGCGACTTGCATAGACTTCTATGCAGAAGTCGTCTCGCAAGTCGCCCCGGCAGTCGTTTGCAGGTCGCCTCGCTGAGGCGACCTGCAAGTCGTGCCGCCCGTGTGTGAACCGGGCTTAAGGAGAGGACACTGAGCAGCTGTTTTCACATCTGGACACTGGAGCACTAGTGTGGGACACAAGAACACCATTTTTATTAGGGGGCCACACAGGTGCTCCAGTGTATACTATAGGGGGGGGCTACATCTGTGAAGCTTGTACCAAACAGGTAAAGTATTGCAGCTTGACAAAGGACACTGAAAATGCTACATTTTTTAACTCTGCTAAAATTGACAATTGTACCCCACTTCCAAGCAATGTTTCCTATTTCTAGTTCTGCCATCAAATATCTGTGTGCTAATTATACCATTTTGTTTTACATAGGGGTGAAAAGACTCGGAGGACACCCCTCATCCGAGGGGACCAGAGCCAGCCCCCCCCTCTGGAAGAAGGGGAAATCCCCCCAACACAATCTGAGCAGGAGGAAGAAGACGTGGTGGAACTAGTCACCACAACAGGTGAGTGTCTGCGACCACAGGCTCAGGTAAGAGATGGATGCCGTCATATTTTTGAGACCTAATTTTTTTTTGGGGTTCCTCTCTTTTTAGGTGATCGTGATGTTGTGGATCCAGATCCTTTCACATCAGAAAGTGCCCAGATCCTGATCGGGGAGATCATGGAGTGTAATTAACAATTGGAAAACATCAAGAAAAACATCAATGATGTTATTCCAAAAAATAAAAACATCATTGATGTTTTGGGGCGAGTTTAAAGCCCCTCCAAATCACTTTGTTTTTTGGTGTGCTACAATGTGCAAAATGTTTTTGTGATTTTTCACAAAGCAAAATTTGGAGGATGCACACAGTGTGTCAACATGTGCTATCTGCCATCACGGGAGATCAATGGACGCGTTTTGGGGGTGCAATCCCTTCCTCAATAACAAAGTAGCTGAGAGGAAGGGGTTGCTCCCCCAAAACACGTCCCTTGATCCCCCGTGATGGCAGGTTGCACATGTTGACATTGGTAAATTGGTGTGCATCTTCCAAATTTGGCTTTTCCTGGGGTGACTTCACCCCATATGAACGCAATATCAAACACAGTTCCTAAATACTCATGTCTGATATTGCCTTCAAGTTCTACCAAATGTGACGTTTGTAAGTTCAAGATTTGTGTCTTTCTTGTTGGTTTTACACAGGCCTGTTTTCTCGTAAATGGACATTTCTATTTTTGATAATGCTACCCCAAAAATTGTTATACAACAAACATGTTGGTTTGTTTGAAAAACCTTTGGTAAATGCACATGTGATTGTGCAGGTATAAAAAATTTTGTTAAGCAAGAATGTGTGGATTATTGTCTCAACGCTACAACACTTTTGGGGTGATGTCATTGGTGTTTTCAGAGAAAATGGGGGTTATTTACTAAGGGCAAATCCTCTTGGCACTACAAGTGCAGTTTCAGTGCAGTTGCAACTGCACTTGTAGTGAAATGTGTTTTTGCATTTAGTAAATAACAGCCAACAGTGCTTTGTATAAGGTTACACAATCACGCCATTTTCTGGACTCAACACATTTTTGTCAGGGTCAGCTAAAACAAACACAAGCAGTAAATGTCCACAAAGAATTTCTTTTTTTTTTTTTAATAGAAAAAGGCTTCACATATTTGCTGGCATATTGATGTCCCCCCTACCCGCAAAGAACTCCAGGTAGCGTAACCGGACATCACAGGCACTCAGGGAGGGCAAGCCAGGACGGCCGCTTTCAAGCGCCGTCAGTGTTTCAGGTATCACTCCGGCCTCAGGCCCAACTGAGCTAGCATAGTTGGCCGAATGTTTCCTTAAAAAGTTATGGAGAATACAGCATGCCAGTATAATATGGTTCAGTTTATACTCCGCCATATGGATGGGTGTCATAAATAGGCGGAACCGGCTGGCCAGGATTCCAAATGTGTTCTCCACCACTCTTCGGGCTCTGGCCAGCCGGTAATTAAAAACCCTCTGTTCCGGGGTGAGGGTCCTCATCGGGAATGGCTGCATCAGGTGGTCCCTCAGCGCAAACACTTCATCAGCAACAAACACGAATGGGAGTCCTTCCACATTGTCCTCTGGAGCTGGCAAGTCCAAGCTGCCATTCTGGAGACGGCTGTAGAACTCCGTCTGGGCGATGACTCCACCATCGGACATCCAGGCATTCTTCCTCACGTCCACATACAGGAAGTTGTAAGTAGCCGACACCACCGCCAACATCACTATACTATTGAACCCCTTATAGTTGAAATAGTACGACCCCGAGTTGGGTGGTGGGATGATGTGGACGTGTTTCCCATCAATTGCCCCTCCGCAGTTAGGAAAGTCCCACCGTTGGGCGAAGTGGGAGGCCACAGTCTGCCATTCCTGTGGCGTGGAAGGAAACTGTTGAGGGAAAAAATAAAACATTACTATTTTTGTTCAGAAACATGGCAAGCAGATTAGGCACAAACATTATGGGGCAACCTCCAGATAGCATTTATTAAGGGGAATTTAACAACGCCAAAGTATAAGGTACACCTATCATATCCCCCCCCCCCCCTCTCATGGGCCATTTCTAACATTATAGGGGGTGTGTGGAAATCTTGGACAGGTAACCCTCTTCACTTCATTGAGAGATGAATGCCTAAATAATGGGTATTACTTAGAACAGCCCCTCCTTAGTTACACTATTGGCAGCCCACTGGACAGGTAAGAAGTGTCATAATACAAAGATATAAATACACACTGTACACATTTGAGGACATTTGGACATTCTGCTATTACATATCAAGATAATAATAGGATACAAAAACTTTAAACAGTACCATTTGAAAGTATACAGGCAGGCCCTTGCACTACATGCTTTGGGGAATTCATCCAAAATCTGAGCACTAAAGAGATGGGTATAGTGTGTATGGGTTTGGCAAAGTCAGCAGATAGATGATTGAGGATAGAGAATTGGGATCAGCTGACTTAGCAGTTGGGGGAGGGAGGGTTACTAAAAATTATTTGGGGACACCACCAAAAAAAAGCCTCTGGCACTCTGCCAGAATTTAAAGCAAAAATAACATTTCAAAACATTTTAGGGGGTGTTTGGGGTAAAGCACTACTATGGAGCAGAAAAAATACATTGTTAAGTGACTACATGAGGTGAATATAGGCCAGGAGACACCATGCTGGGGAGGTTATTGAAGGGCAAATATGTAAGAAGGACCTAAAATAATAATTACATAAAAATCAAACATGCATGAGAACAAAGGGGACATTCACAGCATATTACAATCATGGTAATTAGGGAATGAGGAAAGAAAAACAATATATTAGCAAACATTCAATACAATAAAATGTGATATTAAAGGATAAAAATCTTACCTTCATATACTCCTTCTGCAGGACCTGTATAATGTCAGAACAGGTCTCTGGGATGATGATCCCCAGAGCCTGGGGGGAGATGCCTGTTGAGAACTTTAAGTCCTGCAGACTTCTCCCTGTCGCCAAATACCGCAGGGTAGCGACGAGCCACTGCTCCGGAGTGATGGCTTGCCTCATGCAGGTATCCTGCCTGCTAATATAAGGGGTCAGCGAAGCCAACAGGCGGTGAATCATGGGGTCCGTCATCCTGAGAAAGTTCCTGAAATCATCAGGATTATTCTCACGGATCTCACGGAGCAAAGGCATACGAGAGAACTGGTCACGCTGAAGCAACCAATTCTTGGTCCATGAACTCCTCCCCACCCTGTTCATGGACTGGACTTGTGTCAAGGTCAGGACCCCAATACCAAGCCCCCACACAGCACGAACTCTACGAGGAGTACGCATACGCAACATGGCTAGAAAACGGTCGGCTGCTCAGAACGAAGTAACAGAACGCACTGAAGAACAGCAAGGCCTGTGAAGAGCGACCTGAAAAACAGTAACGAACGAACAAGAATACAATGACTAATTAAAGTCACGCAGAACTTGCTGCACGCACTGAAGAGCAGATACAAACCCACAAGCACAAACTGAACGGCAGAAAACAATATCTGAAAGCCACGAGTCTGAAAAAGCGCGAATCGTCTCTCACCAAACTTTTACTAACACGAGATTAGCAAAAGGAGCCCAAAGGGTGCCGTGCTTGGTTCTGAACTGGCCTTTTATAGTCTTGTCGTACGTGGTGTACGTGACCGCGTGGTTGGCGATCGGAAATTCCGACAACTTTGTGCGACCGTATGTAGACAAAACAAGTTTGAGCCAAAATCCGTCGGAAAAAATCCTAGGATTTTGTTGTCGGAATGTCCGAACAAAGTCCGACCGTGTGTACGGGGCATAAGTCTTTTAGGACTAGTTCCTTAAACACCAATATGGAAGGTGGCAAAAAACCTGGTGGATTGAAGAGAGAAGCATTAGAGAGACCTGTTTCACTCCACTCGCCTCTTTAGAGGTAGTGGTAACGGTTTGGGATAAAAAATGTCTTTTTATACTAATCTTCCTGATATATTTTTGTACATCAATAAAGGCCCCAAACTTGCTCAAAGGTTTATCTGGAGCAAATTTGAGTCCATGATCAAGTACAAATTTCTCATTTTCGGTAAGTGTACTTTTGCTGAGGTTGAAAATTCCCGCATCTCTTATAGCCTTTGCCTTTTTCGATCGGTTCCTCCTCCCCCCTCTGGTCCCTCTCTTGGTTCCCCTCCCCTCTTGTTTCCCTGTGGGGCCTTGGGAAAAAAAGAGGAGGCAAAAGTGGATGGTGCGGAGGACCTTGATTATAATGTTGAGGTCTTCTAGGGGAGTAGTATCCAGGACTTTCTCATCCTGATCGTCTATAGTCGGAATGAGTGTTGCCCGGGGTACAAACGGATGGGTGTTGAATTATATAGCGGTCGTCATAATCGCGAACCCTGTATTCAACATAGTCATCATGCTGATCTTTCAAAGGTCCATAGCGATTATGTGTTTGGATACCTTCAGGATATCCGTAAGAAGAATGATCATAGGAAACATGATCGTTATTTCCCTGTTTTCTAGGGTGAACACCCTTTGATGGAGGATTTCTGAAGGGTAATGTTTTATTATTATTTTTTTTTATTTAGAACCCTCCTCCAACTTCCTTTAGGTGTATAGATATTATTATCATCTCTGTTGGTAGCCTGGGTACCCAGAGCAGCAGAGGACTTCAAATGAGTGGCTGGCCTAGGGGGGGGCCCCGTTCCTCCTTCAACGGGGGTAGCCCTTCTGACTTGCCACTTAAACACTTGGTTCAATCTATAGTCCTCCAGGTCTCTGGCGTATTTCTTCTTTTTGTTGGCTTTGTGTTCAAGGTCCTCTTTCTCAAGAATTTTCTTGAGTTTGTCATATTTATTTTTATACTCCTCTGACTCTTTGTAAATTAATAGTTTGTCTTTAACTTCTGATATTTCCTCATCAAGTTTATTTAGTTTGCGTCTTTTTCTGGCAATCAAAAATCGCAACAGATCCAGACCCACATCATTAAAGTATTTGTACCATCCTGGGAGATCAATCTCGTCCTCCTGAGGAGTGATCTCAAACCTAAGGCTCCTAGGTACCATGTTATCATCTAGATATTTCTCAAGTAGAGCAATATCCCAATGTCCATGAACCTCAGATACCATCAGGTTTTTCAATCTAACAAAAAGACCTCCTATATCGAGATTTTGTTGAACCTCTGCATTGTTAAAAACATCTTTGAGATTCAAAGCCCTAGAGTTACGAAAATCAAACACATCCATATCACTGAGATATGATAAAAGTAAGCGGCTGAAATACTGTAAATCAAAAAAAATATAAAATAAAACGGTAACCAAATATCAGTGCTAACTTAAATATTAATGAGTAAAATAAGCAGCCAGCATGGTTTGTTGATTCATCAAACATAGATACAAAAAGTCATAAATGCAGCGCTAAATAAAATAAGATAGTCCATATAGATCAATGAAGGGCAGAGCAGAGCTGAAACTTCCACCAAAACTTCAGTGTGCAGGAGAAAAGCACACCGCACCCAGGTGCTTGTCAATCTGCAGAAAGAAGTAAGAAACAAGCGAAGTAAGCGTGTAGAACAAAGGCTCAATCAGTACATCCAGTTGGCATACTCCATCAGAAATAGATACAGTTGTCACGTATCACCAGGTCAACAGCATGATACCCAATGGAAAGAAAGTGATAATAGTGAAGCCCGTAAGGATAAAACACAAGTTTTTATTATGATCTACTTACAGGAATCCAGTAAAAACATCATCACAGAAATGGACAAAGATAATCCGCGGTTCAGAAGCGTGTTTGCATCGGCCAGCCTGACATGTTTCATCCTATGTGGATATCATCAGAGGCGTGGCCAATGAAAAAAAAAAATGGGATGAATTAGAATTGCACCTTCTATTTGCGGCCGCAAGACTCTCTGTGTGATGCAATCACAATGCGCTGGCGCGGCCGTATTGTTTACATGGTTAGGAGTGACGGCGGCATGTACGTCACTCCGCCCATTGGACTGTTCCCTTTTGGGATATATGGTTTGCTGCGCATGCGCGCACTCACGGCCGAGCTGCTCTTCCGGCTTCAGGAACGTTTAGTGTCATGTGCGGCATTACGTCATTGCGTCTGCCTAGTTGGTTTATTCCACTATTGCGGTGGAATGCATGACTATACTGTGCATGTGCGCACAGACGAAAAAAAAAAAAAAATTTTCCTCTATCTCCTGCACCGAGGATCTTTAGTGCGCAGGCGGGGGCCTGATTTGTTATTTGTGACAGCTGCTGCATGTATCACGCTGTCCTATCGGGGCAGCGTGATATAGGATGCTTTGTATATATGTGGGCGTGCTTGCATCATTGGCCACGCCTCTGATGATATCCACATAGGATGAAACATGTCAGGCTGGCTGATGCAAGCACGCTTATGAACCGCGGATTATCTTTGTCCATTTCTGTGATGATGTTTTTACTGGATTCCTGTAAGTAGATTATAATAAAAACTTGTGTTTTATCCTTACGGGCTTCAGTATTATCACTTTCTTTCCATTGGGTATCATGCTGTTGACCTGGTGATACGTGACAACTGTATCTATTTCTGATGGAGTATGCCAACTGGATGTACTGATTGAGCCTTTGTTCTACATGCTTACTTCGCTTGTTTCTTACTTCTTTCTGGTGAGCAGATTGACAAGCACCTGGGTGTGGTGTGTTTTTCTCCTGCACACTGAAGTTTTGGTGGAAGTTTCAGCTCAGCTCTGCCCTTCATTGATCTATATGGACTATCTTATTTTATTTAGCGCTGCATTTATGACTTTTTTACGTTACATAGACGACATCCTCCTCCTCCGGAATAGCAGCCTTGAGTCATTACATTCATATTTGACTGTTCTCAATGATAACGATAGAGGCATATTGTTGCTTTTTGAAACCAGTCAATCAGAAATTAATTTTCTGGGTTTGGTCATTAAGGTGGAGGATAACAAACTCGTTACTATTACACTGTACTTATTTTAAACCAACAGACAGGAATTTATATATTCCTGTCGACAGTTGTCACCATTGGAACTGGCTGCATTCTGTCCCTCTGAGTCAGTTTTTAAGACTCCGACGTAATAGTACCAATCTTTGTGATTTCGAGGCACACACAATTGCAGCTAAAAATAAATTCTTAGAAAAGGGTTATCTTTAAGAAGACTTAGATCAAGAAATCCATAGGGTGCGGGAATTAGATAGAGATAAACTATTTCAAAATAACTCTGGTCATAAAAATAGTAGCTGTAGGGATGCCAAATGGTCTATCTTCACATCCTTTTCGATTCATCATCGTCAAATTAAACATATGGGGTGTTTTAAAGAATGACCATATTATAGGACCCTTATTACCTGATAAAGCCAATGCTGTATATAGGGGAGCACCATCACTTCAGTTGAATATTTCCCCCAACGTTATAAACCCTCTCTCTAGACCTATGTTCTTCTATAATTTTACAGGTTATCATCCCTGTAAAAAGTGTAATGTTTGCCTTCATAACATCCAGGGCAGAAAGAAATCAGAATTTTTTAGATCGAATATTACCAATCGTTCTTATACCATCAAGCTGTTCATTATGTGTGCTACTATGAACGTAGTATATTTAATTACCCTCCCTTGTGGCAAACATTATGTGGGAAGGACTATCCGCAGTTTTTCTACTAGGGTTAATGAGCATATTTCAAATATAAAAAGTGGTAAAAAGAAATATAGCGTTGTTCAACATTACGCCCGATTCCATAATAGGGACATAACTGGTACCCAATTTTTGGCAATAGACAGATACGTTCCACCTTGGCGTGGGGGAGTATCACAGCTTGAGACATACTGGATTTATGAGCTCAAGTCATAGTTTCCATATGGTAGGAACGTGGAGTGGGACATCAATGCATTTATCAATAAGGCTTGATGTACCCACTCCATGCTGACTGAATGCATTCTATGTGGTATTTAGTCAGAGGGACCCTTATGGATTTCTGTAATATCGTAAAAAATACTGCGCTATCCCATAAGTGGAAATGATCCCCACATGTGTGTGATGAAAAGACAAATATCTCAAACCAAAAATTGAAATGTAAAATGCTGCTGCAACCTTAGATGTGAAACAACCTCCACCTTACTAGCTATACAATTTAAAGGCTGCGCTGCTGGTGCAAATACATGATCATATTAACTGAAAATACCATAATTAAGAATGAACACAAGTGAATTGTTTCATAACAAAAAAAAAAAAAGCACATAAATCGCATGCAAAAAAAAGAATCGCATGCAAAAAAAATGAGTGGAACATTCAGTAAACAAAAACGATTAAATAGAGTCCATTTAGTCATAGATTGAAATGAACTGTAGGTCTTGTGGGTGTAGAAAATGGTTGGATAGAGGGAGAAAGACACCCTTCCTTCAAGTGATATAAAGATTATCTCCGTAGGGAGCGTGATGTTAAAATAGAGAGAAGATCCTCCACCTCAAGTAAGGTAAGCCCCTTACCAGATCCAAAGATCTCCTGTCACAGAGATCATGCACACATGTGGCTGTGTCCCCCAGCCACTGGGTCTCTGTCAGTGCGCAGATCGGAAGCCACCTCTCCAGGAAATCAATCCAAACGTGATTTATCCGCTCACAGACCATGGATAAATAGGAAAGAAATGCTCCATAGCGTAATACAGTTAAAATCCACTTTAATTTATAAAAGAAAAGCACTTACAATTTGTGCAGTAAAGATCGCTTATAAAAACATGTAGCGCCGGCCGGCTTCAGCTGCTGCCCGTTTCTTCCGGGTTCAGCGTGGTATGGTGGTGACGTCAGCACGCCGCTCCTCCCTACGCCGTTTCGACAAATCTGTCGTCTTCCTGGGTACCCCAGGAAGACGACAGATTTGTCGAAACGGCGTAGGGAGGAGCGGCGTGCTGACGTCACCACCATACCACGCTGAACCCGGAAGAAACGGGCAGCAGCTGAAGCCGGCCGGCGCTACATGTTTTTATAAGCGATCTTTACTGCACAAATTGTAAGTGCTTTTCTTTTATAAATTAAAGTGGATTTTAACTGTATTACGCTATGGAGCATTTCTTTCCTATTTATCCATGGTCTGTGAGCGGATAAATCACGTTTGGATTGATTTCCTGGAGAGGTGGCTTCCGATCTGCGCACTGACAGAGACCCAGTGGCTGGGGGACACAGCCACATGTGTGCATGATCTCTGTGACAGGAGATCTTTGGATCTGGTAAGGGGCTTACCTTACTTGAGGTGGAGGATCTTCTCTCTATTTTAACATCACGCTCCCTACGGAGATAATCTTTATATCACTTGAAGGAAGGGTGTCTTTCTCCCTCTATCCAACCATTTTCTACACCCACAAGACCTACAGTTCATTTCAATCTATGACTAAATGGACTCTATTTAATCGTTTTTGTTTACTGAATGTTCCACTCATTTTTTTTGCATGCGATTCTTTTTTTTGCATGCGATTTATGTGCTTTTTTTTTTTTTTTGTTATGAAACAATTCACTTGTGTTCATTCTTAATTATGGTATTTTCAGTTAATATGATCATGTATTTGCACCAGCAGCGCAGCCTTTAAATTGTATACCTTATGGATTTCTATCTAGTTTTTACTTGGAATCCATGTTGGGTGTGATAGGGAAATCCCAGAACTTAGGGGTTTCCAATAACATTTTGACTGCTGAACCACATTTAAAAAGATGTATTTAATATTCAAGCCTATAGTTTTAGCAATAGCAGGAAGAACAATACAGTAAGTACATGGTGACATTCAATATGATTGTTCTGACTGAAGCTGGGGCCTAACTAGATTTTATACCCTATACAAAGGTGGGGGCTACATTGTCAGTCTCTTTGAAGTCCTGATTAACTTGTTGGTCAATTAACATATACATGTCACTTCCCAAGTTCTGTGGGAAAGCCAGAGGTAGACCTTTTAACAGCTGAAGGTGTGAATGGCATTTGATCACCAAAACAGCTGTTAACTCATATGACTTCTAACATAATCAGAATACATGTTTTGATAATCACAACTAAATGTTTGATAAATAAATAGCTATTCCATTTACCCTATCAATCCCATCTCTTGGTCAAATTAAAAATTGACCACATAACTAACAAAACATAACATAACAGCACTATAACAAACAATTCATACACTGGTTGTGGACAGTTGGGTTCTTGACTATTTAGTGTAGAGATTCTTTTGGTGACAGTTAAAGCTGTGTGGGTCTAACTAGATGTGAATATTACAGGCAATGATATTGGGAAAATGGAACAAACTACGTCTGATAACACATGCACAACCTAACTTAGACTGCAAAAGAAAGGCAGATAAAATTACAATTCCTATAAATCGCTTCTAAATTCCAACATCTCCCTCCAACTGCCTAATCTTAATTTAAATATTTATTTTTCTAGTTCATATTCCTCCTAATTTATGTACCCAATTTACTTCTGCAGAAAAATCTCATTTTGCTTTTGTCAAGGCTAAACAAAAATAAAAATACAAAAATGTCTAAAAACAAAAATTACACGTTGGTCTAACAATGTATGAACACCAAGTCTTTAGTTGATTCCTCCGCTGTAACTTTGACAGCTCGTCCTCCGTAAGACTCCATTGCAACACCTTAAGAAGGCATACAGTTTTCATACATAATCTTCTTTTCTTCAGGACTTTCCACAGTCCACATGACAAGAAACTTCCAGTAGGTGTGCAGATCTTTTTGCAATTATAGCAAACTAAGCTGTGATTTTTTAGACAGCTGACATGATAAGTATTAAAGTTCTTCAGACATCTAAAATAAAGCCAAGGAATGAGGAAGGATATTTTTGAGGATGGCGTCACTCAGATTGTTAGTCCAACATTCGATCATTAACAAAAATGCCCATAAAGCCGTTTGAGTTTTTTACTGCTGAAGTAAATCTATGTTCTGGCAATAAGACCTGGAAGAAAAGAAAAATGTCTTAATACAAGAAGAAACCATTCTCATTTAGTATAAAAGGTTATTCAACTGTCATTTAAACTAAACTGTCTAGACTATAAACATTTATCATGAACAATAGGCTTCTCAGAAGGGGGGGGCTATCACGTATGGCCTGGACCATTGATCCTACAGGAACATAGACAAGGATGTACAAGAATGACAGGAGTGAAGTGCAAAACTGGGGTTCAGGGTTCACAGGAGATACAGTTGACGTGTACAAGGATTCTAAGGCAGCAAGGATACCTAATGGTACTATCTGGGTAGAACGCAGCATGTCCGCACATGCAACAATGGTGAGGGCCCTTGAAAGGGCCGAGGCGCAGAGTCTAAGGAACTGCCTTGTCTTCTCCAGAGCTCTTGATGGTAGAGATGGTTTTGTGCTGCAGACAGATCCCCGGTTGCAGCCCTCTTACTCACCCAAGCAGGCAGATACCTAGAACTAAGGGCCAATGGACAAATGAGAATCCCTTGCAGCGCTGAGGTGCTGGGATCACTAAACAGTAGGGAGTAAAATTCAAGCTAACAGGTGTGTGCCTGGACACACACAGACATTGGGGACAGATACACATAGACACATAAACAGCTAGACAGAGTAGCCATGCAAACAGTCACACAGGAATCTATAAGAGTAGTGAAGTTTCATGGTGTCACCGAACAGGAAACTAGTTTACAAAATACACTTGGAGACACAAAGGCAGACTTGCTTGGGACATTATTATTCAAAGCCTAAGGCAATCTGCTTCAGCTTAAAAAGGCAGTACTTGCTGGGCATGTAGTTAATTCAATTAACAACAGGAGGTTTAATGTAGTCTTAAAAACAAATTTTGTTGGACAAGATACAAACGCAGACCTTATATGTTAAAGCATTGGAACTAAATGCCAATACCAATACAATAATCGCATACCTGCTGATATTTGGGAATAGAGGAGACAGATCTGTGAAAAAGCTGATGATCTGTGACAGGTCTAATTTAAAATGTTAATAATACCCAAGTAATTCTTAACACTCCATGTAGTAACACTGACATACATGTAGTAATACATTCATTACTTTTTTTTTTCTGGGATTTCCCTATCAATTGGTTCTTCGAGACGGAAATCGATACTTTGCAGACGCTGCTGAGACACGGAACAGGACAACACAAGCTGGAAACGGGCTAAGGTAAGCTAACTTTCTGCTTACTGTGATTTCCCCTTGTGCTGTACTGATTAGCATAAGTTGGTGTCATGTAGAAGTACTCTTTCCAAGAACCTTGACTGTTGAATTTTGTTATTTTTTTTTTTTTACGTTTCTTTTTTACTTTCCATACTATCTGTACTTATTACTGTCCTTGCAAGTGTGTGTTCTGTGAGAATGGCTTGCCCTAGTTCAGGCGCAATGTGTGCGTATTTAGGATTTTTGCAGTTCCTGAAGTCTGGGGTGACCAGCCAGGTCAAAAATCGGGTCTTCGGACTCAAGGGATCATTCATAGGCTGTGGCTGATAAGGTACTATGTGTGGTGAAGCCCTGGTTTTTGCCGAGGGTGACGGCCTGCTTAAAAAACAGCGCCGCTTGAAACCTTAGTACCAGTTTTGAAAGAAACTCTCATCTGCGTAGTTCTCCATAAAACTACACGATGAACAGAAGTACTATCTCTCCTATTCTGCACAGTGCCTATAAACTGATGTGGAAGACTTTAGGGAAGCAGAACTGTCAGATTCTATACTCTAGAATTTTCTCCTATTGAGATTTTTGTTACTGTACTGCACAATTTGTTGGAATATGTGATGCTGTGTGTGTCCTGCATGAGTGGCGTGTCTAAGGGAGTGCTTTGTACATTCGTGAACTGTTTTAATCTGTCTGTGTGACCCATTCAGTTTGTGTAACTGAACCCCTATTCAGTTGTGTGCCTGTCATATGTGCTGCCATGTATCTTGCATATAAGTGGACTGTTTCTATTTAGAAAGGAGTGTGTTTTTACATCTTAAATCCAGAGTTTCCTTTTTTTTAGCAGCTTCTGTGACTAAACCCCCCCCCCTTCAGTTGTGTGCCTGTCAGTCTGTGTGGCTGATTTGTGAGAGTTCCTGCTATTACTTAAATTCACTGTGTCTGTGTGATGTGGGGACCTAGGAACAGATGAATCCTTGAGGAAGTCTCACCACCGTGTGAGATGGGGAATTGTACCACCGAGTACACCCCAGATTGGGATCTGTGTGATCCCACCAGGAGCTCCTTTGGGCTGTCTGTGTGACCCCATTCAGTTTGTGTAACTGAACCCCGATTAACAGGAGTGGCTGAGTCCCTCAAGGAATGGAACCAAAGCACACAGGTTTTGTACCACTAGAATGCTAAAACAAATGACAAAAAATGTTGAAAAAAGGAAATGAAAGAAACTTATTGTCCTGTATATGAATTTGAACCTAATAATAACATCGCTCAAATAACTGCAAACACATTATACTATACCACCCAGCGCACTTATAATTACCTAAGTAGACATATGGATTAGAGCCCATTATAGATGAGTGAACATATATATAACAAAAAAAAAGAGAAGGGAAAGTGCAGTTTTATTAGAGAAATATTTTTGTCTACAGGGTGTAGTTGGCTAAGTGTGAGAGTTATGTTTGTTGTATATATGTGTGTGAGATCCATGGATTGTTATGTCATGTTAGTTGTATTAATATGCCCAAAGTGCTGTATCAGCAAAACAGTTGATCCAAACCACGACTTTACCTACATAGAGTTTGTGTGTTCTCCCTGTGCCTGTATGGGTTTCCTCCGGGTACTCCTACACTTTGGAGAAATGCTGGTAGGTTAATTGGATCCTGTCTAAATTGTCCCTAGTGTATGTATAAATGTGAGTTAGGGAACTAGGAATAGATGAATCCTTGAGGAAGTCTCACCACCGTGTGAGATGGGGAATTGTACCCCCGAGTACACCCCAGATTGGGATCTGTGTGATCCCATCAGGAGCTCCTTTGGGCTGTCTGTGTGACCCAGGGCCGGTGCTACCACTAGGCGAAGTAGGCAGCCGCCTAGGGCGCACTACCGCCTAGGGCGCAGCCATGGCCTCTGTCTGCGTCTGTCCCCAGGCGTGTCTGAGCTGGCCCCTGTTCAGTGCCGGCCCGCTGTCCCGGGAAAACATCTCTGTGTTGCCGCCAATGTCCCGCTGAGCGCCCGCTGTCACATCTCACACAGCGCCGCTCCGGGACTCCTTTGCTCCAGCGTGTCCCTCTGCTGCGACGCCGTGTGTCTGTGTGTGCAGCGGAGGGGCGGGGCTCGGTGGAGATCAGAGCATCGAGAGGTACAGCATCTGTTAGCTGACCTCCCAGCCAGCGGGGGCACCATGGAGCGGCTGGATGGCGGCGCTGGCAGGGAACACTTTATCAATACTGCCCGCCCAGCACTGTGGAGATCCCTGGGGTGATGGTCGCTGTAGTGCAGAGGTAAGGAGGAGGATGGATCCTCCTCATCTACATCGAGAAGTGTGTGGGGGGTGGGAGGGTAAGTAATGCAGGAAATAGGAGTCAGGTGAGCCAGTGTATGTGTCGGGTAGGTAGGTCTGTGTATGTGTCGGGTAGGTAGGTCTGTGTATGTGTCAGATAGGTAGGTCTGTGTATGTGTCAGGTAGGTAGGTCAGGTAGGTGGGTCATTGTATGTGTCAGGTAGGTGGGTCATTGTATGTGTCAGGTAGGTGGGTCATTGTATGTGTCAGGTAGGTGGGTCATTGTATGTGTCAGGTAGATAGGTCAGTGTATGTGTCAGGTAGGTGGGTCAGTGTATGTGTCAGGTAGGTGGGTCATTGTATGTGTCAGGTAGATAGGTCAGTGTATGTGTCAGGTAGATAGGTCAGTGTATGTGTCAGGTAGGTGGGTCAGTGTATGTGTCAGGTAGGTGGGTCATTGTATGTGTCAGGTAGGTGGTCAGTGTATATGTCAGGTAGGTGGTCAGTGTATATGTCAGGTGGGTAGGTCAGTGTATGTGTCAGATAGGTAGGTCTGTGTATGTGTCAGGTAGGTAGGTCTGTGTATGTGTCAGGTAGGTAGGTCTGTGTATGTGTCAGGTAGGTGGGTCAGTGTATGTGTCAGGTAGGTAGGTCAGGTAGGTGGGTCAGTGTATGTGTCAGGTAGGTGGTCAGTGTATATGTCAGGTGGGTAGGTCAGTGTATGTGTCAGGTAGGTAGGTCAGTGTATGTGTCAGGTAGGTGGGTCAGTGTATGTGTCAGGTAGGTGGTTCAGTGTATGTGTCAGGTAGGTGGTTCAGTGTATGTGTCAGGTAGGTAGGTCAGTGTATGTGTCAGGTAGGTAGGTCAGCCTATGTGACAGATAGGTAGGTCAGTGTATGTGTCAGGTAGGTGGGTCAGTGTATGTGTCAGGTAGGTGGGTCAGTGTATGTGTCAGGTAGGTAGGTCAGTGTATGTGTCAGGTAGGTGGTCATTGTATATGTCAGGTAGGTAGGTCAGTGTATGTGTCAGGTAGGTAGGTCAGTGTATGTGTCAGGTAGGTGGTTCAGTGTATGTGTCAGGTAGGTGGTTCAGTGTATGTGTCAGGTAGGTAGGTCAGTGTATGTGTCAGGTAGGTAGGTCAGCCTATGTGACAGATAGGTAGGTCAGTGTATGTGTCAGGTAGGTGGGTCAGTGTATGTGTCAGGTAGGTGGGTCAGTGTATGTGTCAGGTAGGTAGGTCAGTGTATGTGTCAGGTAGGTGGTCATTGTATATGTCAGGTAGGTAGGTCAGTGTATGTGTCAGGTAGGTGGTCATTGTATATGTCAGGTAGGTAGGTCAGTGTATGTGTCAGGTAGGCAGGTAAGTGTATGTGTCAGGTAGGCAGGTAAGTGTATGTGTCAGGTAGGCAGGTAAGTGTATGTGTCAGGTAGGCAGGTAAGTGTATGTGTCAGGTAGGCAGGTAAGTGTATGTGTCAGGTAGGCAGGTAAGTGTATGTGTCAGGTAGGCAGGTAAGTGTATGTGTCAGGTAGGCAGGTAAGTGTATGTGTCAGGTAGGCAGGTAAGTGTATGTGTCAGGTAAGTGTATGTGTCAGGTAGGCAGGTAAGTGTATGTGTCAGGTAAGTGTATGTGTCAGGTAGGCAGGTAAGTGTATGTGTCAGGTAGGCAGGTAAGTGTATGTGTCAGGTAGGCAGGTAAGTGTATGTGTCAGGTAAGTGTATGTGTCAGGTAGGTGGGTCAGTGTATGTGTCAGGTAGGTGGGTCAGTGTATGTGTCAGGTAGGCAGGTAAGTGTATGTGTCAGGTAAGTGTATGTGTCAGGTAGGCAGGTCAGTGTATGTGTCAGGTAGGTGGGTCAGTGTATGTGTCAGGTAGGTGGGTCAGTGTATGTGTCAGGTAGGCAGGTAAGTGTATGTGTCAGGTAGGCAGGTAAGTGTATGTGTCAGGTAAGTGTATGTGTCAGGTAAGTGTATGTGTCAGGTAGGCAGGTAAGTGTATGTGTCAGGTAGGTAGGTCAGTGTATGTGTCAGGTAGGTGGGTCAGTGTATGTGTCAGGTAGGTCACATGTTACAAGGGCAGGGCAAAGGGGGTGGAGTCAGGGGTGGAGCCAAGGGGGCGGCAAAATGAGGTTTCGCCTAGGGTGTCAAAAATCCTTGCACCAGCCCTGGTGTGACCCCATTCAGTTTGTGTAACTGAACCCCGATTAACAGGAGTGGCCGAGACCCTCAAGGAATGGAACCAAAGCACACAGGTTTTGTACCACTAGAATGCTAAAACAAATGACAAAAAATGTTGAAAAAAAGGAAATGAAAGAAACGTATTGTCCTGTATATGAATTTGAACCTAATAATAACATTTTTAAAATAACTGCAAGCACATTATACTCTACCACCCAGCGCACTTATAATTACCTAAGTAGACATATGGATTAGAGTCCATTGTAGATGAGTGAACATATATATAAAAAAAAAAGAGAAGGGAAAGTGCAGTTTTATTAGAGAAAGATTTTTGTCTACAGGGTGTAGTTGGCTAAGTGTAAGAGTTATGTTTGTTGTATATATGTGTGTGAGATCCATGGATTGTTATGTCATGTTAGTTGTATTAATATGCCCAAAGTGCTGTATCAGCAAAACAGTTGATCCAAACCACAACTTTACCTACATGGAGTTTGCGTGTTCTCCCTGTGCCTGCATGGGTTTCCACCGGGGTACTCCTACACTCTGGAGAAATGCTGGTAGGTTAATTGGATCCTGTCTAAATTGTCCCTAGTGTATGTATGAATGTGAGTTAGGGACCTTAGGATTGTAAGCTCCTTGAGGGTAGGGACTGATGAATATGAAATAATAGTAACACAGTATGAATATAGGTAGCATGATGATTGTGTTTTGTGTTTGTTATGTATGTTTTAAAGTGATGGGACATTGCCAGAGGTAACAAGTCAGTGGAATGTTGGTCATTGCAACCTTTAGAAGCAAGAAAAATATGTTGTCTGTAAAGTGTTACCTTAAAAAAAACTAAAAATTGTATTTCCGACTTAATATAATTTGGGTATAAAAAAAAAAAAAAATGTTTTACTTAAAATTGTAAAATCGTGTGCAATGTGTAGTCATTTTGCACTATGGTCAATTTAATATGAAAAAGAAAACATAAAATATTATATTTGCTTATTCTAAAAGAAAAGATAATCCAAAAACTGTGAGCTGAAAATCGTTAATTTAAATACTTGCTGGGGGGCGTGGCTTGGCAGCGGATGTAGTCAGTCGCACATCTTGTGAGCTCCGCCGAAAATCCGTACAGAAATCCTGCAAATCTTTGCTGACAGACCAGTTCTCGCACCAGACTACCCCCCGGTACACCAGCTACGATCGCCCGTTTACGGAGACATCACAGCATGACTGCTAAACCCCCCAGACGCGGCTCCACGGCCCGCTCCGCTCCGGACCACGAGGCCCAAGATGGCGGCGCGGCATCCAAGTCAGCCGCAGCGAAACACAGGGAGGCCGTGCAGAAGCTTTTCCCGCAATCTGAAATATGGGACTTACCAGAAACGAACGGCAATGGAGCGGAGAGCCGCAGCGGGTCGCAATCGGAGGCAGATGACACTGTTCCCCTGGAAGATCCGCACGCTGCTTTGCTGCCCTGGGACACTGTGAGTAACTTACCTATGCCCCATAGATCACACAAGGCCCAAACCGCGAGCTCGCCTGAACAGGAACCTACACTGAGGGATATCTTCTCAGCGGTCACGTCATGTAATCTTTCCATCACGGCACTCGCATCAGAGGTTAAGGGGATGAAGTCAGAGATGTCTTTCCTGCGTCAGGATATGCAAAAATTGAGGGATCGGACCTCTGCCATTGAGGGACGTATTAGTACCATAGAGGATGACTGGGCCCCCATGCAAAGGGACTCGCATGCTCAACAAATAATGGTAGCCAAAAATGCCACGAAAATCGACGATTTAGAGAACAGATTACGCAGAAATAATGTCAGAGCTATTGGTATCCCTGAAAAAATGGAGGGCAGAAACCCAGTTGATTTTATTGAAAAATGGCTGCTTGATAAATTTGGGAAAGACTCGTTCTCCCCTATGTTTGCAGTGGAGCGGGCACATAGGGTTCCGTCTAGGCCCCTGCCCCCAGGTAATCCTCCTAGAGCTTTCCTTTTCAAAATGCTTCATTACAGAGACAGAGACATAATTCTTTCAAAAGCTCGCACTCTGGGAGACGCACTGGTGATCGAAAACTCCAAAATATCACTGTTTCCAGACTTCTCGGCGGATGTACAAAAGCAGAGGGCCCAGTTCAATGATATTAAAAAGAGACTCCGCTCTCTGGACTTACAATATTCTATGCTTTATCCGGCTCGTCTCCGTGTAGTAGCCAGAGATGAGGTACACTTTTTTGAGAGACCTGCGATGGCAGCACAATGGCTGGACAGAGAGGAAAAATCCTTACGAGAAGATTTAGGCAGAAGACGCAGAAATACCTGAAGTTCAATACACTTCCTGATTACCTGAGAAACAAAAGGGAAAATATCTTTGAATAATGCAATGTTGGTGCAATTACTATCCGTCCATAATAGTTCTAGTCACAAGATGACAATATTTGCTTTAAGGCGGAGGATATCGCATGGACAACTTACTGTTGATAGTTAAGTCTATGCCAGTAACTCAAGGCCTGTTGCCTTTTGGCTCTTCAAAGCCGGCTATTGAAATTAGCCCCCCGGTTATGGGTCCTACGTGGACGCTACAGTTTCTGTTTTTTTATGTTGTTTTATTTTTCAGTTTTGTCCCTAGGGACACAGTTACCCTAATGGTCCTGGTACTGCTCCAACGAAATCTACCTACCCCAAGAAAACTATTCCAAATGTCCAATCTCTATAGTTTTGTTCAATATAACACTGAAGGCTCTCAGGAGCATTCTCTATGTGTCCTATATGTCTTACTCTCATATATTTACATTCTAATGCTTTATGGCTAAACAGATAACGCTTACTAGCTGGAATGTTAGGGGTCTGGGAGACAGAGTGAAACGCCTAGCTGTATTGCATATGCTTCAACGCATGGGATCTTCAGTAGTATGTCTCCAGGAGACGCATATGTTACCTAATCAAGAATCCCCATTCTCAACAAAATTATTTGCTGCTCAGTTTCACTCTGCCTTCTCTTCCTATGCCAGGGGCGTCAGCATTTTGATAGGCAAAAACATGAGTTTTACGTATACATTGTCGGTTGTTGACCCTCACGGTCGATATGTTTTCCTGGTATGTTCATTAGATGGGTTACAGTGCATTATTGGGAATATCTACATCCCGCCTCCCTTTTCGACAGAGGTCGTTAAGACGCTGGCCTCCTTCCTCTCACAGCATCCGGGAATCCCAGCAATTATTGTTGGGGATTTTAACAATTACTTAGATGCGGAGCTGGATAAAATGACCGCAAAGATTCCTTTGGGTGGGGTGAGGGGAGGTCAGACGTCCTTTGCCCGCCTTATTGCGGAACTAGGATTGAGAGATGTATGGAGGATGAGTCACGCACAAATAAAAAGTTATTCATGTTTTTCTGCTACGCATAAAGTTCTTTCCAGGATTGATCTCGGTCTGGGTAATGATTTGATGCTCCCATTGGTAACTTCTACAAAATATGAAGTACGAACTATCTCTGATCATTCCCCCCTGTGCATAGAGATTTCCACATCGGGTGTTCTAAAGAGGAACTACTGGAAACTCAACCCCTTTTGGTTGTCACTGTTTCCTACACCTGATCCCATTTTTGATACCTTAGATTCCTTTATTAGGTTTAACAAGCCTTCATCTAGACCAAGTATTTTCTGGGACACATTAAAAGCATTTTTGAGAGGCCAATTTATCAAGTCTATTAATACCATCAAGACCGAGACCAAGAACTGGGAACAAACTGTGTTGAAGGAGGTTAAGAGGACTGAAGCTGCCTTTATTGAATCCCCCTCGGAGAGCACTGAGAGGTCTTTTCTTGAGGCGCAGCATGCGGCCAACCATCTAATATTAACCACTGCTGAGAAGAAGAGGTTTTTTCTTCAACAAAAATATTTTGAGGAGGGAGAAACCACGGGGCATATGCTTGCTATGATGATACGATCCCAAAAGGGGTCGTCCCATATAGACTCAATCATGGGCCCATTGGGCACTCTGGTTTCTTCCCACACTGAAATATTATCCACGTTCAGAGATTTCTATGCTGATGTGTATTCCACGAAAGTCAATCCTTCCCAGTCGGAAATTAATTCTTTCTTAGACCAATGCCAGTTACCGCAGATCCCACCCCAGGACGTAGCACTACTGAACGCTCCTCTTGGGGATGAGGAGCTATTGGAGGCGTTGGCGCTTTCCTCTCCTGGTAAGTCTCCGGGATCGGATGGCTTGCCGGCAGAGGTCTATAAACGCTACTCTGAAATTCTGATAACACACCTAAAGGAAGTATTTGAGGAAGCCAAAAACATTGGAAGTTTACCCCAATCCATGAATGAAGCAATAATCGTTCTTCTCCTTAAACCGGGCAAAGAGGCCCACCTACCTGACTCGTATAGGCCTATATCTTTATTAACAACAGATGTTAAATTGCTAGCAAGGGTACTAGCCACAAGACTCGCTAAAGTCATACACAAAGTGATACATAGGGACCAATCGGGGTTTATCCCTTCAAGATCCACAGCCCTTAATATAAGAAGACTTTTTCTTAATCTCCAGATCCCTGTCGACAACCCTGGCAAAAGAGCAATACTATCATTGGATGCTGCCAAGGCTTTCGACAGTGTCGAATGGCCATACCTATGGGAAACCTTGAAGCGTTTCGGCTTGGGAACTAACTTCATCCAATGGGTCAAACTGCTGTATTCGGCCCCCACAGCCAGGATCCGCGTAAATGGGGATCTTTCGGACTCATTTCCTCTTTTTAGAGGTACGAGGCAGGGGTGCCCACTCTCACCCCTGCTATTCGCATTGGCCCTTGAACCATTGGCAGAGATGGTAAGATCATCACAGTCAATTATGGGCTTTGTTAGAGGCCCAATTACTGATAAGATCTCTCTTTATGCGGACGACACTTTACTTTACCTGGGGGATGTGGAGGCTTCACTCACAAATGTAATGCAGATAATACAACATTTTGGTACACTATCGGGATTCTCCATTAATTGGAGTAAATCCGTAATTCTTCCAGTAGATGAGCCAACAATTGATCTGCCGGCTAGTGCAAGATCACTTAAAGTGGTTTCCTCATTTAAATATCTAGGTATTCAGGTGACAGTTAACCCACAAAAATACTTAGAAGATAACTTACTACCTCTTTTCAAAAAACTTCAAATGACATGCAATACTTGGTGTAAGCTTCCCCTATCAGTAATTGGTAGAATAAATTTGATTAAGATGGTCTGGGGTCCTCAGCTTCTATATATCATGCACAATTCTCCACAATGGATACCTCGAAAATGGTTTAATCGTATTGAGACATTGTTTAGATCTCTAATATGGAGGAAAAAAGTAGCTAGAATAAGCCTTTCCACCTTGCAGTATGGTAAAGATCGGGGTGGAGCTGCTGTTCCCAACCCTAAATTATATTTTTATGCCTCTCAATTGCAACACTTGTGTGGTCTTGGTTTGTTGAACGACTCTGACTCGGTCGAAAGCATGCTGCGAACTGGAACATTAAATATAACGGTGCTGGCAATTTTGGAGGCGGGATTATCACACCTGCCACAATCAGCCCCCACCATAGTTCTTCTCAAAAAATTATGGTCTACGGTTAAATCTAAACTACAGATTTTGGGCTTCCTGACAGAGACTCCCCTATGGAACAATCCGAACCTAACAGAAGTATATAAACTAGAGGGTTTCCAGATGTGGAGGAATGCCGGAATTCATAATATTTCTCAACTATTTCATCAAAATATTTTAAAATCCTTTCTGGAATTGCAGTCGGAATTTGGGCTCCCTAGACACCAATTCTACCGATATCTTCAGTTACGACATGCCCTTCAGATTCAAGGCCGGTCAGCTGCTTTAGTGCTTGCTACCCATCCTCTGATTAATGACATTTTCTATGGTCAGGATAAAAAGGGTCTTATATCTCACATTTACTCGCAATTACTTTTGGCTTTGCAAGACACTGCTAATTTACCATGCAAACGTAAATGGATAGAGGATCTGGGAGAGGTGGGTGAGGATGTCTGGGACACATGCCTTCAGTCAGGGCCACTAACTTCTGTATCACAAACACATAGACTTTCGCATCTATTCTTGCTACACAGAGCTTATCGTACGCCAATACAACTACATAGATGGGGCAGGAGGGATTCCCCCTTATGCCCTAAACGATGTGGAGAGGAGGGATCACTGATCCATCTGATGTGGCGCTGCCCCAAACTACACCGCTACTGGGGCGATATTACCGACACAATTTCGTCAGTATTCCAAATTAGGGTCCCC
The DNA here is from genome assembly GCA_037952925.1 of Lithobates clamitans. NCBI lineage: Eukaryota > Metazoa > Chordata > Amphibia > Anura > Ranidae > Lithobates > Lithobates clamitans. Next base: position 292,085 of record JBBGZY010001285.1, read on the forward strand.
TTGGATCCTCTGATATGTATACTAGGAGCAATTGATGAAGAAATATATCCCCCTCCTAACAACATAGCAATTATCAGATTATTATATCTGGCCCGTAAGTTGATAGCCAGATTCTGGTTATCTGTCAATGTCCCCACCAAAAAACAATGGATAGAGCAAGTAAATTATATCCTTATCAGAGAACACCTAACATATCAGCATAGAAATGCCTCTCGAAAATTCAACTCTATATGGCAACCCTGGTTGGACTCCCCAGGATTGGCCCCCCCACAATTAATCATGCACAGAATATTTCAAGTTTAAGTGTATACAGCTTGTTTAATTGAGGCGGTAAATGGTCTACTTATGATGTGTAACCGGGAAACTAAACCTAGTTGGGCAGGCCAGGAGCAAGGTCTATGGTTAGATGACCAGTTTGTCATCTGGTAGCTGCATTGGGTGGGAGAATCTTTGTTCTCTTACGCAATGTGGTTTGTTGGTATATAATTGTAAAATCTATTAGATGCCACTGCTGTAACAACAAAAACTTTTATTTTTCACTGACTATACATGGTCAAGACAGAACTGAATGATCCGTGTTCGTACCATATAATGTGCCATATTCAATGCTTGACTGTCTACTATGTAATTTGTCTTTTGTGGCTCAATAAAGAATTTTCTGATTTAAAAAAAAAAATACTTGCTGGGGTGGCTAATCATGTGGTCATTGGAGCCACACCCAATACATTTAATAAAACTGATAAAAATAATTAAAGTGAAATGTTAAAAGATTAGTGACATAAAAAAAAAAACTTTTTCACTGATGATTAAAGTTTAAAAATAAGGAATGGTGTTTTATAGTTTAAAGGAGCAATGAGCCCCCCCCCCCTTTTTTCTTTGACACAGGTTAAATTGCATGGCTTGTGTGCGTGTGAACAGCTGTATTGTCATGCAAATTTAGTGAGCTGAGTGAACTGTAAACGAAAAAAAAAAAAAAAAGTAAAATACCCCCTGATAATGTATATTTATATGTGTGTGTATTAACGGTAATCTTTGTTCATGTGCTCAGTATGGTGAAGTATAACTGACAAAGACAAAGCTGAACTTATAAAAATTTTTTTTTTTTTTTTGAGCTGCTCATTTTTAACCAAGGTGAATAATAGTTTATACAGTAATGGTATACCATACATAAAATCCACGTGGTAACATTTAGTTTGACGTCAAGCAATTTCTTGGTATTAGAAAAACTGCACTGGTAAAACATCTTAGAAAGAAAATGTTCAAAATGCTTACCGTATGCTAAATATCTCTAACCTTTGGTTTATTTTTAGGAGCAAAATATAATGTGTTGTTACTAAAATTTTGATGCTTATTCCTCAGATTAGTTCTATGCCCTGAGTTGATTAATTTAAGGTCTTCCGAACGGAAGGAGACCACAGCCTTCAAAGACAATTCACCAATGAAAGTATTGTTCTAAAGTGTTTCTATTTTCATATGTCAACATTTATGGGTTTCACTCCCCCCACTAGCTAAATATTGATGCAGTCATCTGAGTCTGTACTGCCCAGTTTCTTGTTCCTATTTACAATATAAGGTGCTAAATTTTATGTTGTGTTATGATCTGACATGTATCAGGTGTCTTGCTGATATTTTTTTCACCAACTTACATTGTGTCATCACCAGGTTATTTTTGTTGTTACTTATTGACGCATGTAGATTTGTGTCATATAACCTTTGATCTCTATCATTTTTGATATAGCCTGTATGCCAGATTCTCTTTTTTTATTATTAGTAGGACATTGCACAATATGTTTGGATATGCATATTGTTAAATATTCTGAACCTATAATGCAGCTTGCGTTATTCCTTCAGAGTGAGTGTGTGACAGTTTTCATCTATGTGATCACACACTCCCTCTGTTTTATTCAATTATTTTGAATTTTTTATTATTATATATTTTTCAATTTAATATACGGAGATTTGCAGAGCATAGCTGTTAAGATTTTCTTTCTAGTTTTGTGTCTAAGGTTCCTGTATATTCAATCTGTAGGAGGAGAAGAGCGTGCTTTATTACTGCACCACCGCTCAAGATTAGGCTTGCCATATGTACGCTCTCATCAAATCATAATGTGATTTGAAAGGGGTGTGGTGAGTATGCTGATGTTCTACCGCCATGCTGCGGCTCAAAACGAGGCTGGGGCTGTGCTGTATCATCTGTCTGCTCTTACCAAATCACAGTGAGATTTGAAAACGAGGCGTGGAACGCACGCCGGAGCCATATTGGAATACCTGCGATTTGACTATCCAGGTGTCCCCAGTTGCTACTTCTGACACAGTTCCTCATTGGTAAAGTTGTCTATATATACTGCAGCAATTACACAGGAGTCTCACACCCTAGATGATGTCCAATCGGATGAAATGCGCCGGATGACGCTCCTGGAATTAGTGCTTATTGTTGTTTTTATAACCGAAGGATATTCATTTTTTATGGAACTTTTTAAATATTCATTCCATGTTTTACAATAAACCCACTATACAGTGTTGCACTATGTGTGTTTTTTTGTTTTTTATATGTATCATCATGGATCACCATTTTTACTTTTGATGTGGCCCATTATACACCATGGAGTTATGGAGTTAATCTTCTGATGTTGGAACCTCACTCCTTATACCAGAGGTGGCTTACTCTCACATCATTGATCTTACACGTTGAATACTGTTGAGGTTTTTCCTCATGAATGCCTATTTGACTCTTATGCTGTATAGTATATGAGTCCACCAAGTCTGGTAAGCGTGCCAACCTTATCTTTTGTTTACACATATGATCAAGTTTTGATATCACTGGGAGAAGTGTGAGAGACTTTTTCCATGCACAGGATTTATTTTCATGCTGCACAATTTCATTTATTCAAGAATTCCTTTGAACTTTTTGGATTGTTTCAATTTTTTCAACATTTACTTTGAACTCTAATCTGTTTACATATACCATATATTGTTATATTCACTTATACGATATTGTTGGTTAGTTTATTATATTCACTTTTGATTTATTTTTTTTCACCATTTGGAGCGCCACATTATTATTGTTTTATTTTGGATTTACACTTCATGTCTAGTGGAATGTTGGCAGCCTACTAGATTTTATGCGCAATTTTTCCTTATCTTTTACATTCTAACACATTAATATGCTTTGATTTAAACCAGGGGTCTCAAACTGGTGGGCCTCCAGCTGTTGCGAAACTACAAGTCCCATGAGGCATTGCAAGGCTGATAAGTATTGATGGTCCAGATGTTCGAGTCGAAAGTAAGTTTGACTCGAACATAATGTGTTTGTTTGCTCGCAAACTAACCAAACGTATGGGGCCTTCGCGGCAAATTCGAGCTCTGCGGATCGCCCCATACGCCCGGATCGCGAGATCGCAGTACATTGACAGCTGCTGACTGGCCAAAGCATGCACTTGACGTGGCCAAAGGCAGGGTGTCTTTAGTTTAATCATATAGAATAAAATAAAAGGGTCCACGCTTAGGAAGTATATAAAGGTTGCAGCCTCCCCAAATAACCCCCCTGAGAGGGCTCTAAGATTAAATTAAGAAGAAAGAAAGGGATGAGTGGCGCTACCTCTGTACCAAAGAGTGATCTGCAGATCACTCTTTAGTAGCTGGTACAACTCCACACAAATAAACAGTGGTGAAGTGAGATAATTACAGCTCAGCTACAGGAATGGGTAAATTATATACCCTGGGTGTGGGCACCAATCATCAAGAGGATAAACCCTCAACAGTAAACTTTATACCTATAAATGGTAATACCAAACAATAATGTGTGTAGAAGTATAAAAATCCTCTACTTTTAACAGTGCATATGAAGTCCAAACATATGTAACATAGCAATAGAATGGTCCTCTACTTGTGACGGTGCAAATAAAGTCCAAACACCAAAATTGTATTACATCTGAAAAAAAAATTTCTACCATTCCTGTAGCCGAGCTGTAATTATATCACTTCACTATTGTTTATTTGTGTGGAGTTGTTCCAGCTACTAAAGAGTGATCTGCAGATCACTCTTTGGTACAGAGATAGCGCCATTCATCCCTTTCTTTCTTCTTTAATTTAATATTTAGCTAATCATGGCTCAGGGGGCTAAGTCCATTTCCCACACTACATAAGGCTGCTTACACAATGGCCATATATAGTGTTATGATTGAGAGAATGTTAGATAGAGGTAGGTTAGTTAGTGGCGTGCAGGTAGTTTAGTATATATAGTTTATAGTTTAGTATATATATATATATATATATATATATACACACAGTGTAGTCAGTGTAGTGTAGACTATATATACAGTACAGGCAGTGTATTAATATATATATACAGTGTGTCCCGCGATGTCCATCCATCTTCAATCACGCCGCCCGACGGACCCGAAAAATAGAAAGGAAAAAAAAGCTCTGCCTTGATTGGAGTATTCGAGTAACCCTGCTCCTTCTGACGTCAATTGCGGGGTCATCCAATTATCTCATTGGCTGGCCCCGTCCTTGGCTATTTTACAGCTGTCACAGCGAAAAGACATCAGTCGGCGGGAGCACTCCCATGAAGCGGAGTATTTTTTGGGTTTTTTCCCTATTTTTTGGGTCCGTCTGGTGGTGTGATTGACGATGGATGTACATCGTGGGACACTTTTTTTTTTTTAAAGGAATTATCAAAAACTGTCTTTTGTTGTTTTTACTTTATGACACTTTTTTTGGTGAATGGGTACAATGTACCCGATACCCATTCACATAGGGGGGGCAGGATCTTGCGGCCCCCTTGTTAAAGGGGGCTTCCAGATTCCAGAAAGCCCCCCACCCGCAGACCCTGACAACCAATGGCCAGGGTTGTTGGGACGAGGCTCAAAGCACCCTCCCCATGTTGAGGGCATGTGGCCTGGTATGCTCACTGCATGCTCGAATAAGGGTCTGGTATGGATTTTGAAGGGGACCACTACGCCAATTTTTTTTCCCTTAAAATCCATACCAGACCCGAAGGGCCTGGTATGAACTGGGGGGGCACCCATGCCGATTTTTTCCTTGATTTTTATCTATATTGCCAGAAGCAATTTTATATGACATTTTTTCCTTTAGAAATGTAATTTTGCTGTGGCACTGTAATACACATCACACAAATGCGCCACTTTATAGGCAGACTAAGGGGACCCCCCAGGCACAATATTTAAAGGAATATTTCATTTTTTTGTTTCACTTTAAAGTGGAGTTCCGGCCACAGTTTTTTTTCTTTTTTTTCAGGCATCCAATCCTAATGCATTAATAACACAAAAAACGTTTAAATATGTTTGCTAGTGGATGTGAATTATATCTTTATTTTATACTTACTATTTAGTAAATCCTCTTCTGGCTTTTGCCATGATGATTGTGGGCATGTGAATCCCAATCGCAACCTCTTCCGGGATTATACCGATGGAGAGGTGCATGCTGGGTAACCACTTCTCGATATCGCACATGCACGATGCTCTGACGGCCATAGCGCTGATGGTTTAGAAAGTTGCCATAACAATGGGCGGCGACTAAGAAAGGTCCTGCCCTGTTGTTATGGCAACCGCCTTAAATTGTGTCATTTCTTGTCAGGAAATAGCGCAATTTTTGCTCACAGTACTGCCCACTGACTCCTGGGAAATGATGACTCACATCTCCCAGGAGCACAGGAAAAAGAGGGAAGTGACGAGGAGCGCTGCGGACCAGGAAGTGGCAGATTAGGAGCCACTACATAACAACAGGGCGTTTCTGGTAAGTATAAAAAAAAAATTCCCCCCAAATGTTTATTAATACTATTATAGGTCTGTGAATATGCAAAAAAAAAAAAATCAGGGTGGAACTCTGCTTTAAGCATTATCAAAATCAATTTAATTACTTTAATTTAATTATCACTTTAAAAGCATTAGTAAAATCTATTAAAAACAGTCGTTTTAAAAACTTTTTTTTGCATTGATACATGTCCCCTGGGGCGGTACCCAGATCCCCATACACTTTTTATGGCAATAACTTGCATATAAGCCTTTAAAATTAGCACTTTTGATTTTTCATGTTCATATCCCTTAGACTTTAATAGGGTTTGCATGTTTCCACAAATGTTTGGACTGTTGGCATGTTCTGGTGTTAACTGGGGGTGTTCTGGCCCATCCCTACTGACAAGTACAAGCATGACTCCCACAGGCAAAGGCATGATGGGACTTGTAGTTTTGCAACAGCTGGAAGGCCGCAAGTTTGAGGCCCCTGATCTAAACCATTCTATTGTACCTCTGTCTGTATGTTTTGAGTCATTGTCCTACTGGAAGGTGAACCTCAGCCCCAGCCTCAAGTCTTTTGCAGAGTCTAACAGATTTTCTTCTGTCAGGGTATTTATACTGAAATATTAAACAGTGTTATATTTATGGAAATAAGCAAAAATCGATGATTTTGGAGATTTCCACAAATCACCCAAAAAACTAAAATATGTTTATCTGTGCTAATTTGAAAACAAAGGAATACAATAATGTGCAAAAATATATATATTTATTTAATAAAAATCAGTGCAGAATAATAAAAAAAACTGGTGATAAACAAAGAATATAATTTCAAATATCAACAATATGGGTAATACATATGCTGAGACACAACCACAAGCTCTAGTTTTAAAATGTCAATGTCTTAAAACTTAGTAACTACTTTGTAAATGCTTAACTTTTCCTCAGAGACTCTGTAAACTAAGAAAACAATTAAGTGTTGAAATTGACACGTGATTTCTCTCAAACAAACAGATCTTGCCAGCTCAAACTTTAAAAACACATGGACAGAATGTTATACCAAATATCAACTTGGTACTTAACCAAGACTATATTTAAGGTAAAAATAATTCACTGATGAATTATATGTTTAACCGGTTCCCGACCGCCGCATGTAGATTTACGTCGGCAGAATGGTGTGGCTGCGCAAATGGGCGTACCTGTACGTCCCTTTGAATTTGCCGTCGTGCCATCACGTGTGCACCGACGGCAGTGCGCGTGCACCCGCCGCGAGCTCTGTGAGTAGGATCGTAGGTCCCGCAGACTCGATGTCCACAGGGATACCCGCAATTGTCGCAAGTGACCCCAAATGGGAGATCCACTGGTTGTGCTTAAAAGGAGATTAAAAATGATGTGTTAAATAAGGGGTTAATGCGACCTGCTGAAACAGCAGGGTCATATGAAGCTAATAAAGCATTGTCAGTGCACAGTGGTAAAAGTGTGGTATTGCAGTCAGCTAGGACAGGGGTGACCACTGAAAGATGGATGCCATTGCCCCTAGCAACTGTGGAAGTCAGGAATGCTAATGAGCAATGTATTTCTGATAATGTTGTTGAGAAGTATAGTACTGACAAGAAAAGTCTTTCAAATGCTGCTGAGCCACTCTGTCCTGTGTCTCCTGGGGCTGTTGGAGCGGTACTGCGTAGTACCTTTGCTGGAAGCACAGAGAAAGTAGACTGGGACAGATGGGCAACACGCATGTTGGCTTTAATAAAAGAGATCTTGGTTTGTAACGTCAGAGCGGACACAATTTCTGCTGTGCTAAATGGGGGGACTGCAGAGCAGTTTTTGGACAAGGGCTCGCTTGCTGCTGTTGCAGATGGTATACCGCACAAGACTGAAGGGCCAAGTGAGCACATAGGAGAGGTTGTGTCAACAACGCACCAAGGATATGATGTGGTAATTAATAAGGTAATGCCAAATGTGTTAATGGAAGTGCCAGAGGGCACAGGTGTATATAATGATGATCAGGTATCAGGACAGTTGCTGGAAGAGGATCATGTGCCAGTGGAGTCGGTGGTTAGTGAGGTTGCCATGCGAAACAACCACTCAGCTTTGTGCGATTCCCCTCCAGACATCGCCTTGCAGGCCACTGGGGAAATTAGTCCTGAAATATGTGTGGATATTTCTGACATTAAGGCAAAATGCAAGGCACTGGCTGTTACCTTGGGTGACAATGCAAATATTGGTAGACCAGAGGGTCAAGTTGAAATGGTTGCTGATAATCCTGATAAATGTGGTGAGATGTGTAATGATATGACAAGCACAGCAGAGGTAGATGGAGGCCCCCTACAGGTTCAGGAGGGAAATAACCCAAAGCTTAATAAGGTGTCAGTAAAAGGGTTTGATACCCAAATAAAAGAACCCACGTCTATTGCTAAAGTATTTAAAAGGGTGGCCCCAGAGAAAATGGGCAGATGGCCCTTTTGGGAGCACACCGGTACAAAGTCACGGGGTGTCTTTGTAGTACCCAAGTCAGTGTAGCAGGGGGACACAGGGAAGGTCACCTGATAAGACTCGGTTATAAGACACTGTGGGTCTTATAACCTTGTGGGTAAGAGCTGGCACAGAGGTGCCAAGTGGAAGAGAATGGGTTGGTGTGTTACGCCCCCTCCGGGGTCGAAACAGGGGGGGAGCATATGTAGCAGGGTGGTACTTTGCCAGGATCCAGGTCTAATAAACAGCCAGTTCACTAGTGAGTTAGCTGTGTTCTGGGCTTTAAGTAATCACCAGACCAAGGCTTTAGGCTCCCAGACGACTCCACCCTGCAGACAGGAGGTCTGGGCATGGGAGTCAGTAGGGCTTCACCTAGGAGAGAGAGGTGGGAGCCAGTGTAGCACGAGGCTACTTGTGGTATGCACGGAGGTGCTGAGCGTCCAGTCTGTGGGAGACAGACCAAGGCCCTAAAGTATAAGGCCTGAGCTGGAAAGCAGCATTTACAAGCCAGGAGGGCTGAAAATCGTTTACTTTGGTAGCAGGACTGAAATACTGAATACCCCTGTGAGGGAATCTTCTGTGTTTGTTTTGAACTTTCTTTTATGTTGAATCTATTTTTATTAAGTTTCAAGCATTTGTTAAACAACATTGAATAACCATAGGCAAATTATAACATATATTCATTGAATAAACATGTGTACATTAGGATCGGAAGGACATTAAAAGAACATTTAACACATACGCATAGTCATGTTGATATCATCAGAGTATAGAAATAAACCAAGTAATGGTGACACAAGTAACCAGTAGACCACTTTAAACAATAGTGTAGAACACAGCAAAAACCAAGGCTCAACACATATGGCCTGAGATTGTGGTGAGTCTACCGGTAAGATTACTATTATTACTATAAAAAGGTAAGGGAGGAAGAGTAGAAAAGGCGGAGAGGTACGGAAAGAGAGAATGAAATAAAAAAGGGGGATGGGGGGAAGGGTATAAGAAAGAAAGGGAAGTGGGGGAAAGGTATATCAAGTTACTCATGAGAGGGCCCAGGGGGAACGGTAGGAGCTGTACCTGCAATAAAAGGGTCAAAATCGGAAGAGAACTAGAAGTGTAACCAAACGGTACACATAATAGTATGGGTCTCGCTTTTGTCAGCATCCCATGCTAACATCCGTTAAATATGTTCGATCCTGTCCACTTCGCAGGCCCAATCCGCTAGAGAAGGGACCACTGGTTGACGCCAAGATCTAGCAATAACTGAACATGCAGCAGTCAGCAAATGGCGAATTAAGCTCTTATTGATTTGTTTGTATGACCTCGGTAACATAGATAAGATCGTTAAGCGGGGTTCATTAGGATATTTGTCCCCAACAAGTTTGTCATATAGCTGGAGAATCTTGTCCCAAAAGGGGGTAACACCTGAGCATGTACCCCAAATGTGTTATGTTACCCGGGGGCCTGCAAGCATCTCCAACACATGTCAGAAACATTAGGATCAAGCTTGTGTAGAATAATGGGGCATCGATACCTCCTAGAGAATATATGATAATTCCATTCTTGGGCATGAGATGAGATAGATAATTTAAAAGAAAGCACCATTGTTTTGCCCCATTCCATATCATCTGTGGACAAGTTCATCTCCCTTTCCCATTTTGAGAGGAATGTTGGTGGGTTTGGATAAGAGAATCAGTATCTGATATATCAGTGATAGCGCATGTTCTGGTCTGTCCGACTGGGATAGCGATGACTCAAAAACTTGTCAAATCGTCAGTGTTCGGTATTTTGTTTATAAGGTAACACACCTTATAAACAAAATACCGAACACTGACGATTTGACAAGACCACATACAGTTGAGTGTGTTCAAGCCAAGCCATGGAAGGGTTGTGGCAGGAAGAGAGCATGTCAGGTAAGGGAATAGGTTTTCCAGCACTGAGCGTATGTCTTAACAGAGGGGCCTCTGTCTTTTGCCAAACAAGAAATTTAGGTTTAGCACAAGTCGGAGGGAAAGAGTTGATATCAAATAATGGAGTCAAGGGACTGGGTCTTGAGGATAATACACCTTTGGTAAGGTAGCTGTCCCAAATTCGCAACGTAGCAGAAGTCACAAGGGGCATTAGGTCTGTAGGGGGTCTGTGTGTCGAGTGTGTCCATGGAAGGGATGTGAGGTCGGGAGATATTCGGTTATTTTCTAATGATGTCCATGACGTTTAGTGGAGGAACCGTGGTACCAATCAACCATTCTGATCAACGATCAATAGTAGGTCAGGGAGAGCAATGCCCCCTCTACTTTTAGGTAAAGCTAGAATATGAAAGCCAATCCTGGATTTCCTATGATGCCATATGAAGCCCCGTATAGCCTTGTTGATCGATTGGAAGAAACCACAGGGAGGGGGTAGGAATTGCCTGAAAAATGTATACCAATTTAGGCAGAATGTCCATTTTGACGGCGTTCATTTGACCAAACCATTAAATGTTTGGTTTATCATAGGATTCAAAGCATGTTCGCAATGTTCTTATTAGGAGTGTGTAGTTTAAATCTGTCAGGGAGGGTAAGGAGGTAGGAATTTGGATCCCTAGGTATTTGACAGCTTTTTGTTGCCATTTAAATCCAAATAAAGATTGAACTCGGGCTAATGTTGGATTGGGTAGGGAGATGTTAAGGGCCTTCGTTTTATCGTAGTTTACTTTAAAGTTACTAGCTAATGCAAACTCTGTGAATGCCTCGGTAATGGCTAGTATAGATGTGTTGGGCTTGGTGACGTATAATAAGAGGTCGTCAGCATAGAGGGATAATTTATAATGACGATGGCCAATAGAAAGAGCAGTGAAAAAGGGGATGATTAATGCGCTACCCAAAAGAAACAAAAACAGCTGCTACAAACCATGTGACAAAAAAGGGAAACAAATTTCAAATAAATTGTAGCGCTAAAAACACACATATATTAATAATGAATATAAAGTTCAAAGTGCATATAAATGTAATGTCCCAAGAAGAAACAAATGTATAATCCAAAGGAACAAAAGTCCACAGTGAAAATAAATGATCCGTGTATCAATCCTGTCTGCTTCCCAACCTTCAGCTTGTATGTCATCAATTTAAGATGGAATACGCTTACCAGAGAAGTTGGATTCTACTGCCATAAGCATAGAATCAATGGAGCTTAATGCCACCCAGGGCGAAGTGGTGAAGTGTTGGAGGCAAGGGTAGAGCCTCTGCCAGGCCGGGACGTCCCCTCTTTATCCACCGAAGCAGAGCCGAAAATGGGTCCCAAAAAACAAAGTGGTTTCAGTGATCCAGCCTCCTGTCTGAAACCATGGTATTACAGTTCATGGTTGGATCTTCACCCCAAAGTTTTAGCAGTCCTTGTTGGCTAGATTAGCAGTCTCCAGCACGCTCACAGCTCTCCAAAACAGATGTCTCCACACAACTCCTCCTCACTGAAAGACCCTGAATGTTGGGGTTGTGTCGTATGGCCGTGGGAAGATGTTCCACAGTTAGTATGTTTAGCAATGGCGACAAGGGACATCCCTGGCGGGTTCCATTACAAATCCATATTGGGTCAGATAGAAGGCCATTAGATCATATCCTTGCCATAGGATTATCATAGAGAGCCAGGATCTTGAATAGCATGTTGGGCCCTAGGCCCACTTGTTGAAGTGTTCTCTCTAGAAATTGCCAGTGAACCCGGTTGAATGCTTTTTCCATGTTGACCGAGATAAAGCAAGCTGGGATTTGGCATTTTTGGGCATATTCCATCAGCGAAATGGTTTCTCCTGGGGGTAAATCCCACTTGGTCAAGGTGTATCAGGTCGGGTATAGCTGGAAGAAGGTGATTGGCCAGTAGTTTGGAGTATAAGTGAATGTCAATGTTGGTGAGGGAAATGGGGCAAAAGCTACCGCATAGTGTAGGATCTTTCCCGGGTTTAGGTAAGACTATGATATGGGCTTCCAGCGCTTGTCCCGGGAAAGGAGAGTCCCTGGAGATGTCATTATACATTTTTATGAGAAGTGGTGTAAGGGAGTCTCGGAAGGATTTATAGAAACGGGTTGAGTAGCCGTCTGGGCCTGGGCTTTTGTTAGGTTTGAGGAGTGATATAGCCAGCACAAGTTTGTACTCAGTAAATGGTCACTCAAGATCGTGCACCATGTCTGTAGGGATAGTTGGGAGTGCTGTGGTAGCAATATATTCGTCAATTTTAAATTGCAAGTCCTCAGATAACATGTTTGGAGGCCGTGGTGAGAGGTTGTATAATGTGTCGTAGAATGAACAAAACAATTTGTTAATGTCTTTCGGATGATGGGTGAGCTGGCCATCAGGTCGTTTGAGTTTAGGAATAGAAGCAATGCTATTTTTAGCATGTAGGGCTCTGGCCAACATTCTACCTGGTTTGTTAGCTTCGACATAAAACAGTTTACGTGATTTGTCCCTAATGGACAGGGATCTTCGTTCAAACAAGTTCAACAGTTTAAGTCTGGCGTCGGATAAAGCAAATTGGGTGATCGGAGATTGGATACGTTTATGGGATCGTTCCAGGTCAGTAATCTGACGAGACAGTTCCTGAATCTGGGCAATACAGATTTGTTTGAGTCTAGAGCTGTGTTTAATAAAGACCCCGCGTAGTATGCATTTTAATGCCTCCCATTGTATCGGGGCAGAGGTATCGTCATTACCATGGTCCGAGATGAAGTTGGATATAGTGGTCTGGATATCTGAAGAGCATATGTCGTCTTGTAATAGTGAGTCATTAAGTCTCCAAGTCCAGTCATGACCAGGTAGATCGGGTAGGGAGAGGGACAGAAACACAGGCGCATGATCGGACCATAATATGTTCCCGATGCTACTCTGGGGATGGTATGTCAGTGCATAGTGGCTGATAAAAAAAATCAATGCGAGAGTAGGAGTTATGAGCTGTAGAGAAGAATGAATAATCCCTATCTGTGGAGTGGAGGATGCGCCAGACATCCATCAGGTTATGCTGAATCAGGAATTTCTTTAGGTGTCCAATGTAGGGTTTCTGAGGTGTCCAATGTAGGGTTCAAAACACTAATAAAATCTCCAGCAACAAGGATCATCCCTTCTGCAAATTCCATTAGTTTGTGAAGATGTTGAATAATATTAATTATTTGGTCTTGGTTAGCAATATATATATTAGTCAGGGTGTACGTTTTGCCACTGAGAGATATGTTCAAAAACAAATACCTCCCATCGGGGTTGGAACAGGCATCTAGAAGAGTATAATTCACTGATTTATGGAGGGCAATTGCCACTTTTCTAGATTTAGATTGGGTGTATGTGCTGTGTAGCCAGGTTGGGTAATATTTATTTCACAACAGTGGTCTATGATTTGTGCAGAAGTGGGTCTCCTGGAAGAAAATTATGTCAATTTTGGACTTGTGAAAGTCATACAGTATTTGTGAGCGTTTAGTTGGTTCATCCAAGCCGCGGGCATTGAATGAGCACAATTGGAGGGTAGCCTCGTTCCGGGTGCCTCCCATGGTAGCGAGATGAAAGGGGGGGTGGGAGAAGGGGTAGAGGAAAAAGGAAGGGGGAGAAAAGACAAAAACCTCAGATGCTAGTATAGAGTCTATCAAGTACCCTACTTAGGGGTGGCCATGTAGGCCAGTAGGATTCAACCTGTCACGAAAGGTCAAAATAGGCTGAAACACTGTTTTCTACGTGGGGAGGAAAAGTTTTCTAGCAGTCGCATTTCTAAGCAACAGCCCACAATGCCATAAAACAAGTTATAGTACATAATTAAGGAAGAGGACTCGCCACGATTACAGCAGGTAAGTCATTTAGAACCCTTTTACATTTTAGGAAACAAAAACAATAGGTAAACCTATCCCAGCTACGTCACTTGTCTTATTGAATTCACAAGAGGGGTATCCTGGTGGGAGAAAACCCCTCCGAGGTCCAACGCGAAAACAAAGAACAAAAAAAAAACCTCATGGGGAGGGAAACTCCATAGAACAGTATGGACAATATATCCTATAAGGGGTTTTAACCGTCAAGTGGTTCACCGAACATTATTCTGCTAATAGGGAAGGAACTACCCTCTACAATTGGAGGTATGATAGGGATAGATCTGGGGTCTCATCAAGGGGTCCTCTTGGAATCCAAGCTAGGGGACAAAAAAACAAAAAACAAACACATTCCTAGGTTAACAGAGCCTGCTACAATGTTTACATTAAATTCTATGGTCAGACTGTATGAAGAAGCGCCAGTAGACATACAGGTGTTGAACTATTTTTAAGACTAGGATTCTGGATATTGCTCAATAGTAAATTGTAGGCAGCTATACAAAAAGAAAAAAACATCATATGTTATTAATACGTTCCTGCATATGTAATAGATCCCTCTACGTTGCGATATTGGTATCCGAGGTTTATGGACTGGTATCGGGGGTGAAGCAATCCTAGACGATGGTCATCATCTGTAGCATTGTATCAGCTGCTGGGTGAAATCTGAACTGGCAGTCAGCATGGGAACTTGAGGGTTCCCTAGAGGAAGGCCGAGTATAGCATTTGCATCTATGTCTGTATACATCTAAAGACCAGACCAATGGCAAAGCATGTATAGTTATCTCACAAGCTTTTTACCCACCTGTATAATCAGTTTCATCGTGCTGAGCAGTGAACTGCTAATCCAGGAGTGAGATGTCATCCAAATGTTGTTAAGGAAAGTGGTAAGGTAGAGATTCAGGAGCAGACTCGTTTCAGCATATAGGATAGGTCATAGCTCTCTAGAATGTGGGCCAGCAGGTGGTGATCTGAGAGCATTCCTGTTGGAAGGCCCTGCACGTCTGTGTTGCGAGATCGAGGGGCCAGTGGGAACAGTATCCAGCACTAACCAGTCAGGTATGTCAATGGGTTCGGTGTCCAGAAAGCAGAAAACCTCCGGCAGTATTCGGTGGTCATTCACAAAGATGCTGTCTTTGCGTAGGCGGATCATGAGGCCAAAAGGGTAATTCCACACAGCTAAAGCTACCTGTTTAGCTAAAGCTACCTGTAGAAGGTTGGTGTTGTTTTCCTGATCCTATCACTACCGCAGGCAGCTACATTATTTAAACGTTAGTGTAGTGCAACCTCTGCACAGTGTTCAGCTAAAGCGACCTGTAGAGGGTTGGTGGTGTTTTCCTGATCCTATCACTACCGCAGGCAGCTACATTATTTAAACGTTAGTGTAGTGCGTCCTCTCCACAGTGTTCAGCTAAAGCTACCTGTAGAAGGTTGGTGGTGTTTTCCTGATCCTATCACTACCGCAGGCAGCTACATTATTTAAACGTTAGTGTAGTGCATCCTCTGCACGGTGTTCAGCTAAAGCTACAAGTTAGTGTAGTGCAACCTCTGCACAGTGTTCAGCTAAAGCTACAAGTTAGTGTAGTGCAACCTCTGCACAGTGTTCAGCTAAAGCTACCTGTAGAAGATTGGTGGTGTTCTTATACTAATGATACTACAGTTGATATTGCTAGTTGCAGTATCAGTATATATATATATATATATATATATATATATATATATATAAATATATATCCCAGCTTAGTGCAGCTACATCTCACTGCAGGCCATTAGTATGTCTGGAAGGCCAACAAGGACAGGCAGACAGTCACAAGCCAATAAAAGAGGGCAAGCAGGCTCTGTGTCTAGAGGCAACAGTGCTGGTCATGGACACGTTCATCCTCATCAGCACGTGGCCATGGGACACGCTTAGCCTTTTTTTGGCAGCTGGCCGTGTTGAGCCGCAACATGCGGAAGACTTGGTCAAGTGGATGACCGAGCCGTCATCATCCTCCTCATCCTCTCTCACCCATGCTCAGGGTACTATGTCTGGCAAAGCAGCTGCCAATGTGGCGTCTTCCCTCGTCTCAATGGCATCAGTGACTCCTTCCCTAGCCCTACCATGTCCTCCTGAGGAGTCCCTCAAACTGTTTGACCACAGTGTTGGGTACATGCTCCAGGAGGATGCCCAGCGTTTAGAAGGCTCTGATGATGATACTGAGCTAGGTGAAGGCAGTAACGTGAGCACGGACAGAGGGGGTGCCCAAGAAGCAGGGCTGATCCTAGGGTCACCGGCGCCTGGGTGCAGAAATATTTCTGGCGCCCCCCACATGGGCGTGGTCATCTTACCAACTCCTCCCCTTTACAAATGTTTCTATGGCAACGACTCAAACACAGAGATGCTCCCCTAAGAAGTCTTTGTTACCCTGGGATCCTCCTGTGATCTTTTAATAAAGAAAATACAGGAAGAGGGTACACTAATGAGACCTGGAGGGGAGTCTCTCTGATGCATACAGAGAGGGCTTCTGTTAGAGAGTCTGTTAGAAAGAGCCCCCAGACATAGTACAGGAGATGATCAGAGACTGCAGACATAGTACAGGAGATGATCAGAGACTGCAGACATAGTACAAGAGATGATCAGAGACTGCAGACATAGTACAGGAGATGGTCAGAGACTGCAGACATACTACAGGAGATGATCGGAGACTGCAGACATACTACAGGAGATGATCAGAGACTGCAGACATACTACAGGAGATGATCAGAGACTGCAGACAGGATATAAGAGATGATCAAAGACTGCAGACATAGTACAGGAGATGGTCAGAGACTGCAGACATAATACAGGAGATGATCAGAGACTTCAGACATACTACAGGAGATGATCAAAAACTGCAGACATAATACAGGAGATGATCAGAGACTGCAGACATAGTACAGGAGATGATCAGAGACTGCAGACATAGTACAGGAGATGATCAGAGACTGCAGACATAGCACAAAAGATGATCAGAGACTGCAGACATAGTACAGGAGATGGTCAGAGACTGCAGACATACTACAGGAAATGATCAGAGACTGCAGACATACTACAGGAGATGATCAGAGACTGCAGACATACTGCAGGAGATGATCAGAGACTGCAGACATACTACAGGAGATGATCAGAGACTGCAGACAGGATATAAGAGATGATCAAAGACTGCAGACATAGTACAGGAGATGATCCGAGACTGCAGACATAATACAGGAGATGATCAGAGACTGCAGACATAATACAGGAGATGATCAGAGACTGCAGACATAATACAGGAGATGATCAGAGACTGCAGACATAATACAGGAGATGATCAGAGACTGCAGACATAGTACAGGAGATGATCAGAGACTGCAGACATAGTACAGGAGATGACCAGAGACTGCAGACATACTACAGGAGATGATCAGAGACTGCAGACATAATACAGGAGATGATCAGAGACTGCAGACATAATACAGGAGATGATCAGAGACTACAGACATAGTACAGGAGATGATCAGAGACTGCAGACATAGTACAGGAGATGATCAGAGACTGCAGACATAGTACAGGAGATGATCAGAGACTGCAGATATAATACAGGAGATGATCAGAGACTGCAAACATAGTACAGGAGATGATCAGAGACTGCAGACATAGTACAGGAGATGATCCGAGACTGCAGACATACTACAGGAGATGATCAGAGACTGCAGACATACTACAGGAGATGATCAGAGACTGCAGACAGGATATAAGAGATGATCAAAGACTGCAGACATAATACAGGAGATGATCAGAGATTGCAGACATACTACAGGAGATGATCAGAGACTGCAGACATAATACAGGATATGATCAGAGACTGCAGACCCCCCAGGACAGAGCCCCCTCCATTACTACAGACCCCCCAGGACAGACCCCCCTCCATTACTACAGACCCCCCAGGACAGACCCCCCTCCAATAGTACAGACCCCCCCAGGACAGAACCCCCCCTCCATTACTACAGACCCCCCAGGACAGAGCCCCCCCTCCATTACTACAGACCCCCAGGACAGAGCCCCCTCCATTAGTACAGACCCCCCAGGACAGACCCCCCTCCCTTACTACAGACCCCCAGGACAGACCCCCCTCCATTACTACAGACCCCCAGAACAGAGCCCCCCTCCATTACTACAGACCCCCCAGGGCAGGACCCCCCTCCATTAGTACAGACCCCCCCAGGACAGAGCCCCCCCCTCCATTACTATAGACCCCCCAGGACAGAGCCCCCCTCAATTAGTAATGAACCCCCAGGGCAGGACCCCCCCTCCATTAGGGTACAGTACATAAAAACACCCGGGCGGCAGCTGGGGAGGAGAGTGTGCAGCTGCTCGGGTGGAGAACAGAAGAGTAGGGATGAGCTTCGTGTTCGAGTCGAACCCATGTTCGACTCGAACATCGGCTGTTCGACCGTCCGTCGAATTGCAAACGATATGGGCCGTTCGCGCCAAATTCATGTGGCGCGTCACAGCCCATAATTCACTGCGGCATTGCAGTGCATTGCTGGCTGATGATTGGCCAAGCATGCACTATGACCCGCATGCTTGGCCAATCACAGCGCCGTCAGTAGAGAGAGCTGTAATTGGCCAAAGCCAGGGTGGCTTTGGCCAATTATGGCTCAGGGGATTTAGTACACACCCCACACTATATAAGGCCGTCTGCACGGCGGCCCTGTGTAGTGTGTGTTCCGGTGTGCTGAGAGATAGAGAGAGAGAGAGACAGTGTCATTTGATTTGAGTTAGATAGATTAGGCAGAACAGTCAGTCAGTTAGCTGCACTTACAGTGTATTGTGTATATATATGCATCCCAGGTGTTGCATATATATATATACACTGTATTCAGTTTAGCTAGATCCGTTCCTGTTATCTTCTATCTAGACTATTTACATTTAGTGCAGTGCGTCCTGCTCACAGTGTTCAGCTAGATCCGTTCCTGTTATCTTCTAGACTATTTACATTTAGTGCAGTGCGTCCTGCTCACAGTGTTCAGCTAGATCCGTTCCTGTTATTTACATTTAGTGCAGTGCGTCCTGCTCACAGTGTTCAGCTAGATCCGTTCCTGCTATTTACATTTAGTGCAGTGCGTCCTGCTCACAGTGTTCAGCTAGATCCGTTCCTGCTATTTACATTTAGTGCAGTGCGTCCTGCTCACAGTGTTCAGCTAGATCTGTTCCTGCTATTTACATTTAGTGCAGTGCGTCCAGCTCACAGTGTTCAGCTAGATCCGTTCCTGCTATTTACATTTAGTGCAGTGCGTCCTGCTCACAGTGTTCAGCTAGATCCGTTCCTGTTATCTTCTAGACTATTTACATTTAGTGCAGTGCGTCCTGCTCACAGTGTTCAGCTAGATCCGTTCCTGTTATTTACATTTAGTGCAGTGCGTCCTGCTCACAGTGTTCAGCTAGATCTGTTCCTGCTATTTACATTTAGTGCAGTGCGTCCTGCTCACAGTGTTCAGCTAGATCCGTTCCTGCTATTTACATTTAGTGCAGTGCGTCCTGCTCACAGTGTTCAGCTAGATCCGTTCCTGTTATCTTCTAGACTATTTACATTTAGTGCAGTGCGTCCTGCTCACAGTGTTCAGCTAGATCCGTTCCTGCTATTTACATTTAGTGCAGTGCGTCCTGCTCACAGTGTTCAGCTAGATCCGTTCCTGTTATTTACATTTAGTGCAGTGCGTCCTGCTCACAGTGTTCAGCTAGATCCGTTCCTGCTATTTACATTTAGTGCAGTGCGTCCTGCTCACAGTGTTCAGCTAGATCCGTTCCTGTTATCTTCTAGACTATTTACATTTAGTGCAGTGCGTCCTGCTCACAGTGTTCAGCTAGCTCCGTTCCTGCTATTTACATTTAGTGCAGTGCGTCCTGCTCACAGTGTTCAGCTAGATCCGTTCCTGTTATTTACATTTAGTGCAGTGCGTCCTGCTCACAGTGTTCAGCTAGATCCGTTCCTGCTATTTACATTTAGTGCAGTGCGTCCTGCTCACAGTGTTCAGCTAGATCCGTTCCTGCTATTTACATTTAGTGCAGTGCGTCCTGCTCACAGTGTTCAGCTAGATCCGTTCCTGCTATTTACATTTAGTGCAGTGCGTCCAGCTCACACTGTTCAGCTAGATCCATTCCTGCTATTTACATTTAGTGCAGTGCGTCCTGCTCACAGTGTTCAGCTAGATCTGTTCCTGTTATCTTCTAGACTATTTACATTTAGTGCAGTGCGTCCTGCTCACAGTGTTCAGCTAGATCCGTTCCTGTTATTTACATTTAGTGCAGTGCGTCCTGCTCACAGTGTTCAGCTAGATCCGTTCCTGCTATTTACATTTAGTGCAGTGCGTCCTGCTCACAGTGTTCAGCTAGATCCGTTCCTGCTATTTACATTTAGTGCAGTGCGTCCTACTCACAGTGTTCAGCTAGATCCGTTCCTGTTATCTTCTAGACTATTTACATTTAGTGCAGTGCGTCCTGCTCACAGTGTTCAGCTAGATCCGTTCCTGCTATTTACATTTAGTGCAGTGTGTCCTGCTCACAGTGTTCAGCTAGATCCGTTCCTGTTATTTACATTTAGTGCAGTGCGTCCTGCTCACAGTGTTCAGCTAGATCCGTTCCTGCTATTTACATTTAGTGCACTGCGTCCTGCTCACAGTGTTCAGCTAGATCCGTTCCTGTTATCTTCTAGACTATTTACATTTAGTGCAGTGCGTCCTGCTCACAGTGTTCAGCTAGCTCCGTTCCTGCTATTTACATTTAGTGCAGTGCGTCCTGCTCACAGTGTTCAGCTAGATCCGTTCCTGTTATTTACATTTAGTGCAGTGCGTCCTGCTCACAGTGTTCAGCTAGATCCGTTCCTGCTATTTACATTTAGTGCAGTGCGTCCTGCTCACAGTGTTCAGCTAGATCCGTTCCTGCTATTTACATTTAGTGCAGTGCGTCCTGCTCACAGTGTTCAGCTAGATCCGTTCCTGCTATTTACATTTAGTGCAGTGCGTCCAGCTCACAGTGTTCAGCTAGATTCGTTCCTGCTATTTACATTTAGAGCAGTGCGTCCTGCTCACAGTATTCAGCTAGATCCGTTCCTGTTATCTTCTAGACTATTTACATTTAGTGCAGTGCGTCCTGCTCACAGTGTTCAGCTAGATCCGTTCCTGTTATTTACATTTAGTGCAGTGCGTCCTGCTCACAGTGTTCAGCTAGATCCGTTCCTGCTATTTACATTTAGTGCAGTGCGTCCTGCTCACAGTGTTCAGCTAGATTCGTTCCTGCTATTTACATTTAGTGCAGTGCGTCCTGCTCACAGTGTTCAGCTAGATCCGTTCCTGTTATCTTCTAGACTATTTACATTTAGTGCAGTGCGTCCTGCTCACAGTGTTCAGCTAGATCCGTTCCTGCTATTTACATTTAGTGCAGTGCGTCCTGCTCACAGTGTTCAGCTAGATCCGTTCCTGTTATTTACATTTAGTGCAGTGCGTCCTGCTCACAGTGTTCAGCTAGATCCGTTCCTGCTATTTACATTTAGTGCAGTGCGTCCTGCTCACAGTGTTCAGCTAGATCCGTTCCTGTTATCTTCTAGACTATTTACATTTAGTGCAGTGCGTCCTGCTCACAGTGTTCAGCTAGCTCCGTTCCTGCTATTTACATTTAGTGCAGTGCGTCCTGCTCACAGTGTTCAGCTAGATCCGTTCCCGTATATTAACATTTAGTGCAGTGCGTCCTGCTCACAGTGTTCAGCTAGATCCGTTCCTGCTATTTACATTTAGTGCAGTGCGTCCTGCTCACAGTGTTCAGCTAGATCCGTTCCTGTTATCTTCTAGACTATTTACATTTAGTGCAGTGCGTCCTGCTCACAGTGTTCAGCTAGCTCCGTTCCTGCTATTTACATTTAGTGCAGTGCGTCCTGCTCACAGTGTTCAGCTAGATCCGTTCCTGCTATTTACATTTAGTGCAGTGCGTCCTGCTCACAGTGTTCAGCTAGATCCGTTCCTGTTATTTACATTTAGTGCAGTGCGTCCTGCTCACAGTGTTCAGCTAGATCCGTTCCTGCTATTTACATTTAGTGCAGTGCGTCCTGCTCACAGTGTTCAGCTAGATCCGTTCCTGTTATCTTCTAGACTATTTACATTTAGTGCAGTGCGTCCTGCTCACAGTGTTCAGCTAGCTCCGTTCCTGCTATTTACATTTAGTGCAGTGCGTCCTGCTCACAGTGTTCAGCTAGATCCGTTCCTGTTATTTACATTTAGTGCAGTGCGTCCTGCTCACAGTGTTCAGCTAGATCCGTTCCTGCTATTTACATTTAGTGCAGTGCGTCCTGCTCACAGTGTTCAGCTAGATCCGTTCCTGCTATTTACATTTAGTGCAGTGCGTCCTGCTCACAGTGTTCAGCTAGATCCGTTCCTGCTATTTACATTTAGTGCAGTGCGTCCAGCTCACAGTGTTCAGCTAGATCCGTTCCTGCTATTTACATTTAGTGCAGTGCGTCCTGCTCACAGTGTTCAGCTAGATCCGTTCCTGTTATCTTCTAGACTATTTACATTTAGTGCAGTGCGTCCTGCTCACAGTGTTCAGCTAGATCCGTTCCTGTTATTTACATTTAGTGCAGTGCGTCCTGCTCACAGTGTTCAGCTAGATCCGTTCCTGCTATTTACATTTAGTGCAGTGCGTCCTGCTCACAGTGTTCAGCTAGATCCGTTCCTGCTATTTACATTTAGTGCAGTGCGTCCTGCTCACAGTGTTCAGCTAGATCCGTTCCTGCTATTTACATTTAGTGCAGTGCGTCCTGCTCACAGTGTTCAGCTAGATCCGTTCCTGCTATTTACATTTAGTGCAGTGCGTCCTACTCACAGTGTTCAGCTAGATCCATTCCTGTTATCTTCTAGACTATTTACATTTAGTGCAGTGCGTCCTGCTCACAGTGTTCAGCTAGATCCGTTCCTGCTATTTACATTTAGTGCAGTGTGTCCTGCTCACAGTGTTCAGCTAGATCCGTTCCTGTTATTTACATTTAGTGCAGTGCGTCCTGCTCACAGTGTTCAGCTAGATCCGTTCCTGCTATTTACATTTAGTGCACTGCGTCCTGCTCACAGTGTTCAGCTAGATCCGTTCCTGTTATCTTCTAGACTATTTACATTTAGTGCAGTGCGTCCTGCTCACAGTGTTCAGCTAGCTCCGTTCCTGCTATTTACATTTAGTGCAGTGCGTCCTGCTCACAGTGTTCAGCTAGATCCGTTCCTGTTATTTACATTTAGTGCAGTGCGTCCTGCTCACAGTGTTCAGCTAGATCCGTTCCTGCTATTTACATTTAGTGCAGTGCGTCCTGCTCACAGTGTTCAGCTAGATCCGTTCCTGCTATTTACATTTAGTGCAGTGCGTCCAGCTCACAGTGTTCAGCTAGATTCGTTCCTGCTATTTACATTTAGAGCAGTGCGTCCTGCTCACAGTATTCAGCTAGATCCGTTCCTGTTATCTTCTAGACTATTTACATTTAGTGCAGTGCGTCCTGCTCACAGTGTTCAGCTAGATCCGTTCCTGTTATTTACATTTAGTGCAGTGCGTCCTGCTCACAGTGTTCAGCTAGATCCGTTCCTGCTATTTACATTTAGTGCAGTGCGTCCTGCTCACAGTGTTCAGCTAGATCCGTTCCTGCTATTTACATTTAGTGCAGTGCGTCCTGCTCACAGTGTTCAGCTAGATCCGTTCCTGTTATCTTCTAGACTATTTACATTTAGTGCAGTGCGTCCTGCTCACAGTGTTCAGCTAGATCCGTTCCTGCTATTTACATTTAGTGCAGTGCGTCCTGCTCACAGTGTTCAGCTAGATCCGTTCCTGTTATTTACATTTAGTGCAGTGCGTCCTGCTCACAGTGTTCAGCTAGATCCGTTCCTGCTATTTACATTTAGTGCAGTGCGTCCTGCTCACAGTGTTCAGCTAGATCCGTTCCTGTTATCTTCTAGACTATTTACATTTAGTGCAGTGCGTCCTGCTCACAGTGTTCAGCTAGCTCCGTTCCTGCTATTTACATTTAGTGCAGTGCGTCCTGCTCACAGTGTTCAGCTAGATCCGTTCCTGTTATTTACATTTAGTGCAGTGCGTCCTGCTCACAGTGTTCAGCTAGATCCGTTCCTGCTATTTACATTTAGTGCAGTGCGTCCTGCTCACAGTGTTCAGCTAGATCCGTTCCTGCTATTTACATTTAGTGCAGTGCGTCCTGCTCACAGTGTTCAGCTAGATCCGTTCCTGCTATTTACATTTAGTGCAGTGCGTCCAGCTCACAGTGTTCAGCTAGATCCGTTCCTGCTATTTACATTTAGTGCAGTGCGTCCTGCTCACAGTGTTCAGCTAGATCCGTTCCTGTTATCTTCTAGACTATTTACATTTAGTGCAGTGCGTCCTGCTCACAGTGTTCAGCTAGATCCGTTCCTGTTATTTACATTTAGTGCAGTGCGTCCTGCTCACAGTGTTCAGCTAGATCCGTTCCTGCTATTTACATTTAGTGCAGTGCGTCCTGCTCACAGTGTTCAGCTAGATCCGTTCCTGCTATTTACATTTAGTGCAGTGCGTCCTGCTCACAGTGTTCAGCTAGATCCGTTCCTGTTATCTTCTAGACTATTTACATTTAGTGCAGTGCGTCCTGCTCACAGTGTTCAGCTAGATCCGTTCCTGCTATTTACATTTAGTGCAGTGCGTCCTGCTCACAGTGTTCAGCTAGATCCGTTCCTGTTATTTACATTTAGTGCAGTGCGTCCTGCTCACAGTGTTCAGCTAGATCCGTTCCTGCTATTTACATTTAGTGCAGTGCGTCCTGCTCACAGTGTTCAGCTAGATCCGTTCCTGTTATCTTCTAGACTATTTACATTTAGTGCAGTGCGTCCTGCTCACAGTGTTCAGCTAGCTCCGTTCCTGCTATTTACATTTAGTGCAGTGCGTCCTGCTCACAGTGTTCAGCTAGATCCGTTCCTGTTATTTACATTTAGTGCAGTGCGTCCTGCTCACAGTGTTCAGCTAGATCCGTTCCTGCTATTTACATTTAGTGCAGTGCGTCCTGCTCACAGTGTTCAGCTAGATCCGTTCCTGTTATCTTCTAGACTATTTACATTTAGTGCAGTGCGTCCTGCTCACAGTGTTCAGCTAGATCCGTTCCTGTTATCTTCTAGACTATTTACATTTAGTGCAGTGCGTCCTGCTCACAGTGTTCAGCTAGATCCGTTCCTGTTATCTTCCTACTGACAGGCAGGCTTGTCTGGTTACAGTATATAAAGCTACCTGAAGAAAATTACAGGTGTTCTATTTGATCCTATTAGTACCACGGTCAGGCAGCTAGACTATTTACATTTAGTACAGTGCGTCCTGCTCACAGTGTTCAGCTACATCCGTTCCTGTTATCTTCCTACTGACAGGCAGGCTTGTCTGCTTACAGTATATAAAGCTACCTGAAGAAAATTACAGGTGTTCTATCCCAGCTTAGTGCAGCTACAGGCCATTAGTATGTCTGGAAGGCCAAGAAGGAGAGGCAGACAGTCACAAGCCAATAAGAGAGGGCAAGCAGGCTCTGTGTCTAGTGCTGGTCGTGGAGACGGTGCATCCTCATCAGCACGTGGCCATGGGACACGCTTGGCCTTTTTTTCGGCAGCTGGCCGTGTTGAGCCGCGACTTGGTCGAGTGGATGACCAAGCCGTCCTCATCCTCCTCATCCTCTCTCACCCATGCCCAGGGTGCTTTGTCTGGCAAAGCAGCGGCCTCTTCCCTCAGCTCAATGTCATCAGTGACTCCTTCCCTAGCTCCACCATGTCCTCATGAGGATTCCCTCGAACTGTTTGACCACAGTGTTGGGTACATGCTCCAGGAGGATGCCCAGCGTTTGGAAGGCTCTGATGATGATACTGAGCTCGATGAAGGCAGTAACATGAGCACGGACAGAGGGGGTGCCCAAGAAGGACAGCAATCTGGCAGTCATGCTCCCCCTGCTGCAGCATACTGCCAGGTTTGCTCCAGTGATGAGGAGGGAGGGGATGATGAGGTCACTGACTCAACGTGGGTGCCTGATAGGAGAGAGGAGGAGGAGGAGGAGGAGGCGGCACATCACCAACAAGGCAGGATGCCCTCCAGGGGCCAGCCTAAGGGCAGCACATTGACTGCATCACACCCCAAAGCTCCACATGTGCAGGGCGCTGCAGTCTCTGCGCGTTATTCAAAAAGTTCTTTGGTGTGGGCCTTTTTTGAGACGAGTGGATCAGATCGCACCGCTGCTATTTGCAACATATGTCTCAAGCGTATCTCGCGTGGCCAAAACATCTCCCGCTTGGGTACCACATGCTTGACCAGACATATGTTGACCTGCCATGCAGTTAGTTGGCAAGCGTATCTAAAAGACCCACACCAAAGAACAAAGAGGATCTCTCCTTGCTCCTCATCAGCTGAGATTTCCAACCCCACTAGACCTTCAGTCCTCTCTGAGACCTGCAGTGAGAGGAATGAAGGTGTAGAATTAGGTGTGTCACAGCCAAGTACTTGTGGGCAATCTGCTTTTGGTACACCGACGTCAGATTGTACCAGGCAAATTTCCCTGCCCCAGCTGCTGCACCGCCGAAAGAAGTTTGCTCCCAGCCATTCACATGCCCAGCGGTTGAATGCTAGCTTGGCAAAATTGCTAGCACTTCAACTGCTGCCTTTTCAGTTGGTAGACTCTGCCCCCTTCCGTGAGTTTGTGGAATGTGCGGTTCCTCAGTGGCAGGTACCCAAACGCCACTTTTTCTCACGGAAGGCGATTCCGGCTCTCTACCGGCATGTGGAAGGCAATGTCCATGCCTCGCTGGACAGGGCGGTCAGCGGTAAGGTGCATATTACCGCTGACTCATGGTCCAGCAGGCATGGACAGGGATGTTACCTAAGTTTCACGGCGCATTGGGTGACTCTGCTGGCAGCTGGGAAGGATGCAGGACAAGGTGCAGTAGTGTTGGAGGTTGTTCCGCCACCACGCCTCCAAAATGCTGATTGTGACACACCTCTCTCCTCCACCCCCTCCTCTTCTTCTTCCTCCATGGCCTCTTCCTCGGAACCAGCGGTGCTCCGTAGGCGTTCAAGGGGCTACGCAAGTACGCAGGCCAAAAGATGCCATGCGGTGCTTGAGCTGGTGTGCTTGGGGGACAGGAGCCACACTGGGGCAGAGGTTCTGTCAGCTCTGCAGGGGCAGGTTCAGAGGTGGTTGACGCCACGCCAACTTAAGGCAGGAATGGTGGTTTGCGACAATGGCACCAACCTCCTCTCTGCCCTCCGACAGGGACAAATGACCCATGTGCCCTGTTTGGCTCACGTCCTTAACTTGGTGGTGCAGCGGTTCTTGGGCAGGTACCCGGGCTTACAGGATGTCCTGAGGCAGGCCAGGAAAGTCTGTGTGCATTTCCGCCGGTCATATAATGCCAGTGCTCGGCTGACGGACCTCCAAAAGGAGTTTAACCTGCCCAAGAACCGCCTAATCTGTGACATGCCCACCAGGTGGAACTCAACATTGGCCATGCTGCAGCGGCTGCACATGCAGCAGAGGGCCATCAATGAGTACCTGTGCGACTATGGCACCAGGACAGGGTCAGGGGAGCTTGGTTTTTTTCCCCACGCCAGTGGGCCATGATCAGGGATGCATGCACTGTCCTGTCACCATTCGAGGAGGCCACGAGGATGGTGAGCACTGACAGTGCATGCATCAGTGACACTGTCCCCCTTGTCCACCTGTTGGAGCACACGCTGCGTGGAATAATGGACAGGGCACTTGAGGCAGAACAGAGGCAGGAAGAGGAGGACTTCCTTAGCTCTCAAGGCCCCCTTTATCCAGACAGTGTTCCTGCGTGCCCGCCGATCACACAGGAAGAGGACGAGGAGGAGGAGGAGGAAGATTGTGTCAGTATGGAGGTGGAGCCTGGCACTCAGCATCAGCAGCAGTCTTTAAGGGATCAGTCCCAAGGAACACATGGACTTGTACGTGGCTGGGAGGAGGTGGCTGCGGACGTTGTTGTCCTTAGTGACCCAGAGGACTCCGGACCGAATGCCTCAGCAAACCTACGCTGCATGGCCTCCCTGATCCTGCAAAGCCTGCGTAAGGATCCTCGTATTCGTGGTATCAAGGAGAAGGACCAATACTGGCTGGCAACCCTCCTTGATCCACGTTACAAGGGTAAGGTTGCGGACCTTATCTTGCCATCGCAGAGGGAGCAGAGGATGAAACATCTTCGGGAGGCCTTGCAGAAAGGTCTGTGCAACGCGTTCCCAGAGACTGGGAGGTTACAAACTCCTGTTTCTGGACAACGTGTTGCTGAGGCTTCGGTCAGTCAAAGAAGGAGCGGTGGAGAAGGTGGCCGTCTGACCGATGCGTTCAGACAATTTTTTGGTCCGCAGCCCCAAGGTATGATCGGTTCCAGCAACCATCGCCAGCGTCTGTTTTACATGGTGCAGGAATACCTAGGGGCAAGATCAGACTTGGACACCTTTCCCACCGAAAATCCTCTGGGTTACTGGGTCTTGAGGATGGATCA
Source organism: Lithobates clamitans (assembly GCA_037952925.1). Classification (NCBI taxonomy): domain Eukaryota; kingdom Metazoa; phylum Chordata; class Amphibia; order Anura; family Ranidae; genus Lithobates; species Lithobates clamitans. The sequence goes on from JBBGZY010001285.1 coordinate 320,667, forward strand.
CTGGCCAGAGCTTGCACAGTATGCAATTGAGCTACTGGCCTGTCCTGCATCCAGCGTTCTTTCGGAACGCACATTCAGTGCTGCTGGAGGCGTGGTAACCGATCACAGGGTGCGTCTGTCCACCGACTCGGTCGATCGGCTGACCTTCATAAAAATGAATCAGTCTTGGATCACCACCAGCTACCAAGCACCTGATGCTGATGTAACCGAATAATTTTTTTTTAAATCTCAGATCCCTTCAAAGACTGCCTATGCTGATGCAGAGTGACTATCCCTGAGTAATTATCCTCTTCCTCCTCAATCATCACGCTGATAGCTTGTAAGAACATTTTTGGTTCTGGGCGCCACCACCAGTGCCTAAGGCCCAATTTTTCAGCCCCTGTTTAACAGGGGCGTGTAATTACAATTTTTGATGCAATACTTTGCAGCAGGGCTCGTTCCTGCGTTCCAACTAGAGTGTCTGTGAGGGGTTGCAGTGTTGTGGCACCAGCACCAGTGCCTAAGGCCCAATTTTTCTGCCCCTGTCTAACAGGGGCGTGTAATTACAATTTTTGAAGCAATACTTTGCAGCAGGGCTCGTTCCTGCGTTCCAACTAGAGTGTCTGTGAGGGGTTGCAGTGTTGTGGCACCAGCACCAGTGCCTAAGGCCTAATTTTTCAGCTCCTGTTCAACAGGGGCATGTAATTACAATTCTTGATCTAATATTTCACAGCAGGGCCCTGTGAGGGCTTACAGTGTTGTGGCCACAGCAACACCTAAGGCCCAAATTTCTGCTGAGTATATAGGGCAGGACCCTACTTTCAAACATCTAACTTACAAACGACTCCTACTTGCAAATGGAAGGAGACAACAGGAAGTGAGATGAAATCTACCCCTAGGAAGGGAAATTCTCTCCTGTAAGAGTTAATATGGGAAAACAATTTCTCCTTTCCACTGATGCTTTCCAATCCTTGTTCCACAAAAAAACCCAAATTTTCAAAAAACATTTTTCATTGGGACAAAAAAGTGAGGTGAAATCTTCTGAAGAGGAGGAAAGAGCAAAACAAATGTCACAGGGGTGATAACCCTTCCCTATGTTTTCCAAAAAGCTTAGAAAAGATTTTTTGGCTGGAGCTAAACACGTTAAAAATGTTCAAAATTACAAACAGATTCTACTTAACAACAAATCTACAGTCCCTGTCTTGTTTGCACCGCCTGTATACTGCTGTTCAGAGTATATAGGGCCTGGTGGCCCCACACCTTTCCTTTTTTTAATTTGGGTGCGGGGTTCCCCTTAATATCCATACAAGACCCAAAGGGCCTGGTAATGGACTGGGGGGTACCCATGCCGTTTGTCTCACTGATTTTCATCCATATTGCCATGACCCGACATGACATTAAACCCGCAAGCAGTTTTAAATGAGATTTTTTCCTTTAAAAATGACATTTGGTGCAGGGACTGTTCTAAACATGGGAAACACGCGTCACTTTACAGGCATACTATAGACACCCCCCAGGTACGATATTTAAAGGAATATTTCACTTTTTTTTTTTACTTTAAGCATCATTAAAATCACTGCTCCCGAAAAAACGGCCGTTTTTAAAAGTTTTTTTTGCATTGATACATGTCCCCTGGGGTAGGACCCGGGTCCCCAAACCCTTTTTAGGACAATACCATGCAAATTAGCCTTTAAAATGAGCACTTTTGATTTCGAACGTTCGAGTCCCATAGACGTCAATGGGGTTCTAACGTTCGTGCGAACTTTCGGTCCGTTCGCGGGTTCTGGTGCGAACCGAACCGGGGGGTGTTCGGCTCATCCCTACAGAAGAGTACACAGCAGGAGTGAGAGACACAGAGAGGAGGAGAATGTGTCAGCACGGACCGCTCCTCTCCCCCTCCCCCCGCCCCGCGCGCGCGACATCACTCACTGCACGGCTGGTCTCTCTCCACACAGAGACCAGCCGCTCTACCTCCCTTCTAATCTTCGGCTGGCTGAAGGAGGGAGGGGCTTGAGCACTGAATACAGCGGCACCTTTCTTCTGAGAACACCAGCGGAGAGGCGCCGCAGGACACAAACAAGAGGAGGAGGGAAGGGAGCACTCTGGCGCTACAGCGCCCCCACCTCTCTGGCGCTGGGGTGCACTGCACCCCGTGCACCCCGTCTGGGATCGGCCCTGCCAAGAAGGACAGCAATCTGGCAGTCATGTTCCCCCTGCTGCAGCATACTGCCAGGTTTGCTCCAGTGATGAGGAGGGAGGGGATGATGAGGTCACTGACTCAACGTGGGTGCCTGATAGGAGAGAGGAGGAGGAGGAGGAGGAGGCACATCACCGATGAGGCAGGATGCCCTCCAGGGGCGAGCCTAAGGGCAGCACACTGACTGCATCACACCTTAAAGCTCCGCATGTGCAGGACGCTGCTGTCTCTGTGCATTATTCCAAAAGTTCTTTGGTGTGGGCCTTTTTTGAGATGAGTGTATCAGATGGCACCGCTGCTATTTGCAACATATGTCTCAAGCGTATCTCGCGTGGCCAAAACATCTCCCGCTTGGGCACCACATGCTTGACCAGACATATGTTGACCTGCCATGCAGTTCGTTGGCAAGCGTACCTAAAAGACCCACACCAAAAAACAAAGAGGCCCTCTCCTTACTCCTCATCAGCTGGGATCTCCAACCCCACTATATCTTCAGTCCTCTCTGAGACCTGCACTGAGAGGAATGAAGGTGTGGAATTAGGTGTGTCACAGCCAAGTACTTGCGGGCAATCTGCTATCGGTACACCGACGTCAGATTGTACCAGGCAAATTTGCCTGCCCCAGCTGCTGCACCGCAAAAAGAAGTTCGCTCCCAGCCATCCACATGCCCAGCGGTTGAATGCTAGCTTGGCAAAATTGCTAGCACTTCAACTGCTATCTTTTCAGTTGGTAGACTCTGCCCCCTTCCGTGAGTTTGTGGAATGTGCGGTTCCTCAGCGGCAGGTTCCGAAATACCACTTTTTCTCACGGAAGGCGATTACGGCTCTCTACCGGCATGTGGAAGGCAATGTCTTGGTCTCGCTGGACAGGGCGGTCAGCAGTAAGGTGCATATTACCGCTGACTCATGGTCCAACAGGCATGGACAGGGACGTTACCTAAGTTTCACGGCGCATTGGGTGACTCTTCTGGCAGCTGAGAAGGATGCAGGACAAGGTGCAGTAGTGTTGAAGGTTGTTCCGCCACCACACCTCCAAAATGCCATTACTAGTGATTCTGACACACCTCTCACCTCCACCCCCTCCTCTTCTTCTTCCTCCATGGCCTCTACCTGTGCTTTGTCCTCAGAACCAGCGGTGCTCCATAGACGTTCGAGGGGCTACGCAAGTACGCAGGCCAAAAGATGCCATGCGGTACTTGAGCTGGTGTGCTTGGGGGACAGAAGCCACACTGGGGCAGAGGTTCTGTCATCTCTGCAGGGGCAGGTTCAGAGGTGGTTGACGCCACGCCAACTTAAGGCAGGAATGGTGGTTTGTGACATTGGCACCAACCTCCTCTCTGCCCTCTGACAGGGTTAAATGACCCATGTGCTCTGTTTGGCTCACGTCTTTAACTTGGTGGTGCAGCGGTTCTTGGGCAGGCACCCGGGCTTACAGGATGTCCTGAGGCAGGCCAGGAAAGTCTGTGTGCATTTCCGCCAGTCATATAATGCCAGTGCTCAGCTGGCAGACCTCCAAAAGGAATTTAACCTGCTCAAGAACCACCTAATCTGTGACATGCCCACCAGGTGGAACTCAATGTTGGCCATGCTGCAGCGGCTGCACATGCAGCAGAGGGCCATCAATGAATACCTGTGCGACTATGGCACCGGGACAGGGTCAGGGGAGCTTGTTTTTTTTCATCACGCCAGTGGGCCATGATCAGGGATGCATGCACTGCCCTGTCACCATTTTACTATTATTACTATAAAAAGGTAAGGGAGGAGGAGTAGAAAAGGCGGAGAGGTATGGAAAGAGAGAATGAAATAAAAAAGGGGGATGGGGGGAAGGGTATAAGAAAGAAAGGGAAGTGGGGGAAAGGTATATCAAGTTACTCATGAGAGGGCCCAGGGGGAACGGTAGGAGCTGTACCTGCAATAAAAGGGTCAAAATCGGAAGAGAACTAGAAGTGTAATCAAACGGTACACATAATAGTGTGGGTCTCGCTTTTGTCAGCATCCCATGCTAACATCCGTTAAATATGTTCGATCCTGTCCACTTCGCAGGCCCAATCCGCTAGAGAAGGGACCACTGGTTGACGCCAAGATCTAGCAATAACTGAACATGCAGCAGTCAGCAAATGGCGAATTAAGCTCTTATTGATTTGTTTGTATGACCTTGGTAACATAGATAAGATCGTTAAGCGGGGTTCATTAGGATATTTGTCCCCAACAAGTTTGTCATATAGCTGGAGAATCTTGTCCCAAAAGGGGGTAACACCTGAGCATGTACCCCAAATGTGTTATGTTACCCGGGGGCCTGCAAGCATCTCCAACACATGTCAGAAACATTAGGATCAAGCTTGTGTAGAATAGTGGGGCATCGATACCTCCTAGAGAATATATGATAATTCCATTCTTGGGCATGAGATGAGATAGATCATTTAAAAGAAAGCACCATTGTTTTGCCCCATTCCATATCATCTGTGGACAAGTTCATCTCCCTTTCCCATTTTGAGAGGAATGTTGGTGGGTTTGGATAAGAGAATCAGTATCAGTGATAGCGCATGTTCTGGTCTGTCCGACTGGGATAGCGATGACTCAAAAACTTGTCAAATCGTCAGTGTTCGGTATTTTGTTTATAAGGTAACACACCTGACGATTTGACAAGACCACATACAGTTGAGTGTGTTCAAGCCAAGCCATGGAAGGGTTGTGGCAGGAAGAGAGCATGTCAGGTAAGGGAATAGGTTTTCCAGCACTGAGCGTATGTCTTAACAGAGGTGCCTCTGTCTTTTGCCAAACAAGAAATTTAGGTTTAGCACAAGTCGGAGGGAAAGAGTTGATATCAAATAATGGAGTCAAGGGACTGGGTCTTGAGGATAATACACCTTTGGTAAGGTTGACAGCTTTTTGTTGCCATTTTAATCCAAATAAAGATTGAACTCGGGCTAATGTTGGATTGGGTAGGGAGATGTTAAGGGCCTTCGTTTTATCGTAGTTTACTTTAAAGTTACTAGCTAATGCAAACTCTGTGAATGCCTCGGTAATGGCTAGTATAGATGTGTTGGGCTTGGTGCCGTATAATAAGAGGTCGTCAGCATAGAGGGATAATTTATAATGACGATGGCCAATAGAAAGAGCAGTGAAAAAGGGGATGATTAATGCGCTACCCAAAAGAAACAAAAACAGCTGCTACAAACCATGTGACAAAAAAGGAAACAAATTTCAAATAAATTGTAGCGCTAAAAACACACATATATATATATAATGAATATAAAGTTCAAAGTGCATATAAATGTAATGTCCCAAGAAGAAACAAATGTATAATCCAAAGGAACAAAAGTCCACAGTGAAAATAAATGATCCGTGTATCAATCCTGTCTGCTTCCCAACCTTCAGCTTGTATGTCATCAATTTAAGGAAAGTGGTAAGGTAGAGATTCAGGAGCAGACTCGTTTCAGCATATAGGATAGGTCATAGCTCTCTAGAATGTGGGCCAGCAGGTGGTGATCTGGGAGCATTCCTGTTGGAAGGCCCTGCACATCTGTGTTGCGAGATCGAGGGGCCAGTGGGAACAGTATCCAGCACTAACCAGTCAGGTATGTCAATGGGTTCGATGTCCAGAAAGCAGAAAACCTCTGGCAGTATTCGGTGGTCATTCACAAAGATGCTGTCTTTGCGTAGGCGGATCATGAGGCCAAAAGGGTAATTCCACACAGCTAAAGCTACCTGTTCAGCTAAAGCTACCTGTAGAAGGTTGGTGTTGTTTTCCTGATCCTATCACTACCGCAGGCAGCTACATTATTTACACGTTAGTGTAGTGCAACCTCTGCACAGTGTTCAGCTAAAGCGACCTGTAGAAGGTTGGTGGTGTTTTCCTGATCCTATCACTACCGCAGGCAGCTACATTATTTAAACGTTAGTGTAGTGCGTCCTCTCCACATTGTTCAGCTAAAGCTACCTGTAGAAGGTTGGTGGTGTTTTCCTGATCCTATCACTACCGCAGGCAGCTACATTATTTAAACGTTAGTGTAGTGCATCCTCTGCACGGTGTTCAGCTAAAGCTACAAGTTAGTGTAGTGCAACCTCTGCACAGTGTTCAGCTAAAGCTACAAGTTAGTGTAGTGCGACCTCTGCACAGTGTTCAGCTAAAGCTACCTGTAGAAGATTGGTGGTGTTCTTATACTAATGATACTACAGTTGATATTTCTAGTTGCAGTATCAGTATATATATATATATATATATATATATATATATATCCCAGCTTAGTGCAGCTACATCTCACTGCAGGCCATTAGTATGTCTGGAAGGCCAACAAGGACAGGCAGACAGTCACAAGCCAATAAAAGAGGGCAAGCAGCAGGGGCGTTGCTAGGTGTCAAAAAGACCAGGGGCTTCAGCCCGAAGGCCGATGGTGGCACCATGGGGGGATCCGGGGTTGTCATGTCGCGGGTGTTTTTGGCTGGGTGGTGGGGTTGTGTGGTGGGGGGGTAAGCTAACTTGCTGGTTGCTGCCTGGCTTACCAGTGCTGCCCATCAATGATGGGCACTAAACTCACCTAACTGACACACTGACCATTACACTGACCTCACCTACCCGACATACATACACTGACCTCACCTTACCTACCTACCTGACATACATACACTACACTGACCTGGCTAACTGACATACACTGACCTCACCTACGACGAGTATTATAAAAACCTATGTTTAAGTCAGTAGTAATCTTATGCAGGGAGCAAAATAGAATATATGCTTGGGCATTGCGCACACACATCCCCTTTGTTCAATGCACACACCAAAACACATTGGCAGAAGAGTAAATTCAGACTATCAACTTGTCTCAAGTAAAAAAAAAAAAAAAAAAAAAAAAAACATACAAAATGTCTTAATAAGTTGTATTTTTATGGGGAGGATGACGTGAGACGTCAGAGGGAAGGGGAGGGTCTGGAGGTGTGTCAGTGAGCCAGCGCTTCAGCAGCATTCTCCGACGGCATGACAGGTGCACGAGGCGGGACGTAGAGAGAAGCGAGGGGAATTGAAGAAAGCCGCGCGCCGCGCTTGCATACCGCCGTCACGGAGCCTGTCACCTGAGACACATCGAGGACGGCGATACCGCCGGGACAACAACTCCTCCTTCCCAGCGGGGGCCCCTCGCGTCCTCTCTCCCCCCCCCCTTTTCACTGAGACTGGGCTGCAGGACGGGTTGAAACCGCCAGAAGACGCCAGTCATACTAAATCAACCAAGCCGGCAGTGTATCCCGGCCGCCGAATCTCCCACACAGCTGACACCGGACCATGATCCATGGAATAAGAGTGTAACGAGGCTCAGGAGGTGGTAAGATATATATTCCCTACCCATTCCCCAAAGGTAAGATAAGGATTTGAAACCTATCCTTAAATAGGAGAGAAATTTCCAAGATGGCAGATGAAAAATAAGAGGTCAAAGGGACTTTTGTGTATGGCTATATATACCAAGGAAAATATTCTGAAATATTTCTTTAGTCTGCATACTTTCTCTATTGCCATCATAGTGTGCTTTATACTCAGAATTAATTTGAAATATCTTGTAACACCTGCAATACCCGCACTGATACTGTTACTTTGAAAAAACAGCGACAGGTTGTAATTAAGGGGAGTACACTACTGGACATCTTGTTTATCTGCCCCTCGCTCTGCTTTGCATTCTGGTGCGCCAATAATAAGCAGGCGGGGTGACGCTGAAGCGCGCAGATATGACTTGGAATCGCACTAACTGAAACACTGTCTCCGGGCGGACAACTGGAAAAGGAAGGTTGGAGGCATAATACACTAAGGTACATGGTGGAGCTCACAGACACATTTATTCAGTGGTGCTGGTGCAGTACCCCTGGACTCGAATTATTGGAGGTGCTAGCAGCAACACTAATGTTAGTGGTGAAACCTGGGAGTTGTGCGATAAGATGTGCAGCCGTGAAAGTATGCTAGTTTTTATAATAGCATCACTCTGACAGCATCACCTAATTGCTACCTGTATGATATATCAGGGGAGACTACACGAAGTAGAGTACAAGACATAGGAACAAGGTATATCAAACCTCGGCATAATAAATATTGATGGGACTCCAGTACCTAGAGACTAGAGTACTCGTAAAGGATCAGATAACTGATTGAAGGCTCGATATAAAAAAGTAGCCCCTGTACTATTAAAACATACTGTCCAAAACCCAATAAATCATCAAATCAGAGTAAAAACGATGAGTAGAAATTCAAACAAAACTGGGAAAGGGGGACCACCAAAGACACCAAAGGATAACCCCACCGGAAGTGCCACTGGCACCACAATCAAGCAATATTTAACCAGGGGGGGGAGCCCGGGGAGTGCCCACCAAGGAGATCAAATGCCTACTATAGGGGACAAAAAGAAAAAAGGACAAAATGGGAAGGGTGAACAGACCCCCGTCCAATCAAGAGAGACGTCATTAACTGAAAATGCACCTGATACCTCCGGAACTGCGGAAGATAGACAAGACATAGACCTCTCCCTGAAAAATGAAATCGCAGAGATGCTCAAAGAACTAGAATCCTCAATTAAAACAGAGATAAAAAAAGAGATAAGTTTGTTGAGGACAGATCTTGGAAATCTACTGGCCAGAGTTGAGAGAGCAGAAGATATAGTAGACCACCAAGAGAGAGAAATCGCTGAGCTAAAACAGGGGAAGATAGGAAAACTAATAGATAGTAAATGTAATAGATGGGGAGATGCTAGAAGTTTAACATATCTGGCAACCAGAAGAAAACCAATAGTCGAACTGACTCACCAATAGTCCCACCTTTGGAGTTGGAGACCAATGGCGGGCCACGAGTTATGTGACCCACACTGGCCTAAGGGGTTAGTCAAGACCAGGGGGGAGGTAGTTGAGGGGGGAGGGGATCTTGGGGGGGGGGAGGGGGGTAAGGGGGAGGGATAGGAAGGGAGACCACATCTCAATTATAAAAATGAAAATGCGGGGTATCTCTCCAGGGCCTAAGGTAAAGGATGGGTGGACGAAGGCTGAAAAATGAGCCCTGACACAATAAAATGCATAACATACAATGTCAAAGGCCTAAACATGGCACATAAAAGACGGAGCATCTTCAACGAGCTTAGACTGCTCAGACCAGATGTGGTATTCCTCCAGGAAACGCATATCTCACATCAAACGAGACTGAGATTATTCTCGGGAGAGTACCCGGTCTGGTACCAAGCAGATACTATTTCAAGCAGAACACGGGGGGTGGCTATTGGACTGGCAAAAATAACTAGGTTTGTGCTGGAGGAGCGCTTGGTGGATGTAGAAGGCAGATATCTATTCCTGAGAGGCAGACTGAATGAAAGTGAATATACACTGGCCAACATTTATGCCCCAAATAAAAACTCAAGGAAGTATGTGACAAAAATTCTGGAAAAATTAACGGAGTTTAGGAAAGGACACATAATATTAATGGGGGACTTTAACTTTTGCATGGACCTGGACCTAGATAGTACCACCCAGACACAGGGGAAAAAGAGTATACAAGTAAGAAAGTTCAAGCAAAAACTTGTCAGCCTTCACATGGTTGATATATGGAGAGTGCAGCACCCCCGAAAAAGGGATTATACGTTTTTTTCCCCTGTGCATGGGTCATACTCCCGCATTGATTATGGACTGATCGACCATAGAGACATTGATAAGGTGGTGGACTCTTGGATAGGAAATATAACTTATTCAGATCATGCACCAATGTCCATGGAAATAACAATAGGAGAAGAGGGAAGGCCTTCAGGGCAATGGCGCCTAAACGAAGAACTGATAAGAGGGAAAGAAGGGCTCAATAGAATCAGCAGAGAACTAGAGGAATACTTTATGGTAAATGATTCCGGAGAGGTATCTGGGTCTACCTTATGGGAGGCTCATAAAGCCTACATAAGAGGGGTCTGTATCGAGATGGGAGCAAGGCAGAAAAGGGAAAAACGCGAGGAAATACAAAAATTAACAGAGGAGCTAGAAAGTCTAGAACAGAAACATAAGAGACAACCGGGACACTTCACTCAAGTGATATACAAGCAGATAGTAATTAAAAGGGCGGAGCTGAAAATATTAATGGAACACGAAGCCAGAACAAGACATGCTAGGACTATACGGGCGAGATACCGCTGGGCTAATAAATCAAGTAAATACTTAGCAAAAGTAGTACAAAAGGTCAAAACTAAAAATTTTATAGAAAAAATCCAGACTAAAGACGGTAATTTAGAGTACTCTTCCAGAAAAGTAGCAGAGGTATTTAAGAATTACTACCAAGAGCTATATTCAGCCCCTAAACAAGATTCCAAGGTTAATAATAAGAGCGAGAGAAACAACAAATACTTAATGAAGACAGTTTTGCCTAAAGTTACAGACACGGAAAGAGAAGTAATGGAAACTCCAATTACTGAAGAAGAAGTTAGGAAAGCAATAGAAGGAATGGCCTCGGGGAAGAGTCCTGGCCCAGACGGATTCACTCTAACTTACTATAAAACGTTTAAGGAATTGTTGATCCCGAGATTGTGTCGGTATTTTAATGGACTGGGAGAGGAATATGAGATGAGCAGAGAGGCATCAAAGGCCTCCATTACGATCATACTGAAAGATGGAAAAGAAAAAACATTATGCTCAAGCTATCGCCCCATCTCCCTCCTTAATACCGACACAAAACTCTATGCAAAGATACTTGCTGAGAGGCTAAAGGGATCAATGAATTCCCTGATTAACCCTGACCAGGTGGGATTCGTCCCGAAAAGAGAGGGTAAGGACAACGGGGTGAGGACATTGCTCCTGTTGCACAGAACGAGGGAGAATGAGCCCCCAAGCCTTCTACTATCGTTCGACGCCGAAAAGGCCTTCGACCGGGTGGACTGGGGGTTCATGTTCCAAACATTGGAGATCATGGGTCTTGGACCCAGAATGATACAGAGGGTTAAAACCTTGTACCACCACCCTATGGCAACGGTGGGAGTAAACGGAGTGATGTCCCAGCCATTTGAAACGGAAAGGGGAACCAGACAGGGATGTCCCCTGTCCCCGTTACTTTTTGTTCTGACTATGGAACCTCTCCTGGCAACAATCCGAGCAGACCCAGAAATTAGAGGTATTAAGATCGGCGAAGATGAACATAAAATTGCAGCCTACGCCGATGATGTGTTATTTTACATATCAGACCCAGAATCGACCATGCCTAAATTAGTGAAAGCCCTCAGGGAATACGGGGAGGTTTCCAACTTTCAAATTAACATGGTAAAATCAGAGATATTAAATATAAACTTAAACAAAACAGAAAGAGAGAAATTAAAAAGTATGTATAGTTTTAGATGGACTAAAGAACTAAAGTATCTAGGAATTAAGCTGGCTAATTCAACTGAGAAGATGTTCACCATAAACTACCTACCTCTACTAGATACAGTCAGACTTGACTGTAAAAATTATGCTGGGAAAGCCCTTTCATGGATAGGTCGCATAAACGTTATTAAAATGGTCCTACTCCCTAAGGTCACATACTTGTTCCAGATGATCCCGCTCCCCCTACCCCTATACTATTTAAGAAAGTTAAATAAAATAATAATGACTTTTATATGGAAAAACAAAAAACCAAGAGTTTCTTTTAGAACTCTAAAACAAAAGAAAATAAATGGTGGTCTAGCAGTTCCAGACATCCAGATGTATTATAAGGCCATAGTTCTGTCTAGAATGGTTGAATGGGCAAAAAGAGAGAATGAAAAAAGGTGGGTAAGAATAGAGGGAAACCTCAGTAAAGTTTCACTTGGTAGGATGATTTGGAACCCTCCACACACTAGAAACTTAGATAAAAGCACACATGTAATAACACGCAATGTTTTTAAAATCTGGGACGGGGTACACAAGGAAGTTAACGGAGAATATAATTCACCTTTATTATCATTAACTGAGAGTAATTTTTTCCCTCTAGAGTTAAAGGAAACAGGTGTAAAAGAAGTATTTTGGGGTGCGACACAATTAAGACACATTATTAAAGAGGGTAAAATCATGACACTGCAAGAATTAAGATTTGGGAGAGAGGCACGGGGGATAGATGAGTGGCAGTACCTCCAGCTGTGTCACTTCGTAGGTAAATTATCAAGTCCGATTAGAGCAGGGGATAAACTTACGGACTTCGAGAAGCTTTGCGACACAGAAGATCCAAGAAATTTAGTCTCCAAGATTTATAAAATTCTTATGAAGGTGGATCAGCTGGAGATCCCCCCATATATAAGTAAATGGGAGAGTGAATTAGGCACTAAAAAAGATGTAAACACAATTAAAAGAGTTTTGAGAATGATAGGCAATTCAACAATAGATACACGAACGACAGAAATGAGCTATAAATGCATAAGTAGAAGCTATTTAACCCCAGAAATAACAAGTAAATTCCAAAAAGGGTCGGCGTTCTGCTGGCGAGGCTGCCAGGAGATAGGAACAATGGCACACCTTTGGTGGCTATGCCCGAAAATAAAAAACTTCTGGAGGATGATACTCACCCTGGTCAGGAAAATAACAGGAAAAGAAGTGTTAGATGACCCCTGGGAGGTTTTGTTCCATGGGGGGGAGGGAGATATAAACAAATATAAGCAGTCACTAGTTCCCCATCTACTGAACGCTGCAAAGCGAATAATACCGAAGAACTGGCAAAGGAGGGAGACCCCTGAAATCTGGGAGTGGATAGATGCAGTAGAAGAAACATATAGTATGCAGACGGGGGCTGGCTCAGTAGGGGATACGAGCAGGGTGAACCTGGGAGAGTGGGAACAGTGGAAAAGGTTTAAAAAAACGTGGTGCTATGCCGATGAGTTGACAGCCTCATAACAAAATAGGAGAAACGGATACATTAGACCTTGGAGAGATGGGATTGGGGCGGCGAGGGGGGGAGGGGGGGTGGGCAAGGGGGTGGCGGGGATTTATTCTATTCTATTTATGGCAAAGTGTCACGATGATGAGACAAAGACGAGAGGGAGCGGAACTTAAATGAACTACAAAGTTGATTTTTGCCTCTCAAACGGTCGACTGATGTGACAAAAAAAAAAAAAATAAGTTGTATTTTTATTATACTTAAAACAAAGTTATCAACATCCAATACAAACAGATGCAGGTTACACACATCAATTCACTACTTAAAAGTGCAAGGTACTCACTGATGTGAAATACACATCTGTTTAAATATAAAATTCAAAAACTACCCATAAAATGCAGCTTACACACATCAATTCGCTACTAGAAGGGATACTACAAGTAATCGACAACAAAACTAGCTCAATCAGTTTGTGTATAGACCAAACACCTTTAGTTTCTCTGCCATTTAGGCGTTTAATCACTTTTGTTTCTGTCCATGGAATGGATGCAGGTGAGGCAGCCCTAGTTAAACCTCATCCCCAGGATGTGACTGACAGCTCACACAGCCATGAAAAAAGGGTTTAATTTTCCCATAAGAATTTGCTCACTGTAGAGGTTTTTAATCTCCTCTTAGTGCTCTGTAAATTGAACCTTAAGCACATGACATACAGGAGGTGGCTCCTACAGGCAAATTACAGTGCATGAATCAGATGAGAAATTGTAAACACAAAACAGAGTGCAAAATCTGGTGGTGCAGCTGTGCACGGTAGCCAATCAGCTTCCAACTTCAGCTTGTTCAGTTCAGCTTTCACAATACCACCTGGAAGCTGATTGGTTACTATGCACAGATGCACCACATTTTGCACTCTAGTTTTAGAAAATCAACCCCAATGTACAGTAAAGGAATTCTAAACATTGGATGTCTCTTGACAGCAAAATTTTAGGGAGGCAGTGTGAGTGACTGACACAAGGCATGACTAGGCTCAGTCAGGCCGAAAGACAAAAAAAATAAAAAATCTGTTATTTAACTGCTAAATGGCAGAGAATTGAGCCGTGAGACAGCATGTAGGAATGCAAGGGCATGATTCATACACCAAAACTGCTTCATTAAGCTAAAGTTATTTTGGTGCCTATAGTATATTTTTAAATATTGTAGAACTATCCCACTTTTAGGCCTGATTCACACCTATGCATTTTTAGTGCTTTTTGCATATTTGCACTACAGAGTGTGCTTCATTGGAAACAATGTTAAATAGACTGTAGTGCAAATCTGCAAAATGCAAAAAAACAATAAAAATGCATAGGTGTGAACAATGCCCAAGGGTCATAGAGGTAGACTGGAAGGAGAAAATACCCTAAACATGGCATGGACATGGCCATGTTTAGGTTATTCTCTCATTCCAGTCAACCTCAATGAACCCATGCCGCATGGGTGTCATAGGCAATATTTAAGACACGTGACGTGTTATACAAGACTCATTTAACACATAGCGGGTTTATTCAATAAATGCCAAACTATAGCAAAGAGCACAATGCAGGTAAAAATAGCTAATATGGAATAATTATCAAACTCGCCTTGTAGCCATAGCTTGCCAATTTTAGCTTGATCTTTGCCTTTTTGGTTCTGGTTCACTAGAATTTTGAGTTTAGTGAAAAAAACAACCAAAAAAGTACAAGGTACTGACTGATGTGAAATAAACATCAGTTTAAAATCTTGAAGTCCAAAACTATCCATAAAAGGCAGTTTACACACGTCCATTCACTACTAAAAGGGATACTATAGGAAAGAGGCAACAAAATTAGCTTAATCCATTTGTGTATAGACCACCCCACCCATACACCTTTAGTTTCTCTGCCATTTAGGCGTTGAAACACTTTTGTTTCTGTCCTTTGAATGGATGCAGGCAGCCCTAGTTACACCTCCCCTGCATGTGACTGACACAGCCATGAAAAAAAAAGGGTTTAATTTTCCCATCAGAATTTGCTCACTGTAGAGGTTTTTAATCTCCTCTGTAAATTTAACCTTAAGCACATACGATACGGGAGGTGTCCCCTAAAGGCAAATTACAGTGCAGGAGATAACTTTTAAACACCAAACAGTAGAGTGCAAAATCTGGTGCAGCTGTGCACGGTAGCCAATCAGCTTCTAACTTCAGCTTGTTCAGTTCAGCTTTCACATTACCACCTGGAATCTGATTGGTTACTATGCACAGATGCACCACATTTTGCACTCTAGTTTTAGAAAATCAACCCCAATGTACAGTAAAGGAAGTCTAAACATTAGATGTCTCTTGACAGCAACATTTTAAGGAAGCTGTGTTAGTCACACAAGGCAGGGTTATGACTAGGCTGAAAAACAAAAAAATAAAAAAATATTCAGTGATTAAACAGCTAAATGGCAGAGAATTGAGCAGTGAGACAGATTGCAGGGGCAGGATTAATAATACACAAAAAATGGTTCATTAAGCTAAAGTTATTTTGGTGCCTATAGACTATAGTATAGATAGAACTATCCCACTTTTAGGGTCAGACTCATAGAGGTATACTGGAAGGAGAGAATACCCTAAACATGGCATGGGTTTCTTTGTCGATATTTAGGACACTTGTTATAACACTTATTTAACACATAACAGTGGTTTATTCAATAAACTCCAAACGATAGCAAAGATCAAAATGCTAAATGGAGATAAAAATAACCAATATGGAGAAATTCTCCAAAATCGACTGTAGTACTAGTAGTATGTATCCATAGCTTGATCTTTGCCATTTGTATTTTGATTCACTACAATTTGGAGTTTCTTGAAAAACAAACCAAAAAAAAAAGTGCAAGTTGCTTCATGAGTTGAAAATACACCAGTTTAAAACTTTAAATAAAAGTGCAAACAATTTGTTGTAGTAAAACTACAAATATTACAACTCGTTAACCATATAGTAAACATACTGTAAAGTGCCATCATTTTTAAACTGTAGTATAGTATTACAATATTCCATTTTCGGTAACTAATTTTTGATGTCTGAGTAAGACAGAGAAGAGATTGTCTACACAAGTGATACGCCAGAGAATCTTTTGAAGATTTTCTATTATTGGATCTGCACTTAGAACATTTCCTGGGATTTTGTGAACTGAAAGATTTGACAGCACTTGTGTCTGGTTGAACATTGCTTGCACAGATACAAAGTTGCTGCCTTCTTTTATCCCTTCCTTGCTTTGTCTGCTACTATGGCATACATTCGATTAAATTCACTAACAATTGTACTTGTTCAGACATTGTCTTACTGTAGGAAATAATTTTGCAATAAAGGGGTACATATAGCATCTCACAAGACTACACCCCTCACATTTTTGTAAATCTTTTATTCTATCTTTACATCTGACAACACTGAAGAAATGTCAGTTTGCTACAATTTGTGAGTGTACAGATTGTATAACAGTGTAAATTTGTCCCCTCAAAATAACGCACACAGCCATTAAGGTCTAAACTGCTGGCAAGAGTATACCCCCAAATTGGGCATATCTCCATACCTAAACCAGATTGAGCATCGTTGGGGCATCCTCAAACTGCAAGTGGAGGAGCGGAAGTATCAAACATTCAACAGCTCCGCTCCGTGATGTTGTCATGGAGGAGTGGAAGAGCCAGAGAGGACTCCAGTAGCAACCTTGAAGCTCCAGTGAACTCCCATGCACAAGAGGGTTAAAGCAGTGCGAGAAATTGGTGACCACACAAAATATTAAGACTTTGGAGTGGACCCAATGTTGACATTTGCACTTAGGGGTAAACTCATTTTTGTTGCCAGCGGTTTAGACATTAATGGCTGTGTGTTGAGTTATTTTGAGGGGACAGCAAATTTACACTGTTATACAAGCCGTACACTCACTACTTTTACTTTCAATTGTAGCAAAATGTAATTTCTTCAGTGTTGTCACATGAAAAGCTATATTTACAAAAATGTGAGGTGCATGGGTACTTATTTTGTGAGATACTGTACATAGCATCCCAAACAGCCAACCACCATTAACT
This sequence comes from Lithobates clamitans, assembly GCA_037952925.1. Taxonomy (NCBI): domain Eukaryota; kingdom Metazoa; phylum Chordata; class Amphibia; order Anura; family Ranidae; genus Lithobates; species Lithobates clamitans. Next base: position 337,721 of record JBBGZY010001285.1, read on the forward strand.
GTTATTCTTTAGCTACCCTACCCCTACTATAGGTATAGTTTAGAATATTAGTTTCAGCCAGGAGCAAATTCAATTTACCGAGGCAGCTGAAGTGCTTGTAATGGTTAATCTCTTGATAGAACCAAGGTATGCCTTCGTGATCGTTTGTTACCAAAATGATCAATTACACATTCATCAGACACCGATTCCAAAACGCCCTTTTCAATGGAAAGAACTGCAAGATGATGAAGCCTTGCTTGCCCCATTGTACCTCTGAGCCATGTATGAAGACGTCTCAAAGCACTAAATGATCTTTCGCAAGAGCAGCTGCTCACAGGAATTGTTAGGACAATTTGCATGATTTTTTTAACCATTGGAAACATTAAAGGATCCAAAAGTTTGCAAATGTGCTGTACTGTTAGTACCACACCTTCCTGTTTTTTGCGTTCAAAGAAGTTTTTAGCAACAACTACTTCTTCATAGTGCAGATCAATTTTGTAATGTTGTGCAAGTGCCTTTATGTCTTCTGACAGAAAAGATGAAGAAAGTGGGTTGCATGCCTCAATGCCCTTGACCAAAGTATCTTTAATGCTTGAGAAACGATGGTCAAGTTCAGAGAGCATTCGGTCCAAGCAAGGGTAAAAGATTTTTGTTCTAAGATCATCTTCACTTGACAAATGATCACGTGGTGTTGGTCTGGCTTCATACACAAAGTCTTCCATCATTCTTGTTTTTTTAATTTGCCTGGATGTTTGTGGATTCTCAGTGTCAGTGTCAAACAAAGAAACAGCTTTTTGAAGTATATCTCTTGATTTGGCATTGGTTCTTAGAGATCTTAATGAAGTACAAACATCATTTTTATACTCTAATGCAGTAGACAAATCTAGGTTTTCCTTCTGAAGCAACTTATGGAAACCTTCTGTAGTACCCAGTAACAATTCAAATGCAAAAAGGCAGTAACGCATTGATAACCTGTGTAATTTAATCAACAAGCCAGTGGCTATGGCAGATTTCTCCTCTTTAAGACACTGCACAACAGCTGTAAAGTTGCGTATTAGGGCAGTAATGGAACGTATCTGGCAAGACCAACGTGTCTCTGAGAGCTGTACTAGTTCTGTTTCTTTTAGTCCAAGTTGCGCCTGAACATCAATGAACTTTTGGTGCTGTGTAAAAGAAACACTAAAAAAAGTATAAAGGTTTTCTAGTGTTTGAAAAAAATCTGAAGCCTCTGGGATTGCTTTACAGGTATAGCAGAGTACAAGGTTTAGTTCATGGGCATAGCAGTGAACATAAATAGCTTCAGGATGTTTTTTCTGAAACTTTGCTTGTACACCACCAATTACGCCACTCATAACTGCAGCTCCATCGTACGTTTGAGCAACACAGAGGACATTGGCTAAACCATTAACTGTGAGGCAATCTTCCAAAGATTCTGTTATTGAGTTTGCACTTAAATCTTTCAGTTCACAAAATCCCAGGAAATGTTCTTTTACAGCACTTGTGTCAGGTTCAACAAAGCGTACACAGATAGCAAGTTGCTCTTTTCTTTTATCCCTTGCTTCGTCTGCCATTATGGCATACATTCCAGATTTCTTTAACTGCCTAACAATTGTACTTGTTACTTCTTCTGAACAGCACTGTATGAGATCATTTTGTGATGAAGGTGAAGTGTATGTAGCATTGCCTGGAGGCTTGTACTTTTGAAGGAAAGGATCAAATTTACGTAAATAATTTAAGCACTCTTTAAAATTGCCTCTATTTAGGCTTCCTTCTCCTTCTAAATGACCTCGAAATGATATGCCCTGCTTGGCAAGAAGCACTGTGGTTGCAACTATTCGTTCTAGATATTGTCGCCTTTCTCGAATTTGGAGTTCAGTAGCTTTTTCTATTTGTTCTACAACATTTCCACGCAGTTTAGCATCTTTGCAAGCTGCCCATGCCAACATGCTAGACTTGTGAAGAGCACTTCTTTCATGCTCCTTGAAGGAATCTAAAGCACGTTTCCAATTTTTAAAACCTTGTGTGGTTAATAATGCGTCCAGATTGTGCCTCTTGCCTTTTGGGGCAAAATTTCGACAAGCAAAACAAAATGCAGTATTTTTGGAACATGAATATTCTAGCCAATTATATTTTTCAAACCAGTGAAATTGGAATGATCGCTTTTGTGAACCAAACATTTCATATGGATATTGCTTTAGTTTAGGCTGCATAGAACCACTATCCACATCTCCTAGATCAGTAACATCACAAACTGCAGTCATAGCAATGGATCCATCACCCACTTCTGTATCTGTTGTGGTACTAGAAGTGCCTTCCAGTTCCTCTGCAAGTAAAATACTGTCATCACATTCTGAAATTTGATCCGTGCTCACAGCTTCTTCCTGAGACTCAGGCTCAGCTTCTCCTGATGCTTTTGACCCTTTTTTGCTAAAAAAATTTCTGATATCCATATCCTATGAAGAAATTATTTCAAATTTATTACTCTGGTCTCAACTATAAGAGTGGTCTCATAGACCGTCTGGTCTCAAGAACCTTGGCACCCCAGATGTTTTGGAACTACATTTCCCATGATGCGCATATTCTGCAGTGTATTCAAGCATCGTGGGAATTGGGAAATGTCATTCCAAAAGATCTGGGGGGCCAAGGGTAAAAATCACTGTCCTACAGTGAGCTAGTTTAAATAAATGAGGTGTCAGTTGAAACTTATGAATTGTTAGAAACTTTTCTATTGGTAGTGTCAACACTGTGACCTCACATGACAGATTTTTACATTAATAAACCCTTCTGACATTTTTTATTTAGAATTTTTTGTCTACTTACCTGTTGTCGTAGGGGGGTTTTGCCTCTTTGGTGTTTCTTCCATTCAGGCTCTGGCTCTGCCTCACCAGTGCCCATCAAGTCAGCCTGACCAACTTCTAATGAAGGGAAAGCAGAAAGCTGTCAACAGCTGCATTGTGTATGGCCAAAAACATTATGCAATATACAAACCACATACAGGGTTGGGAGGTTTTTAATTCTCCTAGATGAGAGAGACAGAGAGAGACAGAGAGAGACAGAGAGAGACAGAGACAGAGACAGACGGAGAGAGACAGACAGAGAGAGAGAGAGACAGAGACAGACAGAGAGAGTGAGAGACAGAGACAGACAGAGAGAGCGAGAGACAGAGACAGAGAGAGACAGAGACACAGAGAGACAGAGAGAGAGACAGAGAGACAGAGAGAGACAGAGAGAGACAGAGAGAGACAGAGACAGACAGAGACAGACGGAGAGAGACAGAGAGAGAGAGAGACAGAGACAGACAGAGAGAGCGAGAGACAGAGACAGACAGAGAGAGCGAGAGACAGAGACAGAGAGAGACAGAGACACAGAGAGACAGAGAGAGAGACAGAGAGAGAGACAGAGAGACAGAGAGAGAGAGAGAGAGACAGAGAGAGAGAGAGAGAGAGAGAGACAGACAGAGAGAGACAGAGAGTGACAGAGAGAGAGAGAGAGAGACAGAGAGAGAGAGACAGAGAGAGACAGAGAGCGACAGAGAGAGAGAGCGACAGAGAGAGAGAGAGACAGAGAGAGACAGAGAGCGACAGAGAGAGAGAGAGACAGACAGAGAGAGACAGAGACAGACAGAGAGAGATTTTTACCTGTTTTGTTGTTGCATATTCCAATGCATTGTTGTTGTTGACATGCGTTTCGGTGGTGCAATTCCAAAAAAAACTTTAATGTTGATGGTATGTGGCACATAAGATACTATTAGAAAAAGATAAAAGCAATATACAGTATAAAAATCTATTTTCGGGTTGTCAGCATTTTACAAGAATAAATTGTGATTAATACATATAAACTATCGCTTGCCAAGTTGTCCCCATTTCCTTTGTGGAATTATATATTGAAGTATATTTTATATCTATTAAATGGGTAAGGCAAGGTTACTGTAATATGACTGTAATGAAATCTATCTAGGTAGGTAATGTTCTAATTTCTTTCAGACTGTCTCAAACCAACATTCTATTTTACAAAATATAATAAACACCAGTCTGATTTAAATTATACTATAGGATTCCGTTTTACAATCAATGTGATCAGACATCAAGCCAGCATTTTCTCCATTTATCCATTGAAGTATATATTATATTAAATCAAATGGGTACAGGTAATCTAGGTAGCCGGCCCACTGGCCCACCAGTAGCAGGTGGTAATGTTCTAATTTCAGACTATAAAGACTTTTTACAAACTTATTTTAATAAACAGTGCAGTCTGTGAATGTGATTTAAATTAGACTATACACTATATAGGTCCGGATTTTATTTTATCATCAATCAATGTGATCAGACATAATAACATATAACTAAGCAGCATTTTCTCCATGCATGCATGCATTGCATATATAGTTACCTGTAGTGCGCTACTGCTGGGCCCCATCTCATGAAGCATGATGAGTTACGAAGTTGATGACGACCAGTGTGACTACAGACAGTCTGTCCAGTCCACCACTGGCAGTGGCAGCGCAGCAGGTATGAATTGATTTGATGATGATGATGACTTGTTGAGACTGCACCGCTGCGCGCCTTTTCCACCCGACAACAAGGCCGCAGGTCAGGTGCAGGCAGCCAGCCAGTCAGACAGTGAGTGCACTGTGCTACTCACATTCAGTTCACTCACTGACAGTGACACTGTCTCACTCAGTCAGTTCTCGTTCTTGAAGTCAAGTGCGTGGCACGGCGTGGGCGTATAGGCCTAGGCTAGGCTGCCTGAGCACTGTCTGTGTCAGGCCAGACTCAGCAGCAGTCAGCAGTCCGGAGGTCAGGTCGTCAGTGTCACCTTGTTTGGCCCTGTTCTGGCCTGCAGCAGTGGTCGTGTCGCACGCTGGCTCAGCCTGGCTGGCGGGCGGCTGCCTTCGTTCTGAGTCCGGGCCGGGGGGTGGTGAGCGGCTGAGCGCGGCGGCTGCTGGTCACGTGATGTCTCCGATGTTTGCGCGCGCTTTGTCTCCCGCCGGCCACCGCTTTATGAAGGTAGGGGCCGGCCGTGCGTGACGCTGACGCGTCATCACGGTGCATGCCGCTGCTGCCTATCGTGACATCACACGCCCCGACTCCCGGCTGCCGCTCATGCGCAGTGCGGCGCCGCACTTTCGGCCGCCGCTCATGCGCAGTGCGGCTCCGCACTTTCATGGGGGACTCGGGGCTAATAATGATAAAATAGATGGCAGAGACTCGGGGCTTTTCGGGGTCACATTCGGGGCTTCAGCCACGGCTAGCCACCCCCTCCCGACGCCCCTGGCAAGCAGGCTCTGTGTCTAGAGGCAACAGTGCTGGTCATGGACACGTTCATCCTCATCAGCACGTGGCCGTGGGACACGCTTAGCCTTTTTTTGGCAGCTGGCTGTGTTGAGCCGCAACATGCGGAAGACTTGGTCAAGTGGATGACCGAGCCGTCATCATCCTCCTCATCCTCTCTCACCCATGCTCAGGGTACTATGTCTGGCAAAGCAGCTGCCAATGTGGTGTCTTCCCTCATCTCAATGGCATCAGTGACTCCTTCCCTAGCCCTACCATGTCCTCCTGAGGAGTCCCTCAAACTGTTTGACCACAGTGTTGGGTACATGCTCCAGGAGAATGTCCAGCGTTTAGAAGGCTCTGATGATGATACTGAGCTAGGTGAAGGCAGTAACGTGAGCACGGACAGAGGGGGTGCCCAAGAAGCAGGGCTGATCCTAGGGTCACCGGCGCCTGGGTGCAGAAATATTTCTGGCGCCCCCACATGGGCGTGGTCATCTTACCAACTCCTCCCCTTTACAAATGTTTCTATGGCAACAACTCAAACACAGAGATGCTCCCCTAAGAAGTCTTTGTTACCCTGGGATCCTCCTGTGATCTTTTAATAAAGAAAATACAGGAAGAGGGTACACTAATGAGACCTGGAGGGGAGTCTCTCTGATGCATACAGAGAGGGCTTCTGTTAGAGAGTCTGTTAGAAAGAGCCCCCAGACATAGTACAGGAGATGATCAGAGACTGCAGACATAGTACAGGAGATGATCAGAGACTGCAGACATAGTACAAGAGATGATCAGAGACTGCAGACATAGTACAGGAGATGGTCAGAGACTACAGACATACTACAGGAGATGATCGGAGACTGCAGACACACTACAGGAGATGATCAGAGACTGCAGACATACTACAGGAGATGATCAGAGACTGCAGACAGGATATAAGAGATGATCAAAGACTGCAGACATAGTACAGGAGATGGTCAGAGACTGCAGACATAATACAGGAGATGATCAGAGACTTCAGACATACTACAGGAGATGATCAAAAACTGCAGACATAATACAGGAGATGATCAGAGACTGCAGACATAGTACAGGAGATGATCAGAGACTGCAGACATAGTACAGGAGATGATCAGAGACTGCAGACATAGCACAAAAGATGATCAGAGACTGCAGACATAGTACAGGAGATGGTCAGAGACTGCAGACATACTACAGGAAATGATCAGAGACTGCAGACATACTACAGGAGATGATCAGAGACTGCAGACATACTACAGGAGATGATCAGAGACTGCAGACATACTACAGGAGATGATCAGAGACTGCAGACAGGATATAAGAGATGATCAAAGACTGCAGACATAGTACAGGAGATGATCCGAGACTGCAGATATAATACAGGAGATGATCAGAGACTGCAGACATACTACAGGAGATGATCAGAGACTGCAGACATACTACAGGAGATGATCAGAGACTGCAGACAGGATATAAGAGATGATCAAAGACTGCAGACATAATACAGGAGATGATCAGAGACTGCAGACATACTACAGGAGATGATCAGAGACTGCAGACATAATACAGGAGATGATCAGAGACTGCAGACATACTACAGGAGATGATCAGAGACTGCAGACATACTACAGGAGATGATCAGAGACTGCAGACATACTACAGGAGATGATCAGAGACTGCAGACATAATACAGGAGATGATCAGAGACTGCAGACATAGTACAGGAGATGATCAGAGACTGCAGACATAGTACAGGAGATGATCAGAGACTGCAGACATAGTACAGGAGATGATCAGAGACTGCAGATATAATACAGGAGATGATCAGAGACTGCAGATATAGTACAGGAGATGATCAGAGACTGCAGACATAGTACAGGAGATGATCAGAGACTGCAGACATACTACAGGAGATGATCAGAGACTGCAGACATACTACAGGAGATGATCGGAGACTGCAGACACACTACAGGAGATGATCAGAGACTGCAGACATACTACAGGAGATGATCAGAGACTGCAGACAGGATATAAGAGATGATCAAAGACTGCAGACATAGTACAGGAGATGGTCAGAGACTGCAGACATAATACAGGAGATGATCAGAGACTGCAGACATACTACAGGAGATGATCAGAGACTGCAGACAGGATATAAGAGATGATCAAAGACTGCAGACATAGTACAGGAGATGGTCAGAGACTGCAGACATAATACAGGAGATGATCAGAGACTTCAGACATACTACAGGAGATGATCAAAAACTGCAGACATAATACAGGAGATGATCAGAGACTGCAGACATAGTACAGGAGATGATCAGAGACTGCAGACATAGTACAGGAGATGATCAGAGACTGCAGACATAGCACAAAAGATGATCAGAGACTGCAGACATAGTACAGGAGATGGTCAGAGACTGCAGACATACTACAGGAAATGATCAGAGACTGCAGACATACTACAGGAGATGATCAGAGACTGCAGACATACTACAGGAGATGATCAGAGACTGCAGACATACTACAGGAGATGATCAGAGACTGCAGACAGGATATAAGAGATGATCAAAGACTGCAGACATAGTACAGGAGATGATCCGAGACTGCAGATATAATACAGGAGATGATCAGAGACTGCAGACATACTACAGGAGATGATCAGAGACTGCAGACATACTACAGGAGATGATCAGAGACTGCAGACAGGATATAAGAGATGATCAAAGACTGCAGACATAATACAGGAGATGATCAGAGACTGCAGACATACTACAGGAGATGATCAGAGACTGCAGATATAATACAGGAGATGATCAGAGACTGCAGACATACTACAGGAGATGATCAGAGACTGCAGACATACTACAGGAGATGATCAGAGACTGCAGACATACTACAGGAGATGATCAGAGACTGCAGACATAATACAGGAGATGATCAGAGACTGCAGACATAATACAGGAGATGATCAGAGACTGCAGATATAGTACAGGAGACGATCAGAGACTGCAGACATAGTACAGGAGATGATCAGAGACTGCAGACATAGTACAGGAGATGATCAGAGACTGCAGATATAATACAGGAGATGATCAGAGACTGCAGATATAGTACAGGAGATGATCAGAGACTGCAGACATAGTACAGGAGATGATCAGAGACTGCAGACATACTACAGGAGATGATCAGAGACTGCAGACAGGATATAAGAGATGATCAAAGACTGCAGACATAATACAGGAGATGATCAGAGACTGCAGACATACTACAGGAGATGATCAGAGACTGCAGACATAATACAGGAGATGATCAGAGACTGCAGACATAATACAGGAGATGATCAGAGACTGCAGACATAGTACAGGAGATGATCAGAGACTGCAGACATAGTACAGGAGATGATCAGAGACTGCAGACATAGCACAAAAGATGATCAGAGACTGCAAACATAGTACAGGAGATGGTCAGAGACTGCAGACATACTACAGGAAATGATCAGAGACTGCAGACATACTACAGGAGATGATCAGAGACTGCAGACATACTACAGGAGATGATCAGAGACTGCAGACAGGATATAAGAGATGATCAAAGACTGCAGACATAGTACAGGAGATGATCCGAGACTGCAGATATAATACAGGAGATGATCAGAGACTGCAGACATAATACAGGAGATGATCAGAGACTGCAGACATAATACAGGAGATGATCAGAGACTGCAGACATAATACAGGAGATGATCAGAGACTGCAGACATAGTACAGGAGATGATCAGAGACTGCAGACATAGTACAGGAGATGACCAGAGACTGCAGACATAATACAGGAGATGATCAGAGACTGCAGACATACTACAGGAGATGATCAGAGACTGCAGACATACTACAGGAGATGATCAGAGACTGCAGACATACTACAGGAGATGATCAGAGACTGCAGACATAATACAGGAGATGATCAGAGACTGCAGACATAATACAGGAGATGATCAGAGACTGCAGACATACTACAGGAGATGATCAGAGACTGCAGACATACTACAGGAGATGATCAGAGACTGCAGACAGGATATAAGAGATGATCAAAGACTGCAGACATAATACAGGAGATGATCAGAGACTGCAGACATACTACAGGAGATGATCAGAGACTGCAGACATAATACAGGAGATGATCAGAGACTGCAGACCCCCCAGGACAGAGCCCCCTCCATTACTACAGACCCCCCAGGACAGACCCCCCTCCATTACTACAGACCCCCCAGGACAGACCCCCCTCCAATAGTACAGACCCCCCCCAGGACAGAGCCCCCCTCCATTACTACAGACCCCCCAGGACAGAGCCCCCCCTCCATTACTACAGACCCCCAGGACAGAGCCCCCTCCATTAGTACAGACCCCCCAGGACAGACCCCCCTCCCTTACTACAGACCCCCAGGACAGAGCCCCCCCTCCATTACTACAGACCCCCAGGACAGACCCCCCTCCATTACTACAAACCGCCCCAGGACAGAGCCCCCCCTCCATTACTACAGACCCCCCAGGACAGAGTCCCCCTCCATTACTACAGACCCCCCAGGACAGAGTCCCCCTCCATTACTACAGACCCCCAGGACAGAACCCCCCTCCATTACTACAAAGCCCCCAGGACAGAGCCCCCCTCCATTACTACAGACCCCCCAGGACAGACCCCCCTCCATTACTACAGACCCCCAGGACAGAGCCCCCCTCCATTACTACAGACCCCCCAGGACAGACCCCCCTCCATTACTACAGACCCCCCAGGACAGACCCCCCTCCATTACTACAGACCCCCCAGGACAGAGCCCCCTCCATTACTACAGACCCCCCAGGGCAGGACCCCCCTCCATTAGTACAGACCCCCCCAGGACAGAGCCCGCCCCTCCATTACTACAGACCCCCCAGGACAGACCCCCCTCCATTACTACAGACCCCCCCTCCATTACTACAGACCCCCCAGAACAGAGCCCCCCTCCATTACTACAGACCCCCCAGGGCAGGACCCCCCTCCATTACTACAGACCCCCCAGGACAGAGCCCCCCTCCATTACTACAGACCCCCCAGGACAGACCCCCCTCCATTACTACAGACCCCCCAGAACAGAGCCCCCCTCCATTACTACAGACCCCCCAGGGCAGGACCCCCCTCCATTAGTACAGACCCCCCCAGGACAGAGCCCCCCCCCTCCATTACTACAGACCCCCCAGGACAGAGCCCCCCTCTATTAGTAATGAACCCCCAGGGCAGGACCCCCCCTCCATTAGGGTACAGTACATAAAAACACCCGGGCGGCAGCTGGAGAGGAGAGTGTGCAGCCGTTCGGGTGGAGAACAGAAGAGTACACAGCAGGAGTGAGAGACACAGAGAGGAGGAGAATGTGTCAGCACGGACCGCTCCTCTCCCCCTCCCCCCGCCCCGCGCGCGCGACATCACTCACTGCACGGCTGGTCTCTCTCCACACAGAGACCAGCCGCTCTGCCTCCCTTCTAATCTTCGGCTGGCTGAAGGAGGGAGGGGCTTGAGCACTGAATACAGCGGCACCTTTCTTCTGAGAACACCAGCGGAGAGGCGCCGCAGGACACAAACAAGAGGAGGAGGGAAGGGAGCACTCTGGCGCTACAGCGCCCCCACCTCTCTGGCGCTGGGGTGCACTGCACACCGTGCACCCCGTCTGGGATCGGCCCTGCCAAGAAGGACAGCAATCTGGCAGTCATGTTCCCCCTGCTGCAGCATATTGCCAGGTTTGCTCCAGTGATGAGGAGGGAGGGGATGATGAGGTCACTGACTCAACGTGGGTGCCTGATAGGAGAGAGGAGGAGGAGGAGGAGGAGGCACATCACCGATGAGGCAGGATGCCCTCCAGGGGCGAGCCTAAGGGCAGCACACTGACTGCATCACACCTTAAAGCTCCGCATGTGCAGGACGCTGCTGTCTCTGTGCATTATTCCAAAAGTTCTTTGGTGTGGGCCTTTTTTGAGATGAGTGTATCAGATGGCACCGCTGCTATTTGCAACATATGTCTCAAGCGTATCTCGCGTGGCCAAAACATCTCCCACTTGGGCACCACATGCTTGACCAGACATATGTTGACCTGCCATGCAGTTCGTTGGCAAGCGTACCTAAAAGACCCACACCAAAAAACAAAGAGGCCCTCTCCTTACTCCTCATCAGCTGGGATCTCCAACCCCACTATACCTTCAGTCCTCTCTGAGACCTGCACTGAGAGGAATGAAGGTGTAGAATTAGGTGTGTCACAGCCAAGTACTTGCGGGCAATCTGCTATCGGTACACCGACGTCAGATTGTACCAGGCAAATTTGCCTGCCCCAGCTGCTGCACCGCAAAAAGAAGTTCGCTCCCAGCCATCCACATGCCCAGCGGTTGAATGCTAGCTTGGCAAAATTGCCAGCACTTCAACTGCTATCTTTTCAGTTGGTAGACTCTGCCCCCTTCCGTGAGTTTGTGGAATGTGCGGTTCCTCAGCGGCAGGTTCCCAAATACCACTTTTTCTCACGGAAGGCGATTACGGCTCTCTACCGGCATGTGGAAGGCAATGTCTTGGTCTCGCTGGACAGGGCGGTCAGCAGTAAGGTGCATATTACCGCTGACTCATGGTCCAAAAGGCATGGACAGGGACGTTACCTAAGTTTCACGGCGCATTGGGTGACTCTTCTGGCAGCTGAGAAGGATGCAGGATAAGGTGCAGTAGTGTTGAAGGTTGTTCCGCCACCACACCTCCAAAATGCCATTACTAGTGATTCTGACACACCTCTCACCTCCACCCCCTCCTCTTCTTCTTCCTCCATGGCCTCTTCCTGTGCTTTGTCCTCAGAACCAGCGGTGCTCCATAGACGTTCAAGGGGCTATGCAAGTACGCAGGCCAAAAGATGCCATGCGGTACTTGAGCTGGTGTGCTTGGGGGACAGAAGCCACACTGGGGCAGAGGTTCTGTCATCTCTGCAGGGGCAGGTTCAGAGGTGGTTGACGCCACGCCAACTTAAGGCAGGAATGGTGGTTTGCGACATTGGCACCAACCTCCTCTCTGCCCTCTGACAGGGTTAAATGACCCATGTGCTCTGTTTGGCTCACGTCTTTAACTTGGTGGTGCAGCGGTTCTTGGGCAGGTACCCGGGCTTACAGGATGTCCTGAGGCAGGCCAGGAAAGTCTGTGTGCATTTCCGCCAGTCATATAATGCCAGTGCTCGGCTGGCAGACCTCCAAAAGGAATTTAACCTGCTCAAGAACCACCTAATCTGTGACATGCCCACCAGGTGGAACTCAATGTTGGCCATGCTGCAGCGGCTGCACATGCAGCAGAGGGCCATCAATGAGTACCTGTGCGACTATGGCACCAGGACAGGGTCAGGGGAGCTTGTTTTTTTTCCCCACGCCAGTGGGCCATGATCAGGGATGCATGCACTGTCCTGTCACCATTTCAAGAGGCCACGAGGATGGTGAGCAGTGACAGTGCATGCATCAGTGACACTGTCCCCCTTGTCCACCTGTTGGAGCACATGCTGCGTGGAATAATGGACAGGGCACTTGAGACAGAACAGAGGCAGGAAGAGGAGGACTTCCTTAGCTCTTAAGGCCCCCTTTATCCAGACATTGTTCTTGCGTGCACGCTGATTACACAGGAAGAGGACAAGGAGGAGGAGGATTGTGTCAGTATGGAGGTGGAGCCTGGCACTCAGCATCAGCAGCAGTCTTGAAGGGATTATTTACAGTCCCAAGAAACACATGGACTTGTACGTGGCTGGGAGGAGGTGGCTGCGGATCATGTCGTCCTTAGTGACCCAGAGGACTCCGGACCAAATGCCTCAGCAAACCTATGCTGCATGGCCTCCCTGATCCTGCAAAGCCTGCGGAAGGATTCTCGTATTCATGGTATCAAGGAGAAGGAACAATACTGGCTGGCAAGCCTCCTTGATCCACATTACAAGGGTAAGGTTGCGGACCTTTGACAGATTGCAAACGATAGTAGGACAAACCCCAAAAAATTGTTCAAATATATAAATAGTAAAAAGGCCAGGTCTGAGCATGTAGGCCCTTTACAAAATAATCTAGAGTGGGTGATTGGGGACAAAGAGAAGGCCAATTTATTAAATACTTTCTTCAGCTCTGTGTATACAAAGGAGCATGGGGGAGCTTATGTCCATAATGGGGGTGGTAGTGACACAGCCCCGAATGATCCACAATGGCTCAAAAGTGATATGGTCCAGAATTATTTAGACAGAATAAAGGTGGATAAAGCACCTGGACCTGATGGCATCCACCCACGGGTTCTAAAAGAATTGAGCTCTGTAGTTTCAAAGCCATTGTATCTAATTTTTAGGGACTCATTAATAACGGGAATAGTACCACTGGATTGGCGCAGGGCGAACGTGGTGCCTATATTTAAAAAGGGATAAAAGTCTTTACCAAGTACAGGGGAGGGCTGGCAGCCTTAGGCCTAGGGGGCAAGTCCAGTCAAGTGGCCCATTGAACCACTGAATCAGCTCACCGTCCATGCCCACCTGGTTTTATAACCGATGATGGATGTTATGAAGCAAGACAAATATGATACATTATGATAATTCCATTTTTTTAAATACTTTTTATTGCAAAAGTAAACAAAGTACAGAAGCAAGTAATATTGCATAAACTATTATTGCATAATATTGCATTACCCCTGATTCACTGGTAAGATGGGATTGTTTGATAGCACTGAAAACTTGAATACATTTTAAGGGGGTACCAAGGCCTCAGAAATTCCATGACAATACAGTACACATTGCAGCCATCATAACAAATAGTGTAATGGGTGCAAAGCACATAAGTACCTACTGTGTGTCAAATTCAGATCCATGTTCTCATGACTTAGAGACCGACAATGCGTTGTGGAAGTTAACCGAGAACACTCGGGTTTAAATGTCACAAAACTAAAAACATAAAACAGTAAAGAAAACAAGTCCGTCAATAGGACATTGTCGTCATAGTGCAACGGCATATATAAAGACCATCCATAGGAAAAATAGCCTCTTTAACTCTGTGTTGCGAGTATGGCAGAGAAATCCACCTCAGATGAAAATAAGCCATTGTCCTAGAACCAGAAATGCATGGCAACATGGTGGAGTGCTCTGTGCTGATTACCATTTGGCTTGTCACCAAGTTGTTCTGGACTGTTCAAACAATGTGCATAGTCATGTGAGTAGTCGTACATTCAGAAGGATCATATTCAGCAAAAGATAAAAAACAAATAAGAACAAGAAAACACACTAGAGCATGCCAGGGGACTGTGCAGCATATTCCAGCAGGGTAGGAGAATAGAGGAGCCACCATCAAAGGGGGACCACCCAGGCCCATCGCCAGATGGCATCCAACCGAGGACCCCACAAACGGTGCCAGGGGTAAGAAACAGGCAGAGAATCCCCACACGAACAGGGTGTTCCTTAAACAGGGCGTCTGCAGGCGAGGCAAATCCTTATGGATAAACCTTCTCGCTTAACTTTTTCAAAAAAAATATAGAAGCCAAAGAAATATCTATATAAAACTTTTAAACTAAATATTTGTTCAAACAGTTAGCAAAGACCTCATCAAGGAAGAACTTTGACGAATAATTTCCAGTACATCAGGAAACTGGACCAGTTCCAGAAGATCTCTCTCCACTGACATGAGCATTAGGGCATCAAGGAGTTCTTGTCCCATTGTGGCTCGAAGTCGATTCTTGATGATTTTCAACTTTCTGAATGCTCTCTCACATGATACTTGTGTAAAAGAAAGGGTCAACAGGTACTCATAGGCGATTTAAATATTTTCATAAGCTGCAGAATAAAGGTTGTATTTTAGCAACAACCTGTGACAGCAAAAAAAGCACTGCTTGCAAGAACCACACTTTGATTCCTTTTGTACCCCAACTAGTTTGTCGGTAGGGGAAATCCTGTCATCATCATCATCATCCTCCTCCTCCTCATCATCAAGAATTATTTCCACATTCTGTGTCTCATCTTCAGAAAGACACCCTGTAAGACTAGGAAATAGGTTGGCAAAACTTATTAATTCAGTTTTGAGAGAACATTCATTTACTCTGGCTAACTAAATTTTCTCTAGTAACCCTCCATCTAGCATTTTGGCATCTGACCTAATTTTCAGAAAAGTGCGAGGATCCAAGCATTGGGAATCCATGATCAATTGCATATTTTCTAAAAACCTCTCTGTTAAGCTTTGTATGATTTGATCCAGAATTGGTCCAAACACACTAGCTCGAAAGTATTGTATTTCATCTTCAGGTCGTTCATCATGTGAAGATTCTCCAGCCAAGCGTTTTTTTCGTGACACTCTTCGAACTGGAAGCATAGTCTCAACTTCCAAGGAGCTGAGAACGTCACTTTCAGCCATCAACTCATTTGTTTTTTTTGCAAAGTGTTCAGCCTTTTGTTTAAGATAGCTGAAATCTATTTTTTTCAGTTGCTCAACTGCACTTTCGATCATTTGCCATGCTACCATGAAATCAAGGCCACTGGTTTGTAGATATTTTGACACTGGACCTATAACATCAAAAACCTGAAAAAATATGTTTGCTGTTAAGATAGTCCCAAACTGACACAGATTGTGAAAAAGGGATGAGGCCTCAGAAGTGGTTTTTGAATGAAACAAGTTGCTCTGGGAAATTACATATAAAACTTCAAGGGTGTCTAAATAAAGAGAATGTTTCTCACCAAAAATCCAGTTAAGGGCCTTTTCTTTTGCCCACCATTTTGTCTCTCCAAGTTTTTGTAACTTTAAAAGTTTTTCCTGTCCATGTCTTTTATTCAGTTGATCTTTCCAGATATTCATTCTCTTGTAGGAGTCTCCAATAAAAGTTGCCAAGCGATTTAGGAGACCAAAAAAATTTTTTGCTTCCAATACTTGACAGCAATCTGAGACACACAGGTTAAGGATATGACAATAGCACCAAATATAGACTGCATCTAGCACTACCTTTGCGATCTGTGCACATAGTGCCACATACTCACTCCTCATATTTGCTGCACCATCAAATAATTCACCAGCAATTTTTTGGAAATCTAAACCAAGTACATCAAAACAGGACATCAGAAGTTCATGAAATCCTTTTCCAGTAGCATCTTTAACAGGGAGAATCGCCACAAGCCGTTCTTTAATTTCTTCACCTTTTACATATCTCACAACCACTGTTGCTTGATTTACGATTCCAACATCCTGTGTGGAGTCAACCTGTATACTGAAATGTTTCTCTCCTATTTCAGACACAATTAAGGTTTTCCTTGTCAAAAGAAGTTTATTGAGTATACAATATTATAAAGATACATAAAGTAAGTTTACAAGGATCTATAAAGTAAGCTCATTGTTTTACAGTAGGGTTTATATAGGTAAATATCATGAAATTTCAAATATTAAACATTGGGTTCACGTAAACCTAAATTAAAGATATATATCATTTCCTTAGTTACTTTTGTAGGTATTTAAATGATTTATACCTACTATACATATTGTTTACAGGTAGAGTGTATATAGGTCAAATAAATTCTGATAATGAGCTTTAATCGTAAGGTGGAGAAAAGGAAAGAGAAAGAAGAAAAAGGGTAGAAAGGAAGAGGTATGGTCCACAAGGTTGTCCCGCTCGTCAGTTTATTATTCTTTTTAGTTCTCTTTGAAGCCTTAGAATGGGTGTCTCTGTAAGTCATTTAATCTGTTACCATGGCAACAGGACAGAGTCATTGAAATTTGACAGGAACTGTTGTTTTATCCAAGGATGCCAACGTTTTTCAAATTTTGGAATTTGATTTTGATCGATGGCTACCATCTTAGCATGGGACATTGTATTATTCATTCTGTGAATTGTTTCTGCTAGTACCAATGTAGGAGATTTCCATGCCTTGGCCACTGTTTGTTTTGCAGCCGTTATTAGTTAGATCATAAGTTTGAATTGAGAGAGTGTTAAACATTCCGGTTTTAGATTAAGTAAAGTTAAATATGGATCTGGTTGTATTATTTTTTTAAATATTTTAGATGCAATCACGAAGACTTCCTTCCAGAAGGTTTGGATTACTGGGCACGTCCACCATATGTGTAAATGTGTGCCTATTTCTGGGCATCCTCGAAAACAAAGAGCTGAGGTATTAGGTGAATATTTTGCCACTCTAGCGGGTACAAGGTACCAGCGAGTTAGGACTTTATAATTTGTCTCCAGTGCTAAGATGTTGGGTGAAGATGACTTAGATGTGAGCCATATGTTAGACCAGTCCGTGTCTTCTAAAGTTTGTCCCAGGTCCTCCTCCCACCCAGAAAGGAGAGGATTGTGTGGAGATTGTAACTGATATTTGGTTTTTAGTTTATCCCAGAGAGATAAGAAGTGTTTAGTTATGGGATTATGAATTTTAAAGCGGTCTTTAGGATCAAGCCATAACAAGTTTGATATTAATAGAGGGTCATTTTCTGAAGCCTCTATAAATACCCATAATGGGATTTCCTGTTTTTCATGGTATTTGGACAGACTGGCCAAATGTGCTGCTCTGTAGTAGTTAGTAAAATTAGGGTATCCCAGGCCTCCTTTATTTTTGGGAAGATGTAGTGTGTGTATAGGTATATGTGGTTTAGAAGAGCCCCATATAAACGAAGTTGCTCTTTTTTGTACTATTCTCAAAAAATAGGAAGGAATTGGAATAGGTAGGACTCTGAATAGATAAAGCAATTTGGGTAGAATAGTCATTTTGATTGCATTAATCTTCCCTATCCAGGATAAAGGAAGTTGCGACCATTGTTTTATTAGATTTGTGATCTGTCTTAATACAGGAGGATAATTGGTTGAGAATAAGTCAGAATGAGATGCTGTTAAATGAATTCCAAGATATGGGATTGATTTTTCTGCCCATGTGAATGGGAGTGCAGCCCTAGCGGGGATCAATTCCATGTTTGTGAGCGAAATATTAAGCACTAGGCATTTCTTAGGATTAATTATAAGGCCGGATAGGGCTGCAAATCCATCAAGAGCTGGTATTAAGTTAGGACCAGAGACCTGTGGTGATGATAGAAAAAGTAATATATCGTCTGCAAATATACATAATTTGTGTGTAATACCTCCTACTTCAATGCCAGTTATAGTTTGGTTTGTTCTGATGTATTGGGCCATGGGTTCGAGTATAAGGGCAAATAATAAGGGAGATAATGGGCAACCCTGTCGGGTACCTCTTTCGATATTAAAGGCATCAGATTTGTATCCAGCATATTTTATATAGGCTTTGGGTTTATTAAATAATGCTTTGATCCATGTTAAAAAGTGGGGTCCAAAACCCAATTTTTGTAATGAATATTGCATATATTGCCAGGATACTGTGTCAAATGCCCTCTTAATATCGAGAGATAGAAAACATAAAGGGATTTTCCATTTTTTAGCAATATGTGCCAATAACACTGCCCTGCGTATATTATCACCTGCCTGTCTATTTGGCATGAAGCCTACTTGATCTCTATGTATTAATTTTCCTATAATGCTATTGAGGCGTTTTGCTATTATTTTTGCTAATAATTTAATATCAAGGTTTAACAGAGAGATAGGCCGATAATTCACACAGGAAGTATCATCAGAAAGGGGTTTTGGGATCATACAAACAATTGCCATTAGTGTTTCTTGCCGAAAAGAATGTCCTTCTAGAAGTTTGTTAAAAGTTTCAGTGAGAATGGGAGAGAGTATTTCTGAGAATGTTTTATAGTATAAAGCCGAGGAGCCGTCTGGGCCTGGTCTTTTGTTAAGTTTTAGGTCTTTTATGGCGTTAGCAACTTCATCTATAGTTATAGGCTCATCCAAACTGCTTTTTTGATTCTGAGACAACTCAGGTAAGGTTATTTTTGAGAAGAAGGATTCAGCCTCTGTAGGATTAAATTCATTGTTTGTCTTGTATAAAGTTGCGAGATGTGAGTGAAATTTATGGACTATTTTAACTGGATTACAAGTATAAACATTTTTTGATAATTTCAAACGTATTGGTTTGAAAGATTTGTTAGTTGAATTTAATGCCCGAGCCAAATATGTACCTGGTTTGTTTGTATTCATGTAGAAATTGTGTTTGGAGCGTTTGAGGGATTTATCAACTGACTCAGTGAGAAATAGATCGTATTCCAATCTAGATTTTTCCAGATGAGATTTTGTACTCTGAGATGGATTATCTTGGAATGATATGTAGGCTGCATTAAAATTGAGTTCTAGTTTTTTTGCTAGATTTTTGCGTTCCCATTTAAATAGTGCCATTTGTCTTTGTATTGTACCACGCAAGACAGGCTTATGAGCTTCCCACAGTGTTATTGGGGAGATGTCTGTTGTATTATTCATTGATATGTATTCCTTTAAAGCTTGTTCAATGGCCATCTGATGTAGTGGGTGTTTGAGCATTATGTTCGGTAAGTACCACGTTGGGTCATGCGCTTTTGGTATGGTTGAGGCTATAGTAGTGTATACTGCATTAGGGTCAGACCACGGAATCAGAATTATATCTGATGCAATAATTTCTGGTATCATTCCTATTGTTAGAAAAATATGATCTATTCTGGTGAAGGTTTGATGAGGGTGCGAGAAATAAGTGAATTTCTTTTTCATTGGGTTACTTTCTCTCCACGAATCTACCAGATTGTATTTGGAAAGAAGTTGAGAAAAAGGTAATCTAGAGGTTATTTTGGATGGTGTAAAAGGTGATTTATCTAGAAATGGGAGGAGGATCTGGTTCGAATCCCCGCACATTATCACTGTTCCTATTTTGTGTGTATTAATCACTTGTAATATATGTGAGAGGAATGGTGTAGGTTGTTTGTTAGGAGCGTAGTAGGAAATCACCGTGATTGCTGTATCCATTATATAACCCATGAGTATCAGGTATCTACCTTCTGGGTCTTTAATTTTTGATGATAAGGTGAATGGTGTGGATCGGTGAAATGCAATTAGAGTTCCCCTTTGTTTGGTACAGGCAGAAGCCGTGTAAATTTGTTGATAAAAAGGAGAAATATATTTTGGAGTAGAATCTTTAGTGAAGTGTGTTTCTTGGAGGCATACTATGTGAGCCTTCTTGTTATGGAAAGTACGGAAGGCTTTGGTCCTTTTTTGAGGGACATTTATTCCCTGAACATTCAGGGAAAGTATATTCAGTGGTGCCATGGCAACAGATCAAATAGTTTTGACTTACTTTTTGTTATGCAGAGCTGACTGCGCAGATCAACCTGTGTGGACTGAAGAGATGAAAAGATAGAAAAGAAACCAGTGAATTCTGGAGTAAAGAGTAAACAAAAAACATATGAGATTAGATGATACATTGTATAAATTATTTTTTGCAAGTAATCACAATTTACCCGTGAAAGAGAATAAATATCTCTCTCAGGGGAATAAGTGCCTTCGTCACACTCCCACATAATATGGTTGGGAGAATGAGGAGGGCTAATGGGGGTACACGGATATTCCGCTTACAGGAGAGAAGTGCTATGTCAAAAGACATCAAAATGATGATTCATTAATTGGAGTGCAGAATATGGTTTTTGTTGAAATTATTTATTCCAGGGTGGTTGTATATGGTTAGTCTTGCCCTAGGCTAAATAATTCAGTTAGAAAGGTACTGTTAATAACTTTGGTATTGATGAAGATAGTTTGAATTATTTTGGGATTTTAACCCTTTTAGAGTAAACAATTACATATTTTATTCATATGTAACTGTTTAGATATGTTAACTCATAAAATTGAGGTTGTATTGCTTCAGATTAGAATAAACAAAAACATAGTTCTAGGAACTAGTTAGGTAATAATATATTTGTTTTAAGAAAAGAAAGAAGAAGCTTCCATTACTTCTGGATTATTGAACATATTTGTCCTAAAAAGTAATAAATCTATTGTTATTACCTGAAAATATATAACTGAACAAGAATTTCCTTATTTCACTTATATATTCTAAGGCTATATGAATCAGAAGTAATAAGAAATATAACTGGAATGTAACATGATCCCACACAGTGTGTGACTATCAGAATGCAGTTACATTCAGTTATAAATACAGGTTTTTTTATAGAGAACCATCTCTTAGTATAATAAATGAAGAGATATCAGGAATTAGGATGTCAGTCCATTGAATCTTCTTGGTCCATGGATGATGTGGCATAACGGCCTCTTTTGTGAGAATGATGATTCCCATTTTGTTCTGAAATTTTCTGGGTGCTGCCTGAAGGTGAAGATGATGCCATTCTTCTGCGTGTGGGAGAGTTGCTGCTTGTGGGTTCTGTCAGATTTAATTTTAAAAGGGTTTGTTGTAGTTCATCTGCTGGTCTGCTTCTGTAAATTGTACCTTGGTAGTTAAATCTGACTGAAAAGGGGAAGCCCCATTGATACATAATGTTGTGGCATTGCAGTTCCATTAGTTGGGGTTTCATGGATCGTCTTTTAGTAATAGTAAGTTGGGATAGGTCAGCAAAAATTTGATAATTGTGTCCTTGAAAATTAAGTTCCTTTTTTTCTCTTGCAGCAATTAGTATTTGTTCTTTCGTTCTGTAATAATGAAATTTTGTGATTATATCACGTGGGGGTCCATCTTTCTTTTTGGCTGTGAGGGCTCTGTGTACTCTGTCCAGTTCTAAACGTTCAATAGGGATATCTGGCTTTAGTTCTTGTAATAAAGCAGTAATAGTAGATTGCAGGTCTGTCACAGTTTCAGGTATTCCCCTTATGCACAAGTTTGAACGTCTGGCTCTATTTTCGTAATCTTCGAGCTTAGTTTGAAGTATTAAATTCTCTTCTTTTAATTGTTCCAATTCTGTTATATTTTCTTGGGTTGTATTTTCAATTTCATCCATTTTTATTTCTAAGGCTGCGGTGCGGTTTCCCAGCTCTCTTATTTCTTTGGTTAGGCTTTTTGTTATTTGGTCTGAGGTTTGTTTTAAAGCCTAATGAAGCATCTTTTCAAATTGTAATAATATTACTGGGGATGCTGAGGAGGCTTGTGGAGAAGTTTGTGAGAGGATTTGTTCTGTATCTGACTCAAATGGAGAGTCTTGCTGTGACATTTTCTGTCTGTGAGAGCACCCTGATGCTGTATATTTTGAGGTGACTGGAGCTGCTTTAGTTGCAGTGAGTGCCTGTGAGCTCTTTGTGAGGTGATTTTTATTTCTGCCACGGTTTCCTCCCAGTACCATATTTCCTGCCCAAACTTTCACAGTTTGTTCCCTGGGGCAAAAAGGTTCAAATGGATACCTTTTGAGCCTGCAGGCTCCGCTTTGTCCTTCTCTTCTCTCCTCAGCGGTGCGGAGCTCTAACAATGCATGTCTGCTCCGCTAGACTCCGCCCATCTCCCCCCGCAATTAAGGTTTTCATGCATCAAACTATTGCTGAAAATACTTTTTTTACTGTCTTACTGGACAAAAATGTTACAAGGGATCCACGTCCAGATGTCTGTTTTCCTGATGTTTTTCTGTCTTTCAATCGCTGTTTTCTTTTTTCACTGTCCTGAAAGTATTTATTAAGGTGATTTTTTAGAGGAACATCATACTGCGATAGAGGTAGGACAATTTCCAGAAAGTTCCCATGGTTTATTTCACTGTTATATAAATTGTACAGTGATTCATTAGTGCCATGGGCACGAAATGGTAAACCCTGTTTTCCAAGCAATTTTACTATATCAAAAATTTGGTTTAATACCTCAATATTTTGTAGTATCTCCTTCTTTCTTTTGAAGGCATGAGCCTGATTTATTAATGTGTCAATGCTTCTATCCTTTTTCATGGTGAAATAAGCACTAACAGCATCACAATGGCTTTTAGAAGATTCATGCTTATTTGCTGCCTGATAGCAATGCTGAAAATTAGTACAACCACTAGTGAACGAGGAAGAGGAATCAGAAAAGGCAATGGATATACTGCAAAAAAATGCTTCTAACTTTCGATTCTTCATCTTACAACTTAGCCATGAACGCTTAATACGATCCCCATTAGGCTTTTTGTGGTAATAAAAGTCCACTTCTTGAAAAGGAAGATCTTCGCATTCAGTCCTGGTTGGCTGAAAAGGGTGTTTTTCAACAAATTTTTTTTTTTCTCCTATGGAACATACAGGAGGAAGACTAAAAGGTATTTCTGATGGATCACTTATTACAGTTTCTGATATGTCTTCTTCTGGTGTGATACATTCTAATTCAGGAAGGTCTTCAAAAACATCTGGGACTGGGTCATTCATATGTGATTGCTCTCTGCACTTTGACACCAGCTCCTCCTCATCCACCTGTATTTCTGCTTGTGCGCTCACATCCTCTTCGCCAGATACAACTGGCATGCTTAAAAAACTACTTGGTCTGGCAGAAACCTCATCAACAGGAGTTTTTTCATGTGTACCACCAGTCTAAAATGAAATTTTTTTGTCAACTTGTTTACTTTGTAAACTTCCAAAAAAGTTCTAGATGTAACAAAGAAACTCAATGCATGGTAACACAAACAAATGATATAATTGGTACTTACCTTATATGTAAGATTTTATGAGATTTAAAATAATTAAAAACGTATATTAAATTAAAACTGTGATCATCAAGGAAAGTCAAGTATGCACACTCCTTGATCATCCATCTTGAATCTTAAAGTGTTACTAAACCAAGAACTTGCATTCACTATATCTGATCTCCCACAGTACACAGAACATGGAAATGCAATATATTTAGTAAATATAGACTGCTAAATACCTTTTCTCATCAGCAGTATATAGCAGTCTTGTGACTTCTATCAGTGTCTGGTTAAAGCTTATATGAGTTTTCATTCTCCATTGATCCTCTGTCTGGACAGTCCTGATAGGCCCGGTGCCACCCTCCCAAGGGAAAAAAAAACTCTCCAGCAATGCACACCAAATTGAGCATGTACAGAGTGCCCCCAATGCTCTGTTCTATCAGGAGAGAGATTGGAGACAGTAAAAGAAGGGGAGGATCAGAAAAGACAGGATCAAACAGCCTTTTTCCACAATGCGCAGGTCTAAACCATTAGGTTCACATTGAGTGTAACAAGCATGCATTACTACATGATTTTACTGTTGTGGGTTTAGTAACACTTTAAATGTAAAACTTCATCATGCACATTAGAGTTGCACGATTCTGGCCAAACTGAGAATCACGATTTTTATGCTTAGAATAAAGATCACGATTATCGCGGTGTAACATCATCTTTCCCATTATACAAAAAATTGGGCTAACATTACTGTTTATTTTATTTTTTTTAAATTCATCAAAGTGTATTTTTTCAAAAAAAAAAAAAAATACGTTTAAAAGGCTGCTGCACAATTACAGTGTGACATAAAATATTGCAACAGCTACCATTTTATTTTCTAGGGTCTCTGCTAAAATATATATATATATATATATATATATATATATATATATATATAATTTTCTAGCAAAATATACTGGTTTTAACTTGTAAGCAACAAGTGTCAGAAAAAAGTTTGGTCTTTAAGTGGTTAAACTGACCTCATTTACAGATCAAGGTTCATTCCTTTGATCTAACGAACTACATGTTAAAATGTTTTTTAGCTCTGTTGTGATCAATTTGACAGGCTTCCTGGATTTTTTTTTGATTTTTTTGTCAGCTGTCAGAAGTGTGCAGAGAACTCTCTGAACTTGTTACATAGAATCGGGAAATGCAGTTTTAAGATGGTGAGGAGAGTTGAATCGCGATTTTGATTCTTTAACGATTAATCATGCAGCTCTGCAAGGGGGGTAGAATTGCGATCTCGATTCTTTAGCGATTAATCGTGCAGCTCTAAACAGACTAGGTATGTTCACTCTTGTTATCAAAAGACTGAATATACATTTCTGTAACCTAAAACGTAAGAACCAGCCTTAACTTTTGAACTGTTCACATACCACCGAAAAAGAGAGTTTCATTTGTTTAGGATCCCTTCCTGCTAACTCAAGTTCTTTGGACCGTTTTTCTCGTACTTTCTGAGCACCACCCTTCTCTTTAGATTTTGTTGTTTTACTCTCCATATTAATCAATATTAAACTGTAAAATGTATTAAATACCAAAATATGACAATGAGTTACATAAATCCAGCAAACATTACTAATTCTGCATCTCACAAGCAAGCTCATACATGAAAGCCAATACATCACAAAAAAACGAATCCAACAGAAAATAAAAATATGTTGCTAATATTATAGGGAAAAAAACAAAGCAAAACACATATCTAATGTAGGACACATCTGCTCACTTTAGGAGCAAACGTATGTGTAGTATGCAGAATCTGCCTGAAATACTAGGCCACAAAATAACAGTTGCGACACAAAACATACATCCAAATTAACAAAGGAATGGCTTCACCAGAAGAAGATTAAAGTTTTGGAATGGCCCAGCCAGAGCCCAGACTTGAATCACAATGAAAATCTGTGGGGTGATATGAAGAGAGCTGTGCACAGGAGATGACCTCGCAATCTGACAGATTTGGAATGTTTTTACAAAGAAGAGTGGGCAAATATTGCCAAGTCAAGATGTTCCAATGCTGATAGACTCATACCCAAAAAGATTGAGTGCTGTAATAAAATCAAAAGGTGCTTCAACAAAGTATTCGTTTAAGGGTGTGCACACTTATGCAACCATATTACCGTATATACTCGAGTATAAGTCGATCCGAGTATAAATCGAGGCCCTAATTTACCACAAAAAATGGGAAAACTTAGTGACCCGAGTATAAGCCTAGGGTGAGAAATGCACAGCTACTGTAAGTGGAAAAGAGGGTCAACAATGCCCATTTGCAGCCTCACTGTGCCCATTTGCAGCCATAGGTCCCCCGAACTTCAAACTCAGTAGTTAAGGGTTCCTAGATGCCCCCCTAGCTGCAGCCAAAATTTGGGGTCTCTGGACCCAAAGGGTCCCGAAATGACATGGCTGCAGATGGACACAGTTGACCGACTTTGGGGCCCCATAAAATATCCAAAGATGGGGTTTCTAGCACCAAGTGGCCCCGAGATACGGGGCCCCAAAAATCGGTTCAGAAAATGTCAAGCACTTTTCTGCAGCAGAGAATGACATTTTCCGAACCGAATTTGGGGCCCAGTATCTCGAGGCCACTTGGTGCTAGGAACCCCAGCTTTTGATATGTTATGGTACCAGTTCCACTGGGTTTGCACACCAAATGTGGAGTTCCTAGCACAAAGTGGCCCTGAGATACGGGGCCCCAAATTCAGTTCGGAAAATGAAATTTTTTGCTGCAGAAAAGTGCGAGTATAAGTCGAGGGGGGCACTTTCAGCACAAAAAAAAATGTGCTGAAAAACTCGACTTATACTCGAGTATATACGGTATTTTGTTTTTCAGTTTTAGTTCCCGCCATCTAAAAGATTTGTTTGTTGTTCAACTGAGTTGTACAGTTTATAGGTCACATAAGGCCTTATGCACACTGGACGTTAAAATAACGTTCTAAAAACGGCAGTAGCTTTGCTGTGAGTTTTGAAACGTTTTTTAACATCTTTGCAATAGCGTTTTTAGCGTTTTTTCGTCTATCTGCGTTTTTTGACAATAGTGCGTTTTTACAGCTGAAAACTCCTCTCAGAACCCACTAGTTTTGGGGGTTTTTTAAAGCCAAAAAACACCCCAGCCAAAAACTGCTGATTACAGCGTATGTGTGCATGGACACATAGGATAACATGATGGGGAGTTTATTGACTGAAGAAAAGAATGTCTTAAGCCAAAAACAGCAGCTGTAAAAACATCCCATGTGCATGAGGCCCAAAGGTGGAAAAAGTTCTGAAATGATTTATCTTTGTCTCATTTGTTTACATCACAGAAACCGGATATTTTAACAGGAGTTTGTAGACTTTTTATATCCACTGTATATTGTATTAGCATCTAAAGTCCAGGGATCTCCAAACTACGGATCTCCAGCTGTTGCGGAACTACACATCCCACGAGGCATTGTAAAACTCTGACATTCACAGACATGACTAGGCATGATGGGAATTGTATTTCCTGAACAACTGGAGGGCCAAAGTTTGGAGACCCCTGAAACCACAGAATTCCCCATTAACACAAACACTGAACAATAATGCTGTACAGTATGGGCTGGTTCACACTGCTGTGATGTCAGACATTGCATGTGATTCACATCGCACTGCTGTGCAGATCACATGCGATGTCTGTGTGATGTGAATTCAGCCATACAGATTGTATGGCTGAATTCGCATCGCATTCAGACCAAACACGTACATGACCTTTGTTGGTCTGCACAAGAATCGGATTGCATGGGTGAATTGACAGTTCGCACTGCGATATGCAAACTGATCTAGGGGTGTCATTAACTTTGTATTGACACTACCAGCGGTTGACATAGGGCAGTGTGAACTGCCTGCGAGTCAGGTGCGATGCAGGAAGCCACAGTGGATTTTCAGGGTTCCCGCATCGCACCAATGAGAACCGAGCCTATAGGAAATTATTCTGCAACAACATGCCTACTTCCCAGATACATCGCTGGTATACAAGTCTAGCTTCAAAACATACAAGAGCATGCACAGCTCTCAAAACACACAGATCTGTGCCCATCAATGCAGCCTCACCAGTGCAGACAGTACCCATCAGTGCAGCCTGATCAATGCCCATCAATGCAGCCTAATCAGTGCCCATCAATGCAGCCTAATCAGTGCCCATTAATGCAGCCTAATCAGTGCCCATCAATGCAGCCTAATCAGTGCCCATCAATGCAGCCTAATCAGTGCCCATTAATGCAGCCTAATCAGTGCCCATCAATGCAGCCTAATCAATGCCCATCAATGCAGCCTAATCAGTGCCCATCAATGCAGCCTAATCAGTGCCCATTAATGCAGCCTAATCAGTGCCCATCAATGCAGCCTAATCAGTGCCCATCAATGCAGCCTAATCAGTGCCCATTAATGCAGCCTAATCAGTGCCCATCAATGCAGCCTAATCAGTGCCCATCAATGCAGCCTAATCAGTGCCCATCAATGTAGCCTAATCAGTGCCCATCAATGCAGCCTAATCAGTCCCCATTAATGCAGCCTAATCAGTGCCCATCAATGCAGCCTAATCAGTGCCCATTAATGCAGCATAATCAGTGCCCATTAATGCAGCCTAATCAGTGCCCATCAATGCAGCCTAATCAGTGCCCATCAATGCAGCCTAATCAGTGCCCATCAATGCAGCCTAATCAGTCCCCATTAATGCAGCCTAATCAGTGCCCATCAATGCAGCCTAATCAGTGCCCATCAATGCAGCCTAATCAGTGCCCATCAATGCAGCCTAATCAGTGCCCATTAATGCAGCCTAATCGGTGCCCATCAATACAGCCTAATCAGTGCCCATCAATGCAGCCTAATCAGTGCCCATCAATGCAGCCTCACGGTCACCAGTGCCCATCAGTGCAGTCTGATCAGTGCCCATCAGTGCAGACTCACCAGTGCAGTGCCCATCAGTGCAGCCTGATCAATGCCCATCAACGCAGCCTCACCAGTGCAGAAAGTGCCCATTAGTGCAGCCAGATCAGTGCCCATTAGTGCAGCCTGATCAGTGCCCATGGGAGGTCAGCTGGGGCCCGGGGTGTCAGGGCCTGGGTCTGTCTCACAGCCCTCTATACAGAACTGGGAGCTCAAAATCTCTCCAGGCAATTGCAAGAATATATGGTTGTGGCTGTGGTCATCTGTGCTTCTGGCCGTGCGCGTGGGAGGGGGGGATTAGTTGGACTAGTCCGCTGGTGGGGGGGTGATAGATGAGTCCGCTGGTGGGGGGAGGGTGATAAATGAGTCCGCTGTCGGAGGTAGGGAGGGTGATAGATGAGTCTACTGTCGGGGGGGTGATAGATGAGTCCACTGTCGGGGGGGAGGGTGATAGATGAGTCCGCTGTCGGGGGGGAGGGTGATACATGAGCTCGCTGTCGGGGGAGAGGGTGATACATGAGTCCGCTGTCGGGGGGGAGGGTGATAGATGAGACCACTGTCGGGGGGGAGGGTGATAGATCAGTCTAATGTCGGGGGGGAGGGGAGGGTGATAGATGAGTCCGCTGTCAGGGGGGAGGGGAGGGTGATAGATGAGTCTGCTGGTGAGGGGGTTGGTTGATTGCCCCCCCAAAAAAAAAACACGAGCTGCCACTGCCAAAATGTAAAGGCCGCCGCCTGTCACAGGCTGGAAATACTGGTGAATGGGGATTTTCTACAATAAGTCATTTTTTGAAGGCTACATCACATGGGTCATCACAACTTACTTCAGGCTGGGGAGCGTTGTGTTTCAGTGAGGAGACAGTAACATTGAGCCAGGTCCTTGCTAGTTGCCACTCTTCGGGGGTGGGATGATGATTTGTGAACCACGTCTTGTCTTCCCTTCTCTGCAGACTGCAGCTAGCTAGCCACTCCTCGAGTAAGCGCCCGTAGCCCAGCAGGTCACGTGCGACATGATGTTCTTGACGCCGGGCATCCCCTCCCCTGCCGTGACACACGACCTGGCCTGCCTCTGAGACTCCTGGGAGGTGGGAGTTGTAGTTTGCTGCACTCACACCACCAGGAACTTTAGCGCGGCCAGACTACAACTCCCACAATGCAGTGCAGGCTGGCCAGCAGCATCGAGCTAGCCAATCGGCGGCCGCCGCGGCCGACATCTATTAGCACTGCCGCCCACTGTGTAACCCAGGCCGCCGCCTGTCACAGGCTGGAAAAAAAAAATTAACAGACAGCCAGCGGCCGTTTTAAAGATAATGTAGGTGCCGGCCTGGGGGGAAATTTCCACCCTGCCCCCCGGCCCAGCCCGACCCTGACCAAGTAACTATAGACCTGTTAGTTTAACTTCTATAGTCGGGAAGATACTGGAGCGTTTAATAAAAGACCACATAGACGAGTTCTTGCTGGAAAAAAAAACATTTTAAGCCGTTTTAAAGATAATGTAGGCACCGGCCTGGGGGGAAATTTCCACCCTGCCCCCCGGCCCAGCCCAACCCTGATCAAGTAACTATAGACCTGTTAGTTTAACTTCTATAGTCGGGAAGATACTGGAGCGTTTAATAAAAGACCACATAGACGAGTTCTTGCTGGAAAAAAAACATTTTAAGCAACAGACAGCATGGATTCATGAAAGACAGAAGTTGTCAGACAAACCTGATTTCTTTTTATGAAGAGGTACCGTATTTATCGGCGTATAACACGCACTTTTTTCCCCTTAAAATCAGGGGAAAATCGCGGGTGCGTGTTATACGCCGATCCCCTGCGATCCCCGCTGACTGAGCGGAGTGATCGCCGACCGCGATTTGAAAATACACAGAATCATTACTCAGCTCTTCTCTGCCACTTTCGGCTTCATTCGAGCGTCGCCCGAACCTAGCCGAGTGTACTCAGCTAGGTTCGGCTAGCTCCGCTCACAGTCACGCCCATCCCGGGCGGGACTACGAGTGGAGCCTAAAGTGGCCGAAAGTGAACGAGAGCCACCGAGAAGAGCCGAGGACCGGCTCTGTGTATTTCGGCGCCATTTTCAAACTGCAGTGACACTGACATGTCACTGCAGTTTAACTGCAGCCTGGGCAAGGCTGCAAAAGGACACAGACAAAGCTGCAGATCGGCACTGGCAAAGCTGCAAGGCTGCAAATGAACAATGATAAGGCTGCAAATGACACCAAGGCTGCTGATTGCAAGGCTGCAAATGACTGCAAGGCTGCAAATGACACCAAGGCTGCTGACTGCAAGGCTGCAAATGACTGCAAGGCTGCAAATGACACTGGACAAGCATGCAGATGGACGCTGTGCAAGGCTGCATTGATGGGCATTTAAATGTAAGTTTTTTTCCTTAAAACATTTTTTTCCTTATAATTCCCTCCTAAACTTGGGGTGCGTGTTATACGCCGGCGCGTGTTATAAGCCGATAAATACGGTAAGTAAACTCTTGGACAGAGGGGTGGCTGTGGACGTGGTATACTTGGATTTTGCAAAAGAGCTCGACACAGTTCCCCACACGCGGCTCATGTGTAAGGTAAAGTCTACAGGCTAGGAAATATCCGTTTGTTAATGGATAGGAAACTGGCTAAAAGACAGAATTCAGAGAGTAGTGGTTAATGATTCTTACTCTAAATGGTCTAAGGTTATCAGTGGTGTACCCCAAGGTTCAGTGCTGGGATCCTCACTTTTTAATATCTTTATAAATGATATTGGGTCTGGGATCGAAAGTAACATTTCTGTCTTTGCAGATGAAACCAAGCTATGCAGTGGAATAACGTCCTTACAGGATGTCTCCAATTTACAAGCCGACCTCAATGCACTGTCTAATTGGGCGACTATGTGGTAGATGAGGTTTAATGTTGAGAAATGTGAACAGCTCGGAGGAGGGGGGGGATGACGTGAGATGTCGGACGGGAAGGGAGGAGCGAGAGGTGGGGCATCCTGCAGGCGCTCTGGCGGGCTCTCTTACTACACCGCCCGAAAGAACAAACGTACGAGACCGACTAAGGGATGTGAGAAAGCGGCCACGTTGTGACAACTGCGCGGCCGCTATTGAAATGAGTGCCTGAGAATCCCTTAAACGTTACATGGTGAGCTGAAGGGAACAAACGCAGCGACGGCCTCGGACACCCGCTCGGAGCCCCCGCCTACCTACACTCTCCCCTGCACGGAGCGTGACCAGCACGGAGACAGGACGAGCATCGGATGCCGCTGTGAACGCCGCAAGCTGAGGGATATAGAGCCCTGAAACACCACGGGAACCAAACCCTGGACTTTCATCTTTCAAAAAACAAAGAGGAAGATGGTTCAAAGAGGGGGGTAAGAAATACACTAAGTCAACCAACCGAAAGGTAAGAGTGTATTAGAGATATGCCAGGAAATGCAAGCCTGTGAATGGTGAAGGGAGAAAACATACAAGGCTACTGATCTATAGTAACATCGGTCATCTATGCAAAGCAGAGGAGACGATGGAGGGCTGATGAGGTCTATGGCTCTTTACTGCATATCTTACACCCCAGGCAATTGTTTTAAAGTCAACGGTAAATAGATACTTGAATATATAAATATCGCAATTTTTCATGGTAATCGACCACATGGTATACGGCAGAGAGCCGTGGGACATTACAACTTGTTTAAAAGTAAAGTGCTAAAAGACAAACGCTGCTATCTAAACCTATAGACTGAGATACCTGCACCCCATTAGGGAGGGAGGGCTGGGGCATAGTTAAATAATACCAATATAGCCCCAAGCATAGGTGTGCCTACCTTCCCTAAAGCCAGAGACAGACTTAAATAGAGGAGAAGCAGGATCGATAGATCCCTATATAGGGGGTAGAGTCCGGTAGCCCCCCAGAAAAATTCAGAATAACACGCAATAGAGACCCTGGACCTGTTGATACACTTGGAAGTCGATTAAGGGACAGTTTTTAGACGCAGTGGTGACGAGAGGTCGGTCGCTATACACTCAGTCTACAGTGTCGTATCTACCCATTACACCATCTGTGCCACTACTCTGCATCTAAAACATTGGATAAACAGACAGAGGACTCTCTTGCCTCCTCCCGTCAGATTGATCAATATTTAATCACACAGGGGGTACAGGAAGATAGTATGAGCCGGAACACATCCAAAACCGGTAAAGGGGGACCACCAAAAACCCCAAAAGATAACCAAGCAGGGAGTGCAACTGGAAGCTCAATAAAGCTATACCTGGCCAAAGGGGGGAGCCCGGGGAGTGCCCACCAAGAGACACAAAAATTAAATATGGCAGATAAAAAGAAGAAGGGATCCAATGCGAGGGAAGAACAGACCCCTGAGCAGTCAAGGGAGGATCTATTAGCAGACAACACTCTGGAAGCATCTAGGATAGATGAACACAGGCAGGACATACACCTCCCCTCAAAATACGAACTGGCAGACATGCTTAAAATAATGGAGACCTCAATAAAAGCCGAGATTAAAGCCGAGATCAATTTGTTGAGGTTAGATCTAGGCAATCTTTTGACCAGAGTAGAAGGTACTGAAGATAAGTTAGATAAACAAGAGCGGGAAATCTCTGAATTAAAAGAACAACTTAAGACATCCCAACAAAATCAGATAAAAATATGCTACAGGATGGAAGATCAAGAAAATAGAGATCGTAGACAAAACCTGCGACTCCGAGGGGTCCCAGAAATCAGGGGGGAAGATCTGAGGAGGACTGTGGCGGCTATTTTCAACCCACTCCTAGAGTTAGAAGGAGAGGTCTTTCCAAAAATTGAGCGTGTACATAGGGTGGGTAGGTCAGACACTAGACGGGCAGAAAGCAGTCGCGATATTATCGTGAGGTTTAGATTCTATGAAGAAAAGGAAAATATATGGGTCAAATTGAAGGGACATCCCCCACTGCAATATGGAGAAGCAAGAATTCAAGTGTTTGCAGATCTGGCTAAGAGCACAGTGGTGAGAAGACGACATCTGAAACCCCTAGTGGATCAAATGATAAATCAGAATATAAAATATACATGGGGATTCCCTGCCTGCCTGGTAGGCAGTAAAGATGGGAGATCTGCAAGATTAAGATTCCCGGGCGAACTAGAAGAGTTTTGTGAGAAATTGGGCATGCAAGTGCCCCCGATGCTGGACTGGTCCGTGGAACGTTGGTTAGAAATGAGTGTGGGTTAAGGGAGAGGTGCGGGGGAGGGGGGGGGGACCCGAGGGAGGAGGAAGCGGGTAAGGATGAAAACGTAGTTCATAATTTCAGTAGGGAAGCCGTTAGAAGACGCCTAGCGAACCCGGTCACTAAGATAATATAGACCGGAGGGATGACCCACCTAGAGCTCCACCTTTAGAGAGGGAGACCAATGGTGGGACACAATACAAGTGACTCTCGCTGGTCTAAGGGTCCTGATGGGACCAATAGAGGGGGAGTGGTGGGGAGGGGGGGAGGTGGGAGGGGAGGTGGGGGGATTAGAAGGGGGTGTTGGGGGGGAAGGGGGGGAGAGAGGGAGGGGGAGTGGGACCAATGGGGGGGTGGGGAGCGGGGGAGGTGGGAGGGGAGGTGGGGGATTAGAGGGAGGTGGTAGGGAGAGAGGGAGGGGGAGTAGGGGAAAGGGGTCCTGTCCATTCTCAATACCAAGAAAGAAGGAAAACTCTCCAAGGTCTAAGGATAAGGGAGAATTTAGGAGAAGGAGAAAAGGACCATGGTCACAATAAAATTTACAACATATAATGTTAAAGGTCTAAATGCCCCCAAGAAAAGATGGGATATTTTCAATGAGTTAAAACTGTTGGGGCCAGACGTGGTGTTCCTGCAAGAGACACATATCTCAATTCAATCGAGACTTAGACTGTTCTCAAATGAATACCCAGTCTGGTACCAAGGAGATACCATCACTAATAGGGCACGGGGAGTAGCCATCGGCTTTGCAAAGAAAATAAGGTTTGTGCTGGAGGAGAGACTAGTAGACCCAGAAGGTAGATACCTATGCATTAGAGGGAGACTAAATGAAGTGGAATATACACTAGTCAACATCTATGCCCCAAATAAGAATCAGATAAAGTACTTGGTAAACATTCTGGGGAAAATTATGAAGTTTACAAGAGGATATTTGATAGTGATGGGGGACTTCAATTTTTGCCTTAATCCAGATTTAGACAGCACGGCCCGAACACAGGGGAGAAACTGCACCCATTTGAAAGAGTTAAAGCAAAAACTCTCCACCTACCAATTGGTGGATATTTGGAGAGTTCAACATCCAACCAAAAGAGATTATACGTATTTCTCCCCTGTGCACGGGTCATACTCCCGGATTGATTGGGGGCTGGTCGAACATCGGGCGATTGATAAGGTAGTAGAATCCAAGATCGGAAACATAACCTACTCAGACCATGCACCCATGACCGTTGAAGTGACAAGTGGAAGAGGCCAGTCTGACAGGGGGCAGTGGAGGCTCAATGAGGAGTTGATAAAGGAGGAGGAGGGGGCCAGTAGAGTCAGAAAGGAATTAGAGAACTACTTTGAGGCAAATGACACAGGGGAAGTATCGGAAGCTACACTTTGGGAGGCCCACAAAGCCTACATTAGGGGGGTCCTGATTGAAATGGGGGCGAGGAAGAAAAAGGATAGACGGGACAAAATTCAAAAAATAAGGATTGATCTGGCGGAGTTAGAACAAAAACATAAAAAACAAAGGGACCAACTACCCCAAGAGATACATAAGCAGATGGTTACTAAAAGATCAGAGCTGAAAACCGCGATGGAGCAGGAGGCAAGAATGACATTTAATAAGATAGCCTGGGAGAGATTTAGATGGGGTAATAAACCCAGTAAACAGCTAGCTAAAATGGTACAAAAGAAGAAAACCAGGAATTTTATAGAAAAAATTCAGTCTAAAGAGGGCCATGTGGAACATTCAACTAGGAGTATGGCGGAGATCTTTAAGAACTATTACAAAGACTTATACTCAGTCCCCAAACAAGACACCTCTTTAAAAAATAGGAGATTAAGATACAATAACTTCCTAAATAAGGCAGCACTCCCCAAGATTTCAGAAGAAGGTAGAGAAATACTAGAAAGACCAATCTCAGAAGAAGAAATCAGGAAAGCCCTAGCAGCCACTGCATCCGGGAAAAGCCCGGGCCCGGACGGCCTCACAATACTTTACTACAAAACATTCAAAGAAATATTAGTACCAAGGCTATGTGCCTACATGAATGGTTTGGGGGACAGTTATGAGATGAGTAGGGAGGCACTAAAAGCATCTATTACAATCATATTGAAAGAAGGCAAAGAGAAATCGTTGTGTTCGAGTTATCGCCCAATCTCTCTGCTCAACAATGATACAAAGCTATATGCAAAAGTGTTGGCAGAGAGATTAAAAGAATTTATGAATTCGCTAGTCAACCCGGATCAAGTAGGCTTTGTCCCTAATAGGGAGGGGAGGGATAATGGGATTAGGACTCTCCTTCTGTTGGGAAGAATAAAGGAGAGTGGGCCCCCAGGACTACTTCTGTCAATTGATGCCGAAAAGGCATTTGACAGAGTAGACTGGGGGTTCATGATTCAGACCTTGGAGACCATGGGACTGGGACCTAAAATGGTCCGGAGGATCAAAACCCTATACCATCATCCAACTGCCGTAGTGAAAATTAATGGGATACTATCTCAACCATTCGAGATGGAAAATGGCACGAGACAGGGGTGCCCCCTGTCTCCGTTGCTTTTTGTCCTAGCCATGGAACCCCTGCTGGCAACAATACGAAGAGATCCCAAGATTAGAGGTGTGAAAGTGGGAGAGGAGGAACACAAGGTCGCAGCATTTGCTGATGACGTGCTGTTCTATGTAACGGACCCGATCTCCACCATGCCTAATTTAGTAAAAGCAGTGAGGAAATACGGTGAGGTATCTAACTTCCAAATAAATATGAATAAATCAGAAATATTAAATATAAACATAAGTAAGGCAGAGGAAGCGACCTTAAAAAAAGAATACAGTTTTAAATGGACTAAGGAACTAAAGTATCTAGGTATTAAGCTAACTAACTCACTCCAAAAGATATTCACTGTTAATTATATACCCCTACTTGATGCTGCTAGACTAGACTGTAAGAGATTCTCTGGTAAAGCCCTCTCATGGATCGGACGCATTAACGTCGTTAAAATGATCTTGGTACCCAAAATTATATATTACTTTCAGATGCTGCCAGTCCCACTCCCCCATTATTATTTGAGGAAGTTAAGAAAAATAATTATGACATTTATCTGGGAAAACAAAAGACCTAGAGTCTCCCTTCAGACATTGAAACAAAAGAAAATAGATGGAGGCCTGGCTGTGCCCGATGTACAGACTTATTACAAAGCGGCTGTTCTATCAAGGGTGGTTGAATGGACAAGGAAGGAAAATTCAAAAAAATGGGTGAAAATAGAGGAAAGTATAAGTAATGCACAATTAGGCACTATTATTTGGAATCCCCCACACTTTAGATTGTTAGATAATAGCATACACGACATAACACGAAATGTCCTTAGAATATGGGATGGGGTATATAAGAATGTTAACGGAAAATATAACTCACCATTGATTACACTTATAGATAATAACTTTTTCGCACCAGGTATGGAGAACATTAAAGGAAAAGAAGCACTTTGGGGGAAAACACAACTAAGAGAAATTATGAAAGAAGGGAAAATTATACCACTTCATCAACTTACACACGGGAGGGAAGCACGGGGGTTAGAGAGATGGCGATATCTCCAATTAAGTCACTTTATTAATACGCTACCACACCCGATCAGGTCCGGGGAACAACTGACAGACTTTGAGAGGTTGTGTGACAGGAGAATTACAAGAAACACAATATCTCAAATATATAAAATTTTGATGACCTCAGAAAAATCGGAGATACCGCCATTTATGGCCAAATGGGAAAGAGATTTTGGTACTAAGAAGGATTTAGCCACAATTAAAAGAATCTTGAAAATGAACGCTCATTCAGCAACAGACACCCGAACGGTAGAAATGAACTACAAATGTATTAGTAGAAGCTACCTCACTCCAGAAATAACTAGTAAATACCAGAAAGGGTCAGCCAATTTTTGGAGAGGATGCCAAGAAGTAGGTACAATGGGACACCTGTGGTGGAACTGCCCCAAAATTAAAAACTTCTGGAGTAAAATATTAGTTTTAATTAAGAAGATCACGGGAATAGAAGTAGCAGAAGATCCATGGGAGGTCCTGTTCCATGGGGGGGCAGGGGACCCAAAAAACTATAAACAGTCACTGGTGCCGCAGCTATTGAACGCTGCCAAAAGAACGATTCCGAGGAAGTGGCAGAAGAAAGAAACCCCAGAGATATGGGAGTGGTTTGATGCGGTAGAGGAGATCTGTAACATGGAAACCCTGGGGAGTACGCTCGAGGAAATAGGAAACAGGAATAGGGGCAGGTGGGAGCACTGGAAAGAATTCAAAAAAACATGGAGTTATGCCAAAGAAGTTAAAGCCCTAGACTAAAGGAGGAGAATAGAAGAAAATAGACCTTGGAGAGGAGGGAGGAAGAGGACCCGGGGAGGGGATGGGAGGGGATGGGGGGGGGGTTTAGAAGTAAATAAAACGGGAGAAAAAATTTAGTAATAGAGGTATGGTTAAGTATATTAATGGGAGAATTGTAAAAAAGCACTTTTGATACTATGTTTATACTATTGTTGTCCTCACTGTCCTGTTAGAGCAAAAGGCCACGATGATGAGACTTCCGTGGGCGTTCTTGTTTTTCTTTTTTGTTAAAAAGAAAAGAAAAAGGACAATGAACTGCAAAGTTGATCTAAGCCCCCTGAAAAGTTTACCTGAAGTGGCAACAAAAAAAAAAAAAAAAAAAAAATGTTGAGAAATGTAAAGTTATGCACTTGTGGGCTAAGAATGTGCATGCATCATACATGCTAGGGGGAGAACAACTGGGGAAATCCGTGGTGGAGAAGGATCTGGGGGTTTTGGTAGATCATAAGCTCAATAATAGCATGCAATGCCAAGCTGTGGTTTCCAAAGCAAGCAAAGTCCTTTCTTGTATTAGGAGAGGTATAGACTCTAGAGAGAAAGATATAATTTTGCCCCTGTTCAAATCATTAGTAAGACCTCATCTGAAATATGCAGTTCAGTTTTGGGCACCAGTTCTCAAAAAGGATATCGGGGAACTGGAGAAAGTGCAGAGAAGGGCAACCAAACTGATAAGAGGCATGGAGGAGCTCAGCTATGAGGAAAGATTAGAGGAACTGAATTTATTCACTCTTGAGAAGAGGAGAATAAGGGGGGATATGATCAACATGTTCAAATATATAAGGGGTCCATATAGTGAACTTGGTGTTGAGTTATTCTTTTTACGGTCAACCCAGAGGACATGGGGGCACTCTTTATGTCTAGAGGAAAAGAGATTTCATCTCCAAATACGCAAAGGTTTCTTCACAGTAAGAGCTGTGAAAATGTGGAATAGACTCCCGCCAGAGGTGGTTCTGGCCAGCTCAGTAGATTGCTTTAGGAAAGGCCTGGATACTTTCCTAAATGTACATAATATAACTGGGTACTAACATTTATAGGTAAAGTTGATCCAGGGAAAATCCAATTGCCTCTTGGGGGATCAGGAAGGAATTCTTTCCTCTGCTGTAGCAAATTGGAGCATGCTCTGCTGGGGTTTTTTGCCTTCCTCTGGACCAACTGAGGTATAAAATTGGGTATATTGGATTGTATTTTTTATTTTATTTATTTATTGTTTTTAAGGTTGAATTGGATGGACTTGTTTCTTTTTTCAACCTGACTAACTATGTAATGTGGTACTATGAACTTATCTTGCCGTCGCAGAGGGAGCAGAGGATGAAACATCTTCGGGAGGTCTTGCAGAAAGGTCTGTGCAACGCGTTCCCAGAAACTGGGAGGTTACAAAATCCTGTTTCTGGACAACGTGTTGCTGAGGCTTCGGTCAGTCAAAGAAGGAGCAGTGGAGAAGGTGGCCGTCTGACCGATGCGTTCAGACAATTTTTTAGTCCGCAGCCCCAAGGTATGATCGGTTCCAGCAACCATCACCAGCGTCTGTTTTACATGGTGCAGGAATACCTAGGGGCAAGATCTGACTTGGACACCTTTCCCACCAAAAATCCTCTGGGTTACTGGGTCTTGAGGATTGATAACTGGCCAGAGCTTGCACAGTATGCAATTGAGCTACTGGCCTGTCCTGCATCCAGCGTTCTTTCGGAACGCACATTCAGTGCTGCTGGAGGCTTTGTAACCGATCACAGGGTGCGTCTGTCCACCGACTCGGTCGATCGACTGACCTTCATAAAAATGAATCAGCCTTGGATCACCACCAGCTACCAAGCACCTGATGCTACCGAATAATTTTTTTTGAAATGTCAGATCCCTTCAAAGACTGCCTATGCTGATGCTGAGTGACTATCCTGTTTTGCTGAGTAATTATCCTCTTCCTCCTCAGTGATCATGCTGATAGCTTGTAAGAACATTTTTGGTTCTGGGCGCCACCACCAGTGCCTAAGGCCCAATTTTTCAGCCCCTGTTTAACAGGGGCGTGTCATTACAACTTTTGATGCAATTTTTTGCAGCAGGGCTAGTTCCTGCGCTCCAACTAGAGTATCTGTGAGGGGAAGCTGTGTTGTGGCACCAGCACCAGTGCCTAGGGCCCAATTTTTCAGCCCCTGTTTAACAGGGGCATGTAATTACAATTTTTGATGCAATTCTTTGCAGCAGGGCTAGCTCCTGCGCTCCAACTAGAGTATCTGTGAGGGGTTGCAGTGTTGTGGCACCAGCACTGGGATGAGCTTTGAGTTCGAGTCGAACTCATGTTCGACTCCAACATCGGCTGTTCGCCAGTTTGCCGAACAGCGAAAAATTTGGGGTGCAAATTCGAAAGCCGCGGAACACCCTTTAAAAGTCTATGGGAGAAATCAAAAGTGCTAATTTTAAAAGGCTTATATGCATGGTATTGTCATAAAAAGTTTTTGGGGACCTGGGTCCTGTCCCAGGGGATATGTATCAATGCAAAAAAAGTTTTAAAAAACGGCCGTTTTTTCAGAGCAGTGATTTTAATAATGCTTGAAGTCAAACAATAAAAGTGTAATATTCCTTTAAATTTCGTACCTGGGGGGTGTCTATAGTATGCCTGTAAAGGGGCGCATGTTTCCTGTGTTTAGAACAGTCTGACACCAAAATGACATTTCAAAGGAAAAAAAGTAATTTCAAACTACTCGCGGCTATTAATGAATTGCCGGTCCGACAATACACATAAAAGTTCATTGATAAAAACTGCATGGGATTTCCCCACAGGGGAACCCCGAACGAAAATTAAAAAAAAAAACTGGCATTGGGGTCCCCCTAAATTCTATACCAGGCCCTTCAGGTCTGGTATGGATTTTAAGGGGAACCGCGCACCAAAATTTAAAAAAAAATTGGCATGGGGTCCCCCCAAAAATCCATCCCACACCCTTATCCGAGCACGCAACCTGGCAGGCCGCAGGAAAAGAGGGGGGGCACTCTCTCATCCCCTGGTCTGGATATTAAGGGGAACCCCGCGCCAAAATTTTTTTAAATTACGTAGGGGTTCCCCTCAA
Source organism: Lithobates clamitans (assembly GCA_037952925.1). Lineage (NCBI taxonomy): Eukaryota > Metazoa > Chordata > Amphibia > Anura > Ranidae > Lithobates > Lithobates clamitans. Next base: position 379,015 of record JBBGZY010001285.1, read on the forward strand.
AATTCATACCAGACCCTTCAGGTCTGGTATGGTTTTTAAGGGGAACTCCCTTAAAAAAATTGGCGTGGGGTCCCCCCAAAAATCCATACCAGACCCTTATCCGAGCACGCAACCCGGCAGGCCGCAGGAAAAGAGGGGGATGAGAGAGCGCCCCCCCTCCTGAACCGTACCAGGCCGCATGCCCTCAACATTGGGAGGGTGCTTTGGGGTAGCCCACCAAAGCACCTTGTCCCCATGTTGATGAGGACAAGGGCCTCATCCCCACAACCCTTGGCCGGTGGTTGTGGGGGTCTGTGGGCGGGGGGCTTATCGGAATCTGGAAGTCCCCTTTAACAAGGGGACCCCCAGATCCCGGCCCCCCCTGTGTGAAATGGTAAGAGGGTACAAAAGTACCCCTACCATTTCACAAAAAAACTGTCAACAATGTTAAAAAATGACAAGAGACAGTTTTTGACAATTCCTTTTTTTAAATGCTTCTTCTTTCTCCTATCTTCTATCTTATTTCTTCTATCTTCTATTTTCCTTCGTTTTTTTCCTCCATCTTCTTCTTCCTCCGATCCTCTGCTTCTTTCTCCGGTGTTCTCGTCCGGCATCTCCCTCCGGGCATCTGCTTATCTTCATCTTCTTCTCTTCATCTTATTTTCGGGCCGCTCCGCATCCATGATTGGATGGAAGGCTCCAGCCCTCCCTATTTAAGAACAGTCAGAAGACGAGAAGCGTCACACAGCGGGAGCCTCCCTCCATGCCATCATGGATGCGGAGCGGCCCGAAAAGAAGATGAAGACAAGAAGATGAAGACAAGAAGATGAAGAGAAAAAGATGAAGAGAGAAGCGTCACACAGCGGGAGCCTTCCATCCAATCATAGATGCGGAGCGGCCCGAAAAGAAGATGAAGAGAAGAAGATGAAGATAAGAAGATGCCGCGGAGGGAGATGCCGGACGAGAACACCGGAGAAAGAAGCAGAGGATCGGAGGAAGAAGAAGATGGAGGAAGAAACCAAAGGAATATAGAAGAAAGAAGATAGAAGACAGAAGAAAGAAGAAGCATTTAAATAAAGGAATTGTCAAAAACTGTCTCTTGTAATTTTTAACATTTTTGACAGTTTTTTTGTGAAATGGTAGGGGTACTTTTGTACCCCCTTACCATTTCAAACAGGGGGGCCGGGATCTGGGGGTCCCCTTGTTAAAGGGGGCTCCCAGATTCCCATAAGCCCCCCGCCCGCAGACCCCCACAACCACCGGCCAAGGGTTGTGGGGATGAGGTCCTTGTCCTCATCAACATGGGGTATCCCCAAAGCACCCTCCCAATGTTGAGGGCATGTGGCCTGGTACGGTTCAGGAGGGGGGGCGCTCTCTCATCCCTCTTTTCCTGCGGCCTGCCAGGTTGCGTGCTCAGATAAGGGTCTGGTATGGATTTTTGGGGGGACCCTACCCCAATTTTTTTTTTAATTTTGGTGCAGGGTTTCCCTTAAAATCCATACCAGACCTAAAGGGTCTGGTATGAATTTTGAGGGGGACCGCTACGTCATTTTTTTTTTAAATTTTGGCGCGGGGTTCCCCTTAATATCCATACCAGACCTGAAGGGCCTGGTATGGAATTTAGGGGGACTCCCACGCCAGTTTGTTTATTTGTTTTGGTTCGGGGTTCCCCTGTGGGGAAATCCCATGCAGTTTTTATCAATGAACTTTTATGCGTATTGTCGAACCGGCAATTCATTAATAGCCGCGAGTAGTTTTAAATGACTTTTTTTCCTTTGAAATTTCATTTTGCTGTCAGACTGTTCTAAACACGGGAAACATGCGCCCCTTTACAGGCATATTATAGACACCCCCCAGGTACGAAATGTAAAGGAATATTACACTTTTTTTGTTTGACTTTAAGCATTATTAAAATCACTGCTCCCGAAAAAAGGCCGTTTTTAAAACTTTTGTTTGCATTGATACATGTGCCCTGGGGCAGGACCCGGGTCCCCAAACACTTTTTAGGACAATACCATGCAAATTAGCCTTTAAAATGAGCACTTTTGATTTCGAACGTTCGAGTCCCATAGACTTCAATGGGGTTCTAACTTTCGTGTGAAGTTTTGCAACTTCTGGTGCGAACCGGGGGGGTGTTCGGCTCATCCCTAACCAGCACCAGTGCCTAAGGCCCAATTTTTCAGCCTCTGTTTAACAGGGGCGTGTAATTACAATTTTTGATGCAATTATTTGCAGCAGGGCTAGTTCCTGCGCTCCAACTAGAGTATCTGTGAGGGGTTGCAGTGTTGTGGCACCAGCACCAGTGCCTAAGGCCCAATTTTTCAGCCCCTGTTTAACAGGGGCGTGTAATTACAATTTTTGATGCAATTCTTTGCAGCAGGGCTAGTTCCTGTGCTCCAACTAGAGTATCTGTGAGGGGTTGCAGTGTTGTGGCCACAACAACACCTAAGGCCCAATTTTTCAGCCCCTGTTCAACAGGGACATATAATTAGAATTCTTGATCTAATATTTCACAGCAGGGCCCGTTTCTGCGCCCACCAAGACTAACTGTGAGGACTTACAGGGTTGTGGCACCAGCACCACCACCACCACCACCAAAGGCCCAATTTTTCTGCCCCTGTTCAACAGGGGCATGTAATTACAATTCTTGATCTAATATGTCACAGCAGGGCCCTGTGAGGGTTTACAGTGTTGTGGCCACAACAACACCTAAGGCCCAAATTTCTGCTGAGTATATAGGCCAGGCCCCTACTTTCAAACATCCAACTTACAAACGACTCCTACTTGCAAACGGAAGGAGACAACAGGAAGTGAGATGAAATCTACCCCTAGGAAGGGAAATTCTCTCCTGTAAGAGTTAATATGGGAAAAACCTTTCTCCTTTCCACTGATGCTTTATCACCAATCCTTGTTTCACTAAAAAACCCAAATTTTCAAAAAATATTTGTCATTGGGACAAAAAGTGAGGTGAAATCTTCTGAAGAGGAGCACAGACAGCAAAACAAATGTCACAGGGGTGATAACCCTTCCCTATGTTTTCCAAAAAGCTTAAAATAGATTTTTTGGCTGGAGCTTAACATGTTAACAATGTACCAGTTTAAAATTACAAACAGATTCTACTTAACAACAAACCTACAGTCCCTGTCTTGTTTGCACCTCCTGTATACTGCTGTTCAGAGTATATAGGGCCTGGGGGCCCCACACCTTTCCTTTTTTAATTTGGGTGCAGGGTTCCCCTTAATATTCATACAAGACCCAAAGGGCCTGGTAATGGACTAGGGGGTACCCATGTCGTTTGTCTCACTGATTTTCATCCATATTGCCAGGACCCGACATTACATTAAAGCCACAAGCAGTTTTAAATGACTTTTATTCCTTTAAAAATGTCATTTTGTGCAGGGACTGTTCTAAGCACGGGAAACACGCACCATTTGACAGGCATACTATAGACACCCCCCAGGTACGATATTTAAAGGAATATTTCACTTTTTTTTTTTTTACTTTAAGCATCATTAAAATCACTGCCCCCCGAAAAAACGGCCGTTTTTAAAACTTTTTTTGCATTGATACATGTGCCCTGGGGCAGGACCCGGGTCCCCAAACACTTTTTAGGACAATACCATGAAAATTAGCCATTAAAATGAGCACTTTTGATTTCGAACGTTCGAGTCCCATAGACTTCAATGGGGTTCTAACGTTCGTGTGAAGTTTTGGTCTGTTTGCAAGTTCTGGTGCGAACCAAACCGGAGGGGTGTTCGGCTCATCCCTAACCAGCACCAGTGCCTAAGGCCCAATTTTTCAGCCTCTGTTTAACAGGGGCGTGTAATTACAATTTTTGATGCAATTATTTGCAGCAGGGCTAGTTCCTGCGCTCCAACTAGAGTATCTGTGAGGGGTTGCAGTGTTGTGGCACCAGCACCAGTGCCTAAGGCCCAATTTTTCAGCCCCTGTTTAACAGGGGCATGTAATTACAATTTTTGATGCAATTCTTTGCAGCAGGGCTAGTCCCTGCGCTCCAACTAGAGTATCTTTGAGGGGTTGCAGTGTTGTGGCCACAACAACACCTAAGGCCCAATTTTTCAGCCCCTGTTCAACAGGGACATATAATTAGAATTCTTGATCTAATATTTCACAGCAGGGCCCGTTTCTGCGCCCGCCAAGACTAACTGTGAGGACTTACAGTGTTGTGGCACCAGCACCACCACCACCAAAGGCCCAATTTTTCTGCCCCTGTTCAACAGGGGCATGTAATTACAATTCTTGATCTAATATGTCACAGCAGGGCCCTGTGAGGGTTTACAGTGTTGTGGCCACAACAACACCTAAGGCCCAAATTTCTGCTGAGTATATAGGCCAGGCCCCTACTTTCAAACATCCAACTTACAAACGACTCCTACTTGCAAACGGAAGGAGACAACAGGAAGTGAGATGAAATCTACCCCTAGGAAGGGAAATTCTCTCCTGTAAGAGTTTATATGGGAAAAACTTTTCTCCTTTCCACTGATGCTTTATCACCAATCCTTGTTTCACTAAAAAACCCAAATTTTCAAAAAACATTTGTCATTGGGACAAAAAGGTGAGGTGAAATCTTCTGAAGAGGAGCACAGACAGCAAAACAAATGTGACAGGGGTGATAACCCTTCCCTATGTTTTCCAAAAAGCTTAAAATAGATTTTTTGGCTGGAGCTTAACATGTTAAAAATGTACCAGCTTAAAATTACAAACAGATTCTACTTAACAACAAACCTACAGTCCCTGTCTTGTTTGCACCTCCTGTATACTGCTGTTCAGAGTATATAGGGCCTGGGGGCCCCACACCTTTCCTTTTTTAATTTGGGTGCAGGGTTCCCCTTAATATTCATACAAGATCCAAAGGGCCTGGTAATGGACTAGGGGGTACCCATGTCGTTTGTCTCACTGATTTTCATCCATATTGCCAGGACCCGACATTACATTAAAACCACAAGCAGTTTTAAATGACTTTTATTCCTTTAAAAATGTCATTTTGTGCAGGGACTGTTCTAAGCACGGGAAACATGCGCCACTTTACAGGCATACTATAGACACCCCCCAGGTACGATATTTAAAGGAATATTCCACTTTTTTTTTTTACTTTAAGCATCATTAAAATCACTTCCCCCCGAAAAAACGTCAGTTTTTAAAACTTTTTTTGCATTGATACATGTCCCCTGGGGCAGGACCCGGGTCCCGAAACCCTTTTTAGGACAATACCATGCAAATTAGCCTTTGAAATGAGCACTTTTGATTTTGAACGTTCGAGTCCCATGGACGTCAATGGGGTTCTAACGTTTGTGCAAATATTCAGTCCGTTCGCAGGTTCTGGTGCAAACCGAACCGGGGGTGTTCGGCTCATCCCTAGTGCAGAGGAAGGCCTGCCCATAATGTCATTAAATATGCCAATAACAGTGTCTCGTAGGTCCGCTGCTCTAATAACATAATACGAATGCCATGCAGTTTAATATTATTTCGCCTGTGGAGATTTTCTAAATCGTCATGTTGCAAGCGCAGATGGGCAGCCTGATGTTGTTTGTGCAGACCTTCCAGAGAGTCTAACCTGTATAGTATTGCATCTCTGTCTGTAGATAATATTTCAACAGTTTTCTAGAGTTTTCTAGCTTCTGTACATTCTGAGATATGTTAGTAATGTCTCGGCGCAGGGATGACACCATCCTGGTCGCAATAGTTTCCATGTCTTGTCTTGTGGGTAGGGATAAGAGGATAGCTGACATTTCTGCAGGAGACAATACAGCATTAGAGGTGGGAGCATGATCTGTGAATCGATCAGGGCTGGTTTATAAGTCCTCTCTCAACAGTGCAGGTATGCCAGAGAGGCTGGAGCTCGGAGCAGAGGAATCTCTGATGATAGCAGAGGGAAGCGGAGGGGAGCTTCCTACCTGTTGTTTAGCCGCAAGGGGTGCCACGCTGTCCCTCGTGGGGGGTTCTGGCGCCATTTTATCCCGTGAGGCCGACCTGGTTCTCGGCGTTTCTGGGGTGAAGTAATGCTGGATGTCAGTTGGATGCGTTCCTCGGGGGTCCACATGTTTAGGGCCCCATCTGGCCATGGATAACTTGGGCAGAAGCGGATGAGAATCTCTTCTTTGTAAGCATGTGGTGTGGAGCTCAGATAGTGCGAACTTTTGCAAATTTAACTGGGGATTGTGTTCCGGCAGGCCTGGGTGTTGTGGTGGCTGAGTGGGGCCCGGATTGAGCAGGAAAAAGGCTGGGAGATCAAAGGTGTCTGTTGGGGTGTAGCAAGATGGCCGCCACTTACTCTGAGGATCCTGGCACATCCTGCCTGACGGAGCACGGCGATGTCCCTGTGAGGGTTGTGGGAGCGGTGGGTAGGCTGGCCAGTTACCTGATTCGTGTGAGGAGGTAGCAGGGGGTCAGGAATGTCAGGCTGCAATGCTGGCAGAGATTTTGGGAGGAGCAAGATGGCCGCCATTCTCCGAGACTAGGCCAGAGCCGCGGTCTTTCCTGGTATCTGCTGCCGTGTGGAGGAGCGCCGCTCTGTTTGGGCCCCATCCAGCTGAAGCTAGTGGGGCCAGGTTAAGATATGTGGAGGGACCATAAAGGGGTCTGTCAGGCTGGGAACAGAGAGTGCCACTTTACAGGATCCCTGAATTCCAGGAGTAGTGGACGGAGCTGAGAGCACACACGTCCTACTACATGCTGCGCCAGGCCATGCACCCCTTGAACTTTCTTTTAAATAAAAGTGGGAAAAACCAGCCCTGAAATGGATAAAAGCGAATGGTGGTGTCCTTAAAGCGCTACACTTGGAGTGAAACCCTGACACTATGTATATGCTCAAATAATTCAATTACCAATAGGCAGAAGAAAATTATACTTTACCAGAAATAGAAGAAACTTTTGTTTGAGAGATATCAGTTGTGTATCCCAAGAAAACCTTACCCTTCATTGACCTTTCCGTTCTTTTTCCATTCTCATGTTAGCCCTCTCTTCCCTCTCTGCTACGTGTATCCACCCTTTATTCCCCCAAAAAGTGGGTGTGTATGTCACTGATACGTAAAAAATTATGTCAAATACATGTTATTTATCATGTAACCATGGCAACACTATCTAGGAGGCCATTTTGGACTTTTAACATTATTATCAACAGCGGGCAGTGTTGTATTAAAAATTATTTTAAAAAGTTTCTTAACCGCTTCTGGACCAGCCGCCGCAGTTACACTGCGGCAGGTTGGCTTCCCTGCACGAAACCATGTAGCTGTACGTTGGCTCGCTGGGTCCGGATAGCAGGCGCGCGCACGCTGCACAGCAGGGGTGCCAATGCTCGTGGCTGACGGTCCCAATGACCGTTGGCCACAAGCGATTGTGACCAGGAGAGGAAGAACAGGGACGGGTGTGTGTAAACACACACTTCCCTGCTCTGTTCTGACAGGAGTGACAGATCGTGTGTTCCTATTAGCTAGGAACCACGATCCGTAACTTCCTCTAGTTAGTCCCCTTCCCCTTCAGTTAGAATCACCTCCCAGGGAACATAGTTAACCCCTTGACCGCCCCCTAGTGTTAACCCCTTCACTGCCAGTGACATTTTTACAGTAATCAGTGCATTTTTAGTAAAAAATAAAATAATAATAAAAATGCTACAAATATATCCCCTATTTTGTAGGCGCTATAACTTTCGCGCAAACCAATCAATATATGCTTATTGCGATTTCTTTTTACCAAAAATATGTAGAAGAATACATATCGGCCTAAACTGAGAAAAAATTTGCTTTTTTTAAAAAAAATGGTTATATTTATCATAGCAAAAAGTACAAAATATTGTGTTTCTTTCAAAATTGCCGCTCTTTTTTTGTTTATAGCGCAAAAAATAAAAACCGCAGAGGCGATCAAATACCACCAAAAGAAAGCACTATTTGTGGGAGAAAAAGGACGTAAATTTTGTTTGGGTACAACATCGCACGACCGTGCAATTGTCAGTTAAAGCGACGCAGTGCTGAATCGCAAAAAACGCTCTGGTCAGGAAGGGGGTAAATTTTTCTGGGGCTGAAGTGGTTAATATGTCAAAAAAATCTCGCCAAATAACCTTTGACTTTAACTTTAAAGAACATAATAAAGCAAGATAAGGGTTCTATCTCCTTGACATATATGTCAAACTTTTGTCTCTCTTTAAAATATATGGTTTTGAGAAAATTTGGATAAGGTCATTAACTTAACTTCTCACATACCTTGAAAGTTAAGTCATGGTTACAAGAAACATACTGGCTATTCAAAATACAATGATTATATAACATTATTATTATTATAATACAGGAATTAATTCTCCCGCTCTACAAGACTCTGGTCCGCCCGCACCTGGAGTATGCTGTCCAGTTCTGGGCACCAGTCCTCAGGAGGGACGTACTGGAAATGGAGCGAGTACAAAGAAGGGCAACAAAGCTAATAAAGGGTCTGGAGGATCTTAGTTATGAGGAAAGGTTGCGAGCACTGAACTTATTCTCTCTGGAGAAGAGACGCTTGAGAGGGGATATGATTTTAATTTACAAATACTGTACTGGTGACCCCACAATAGGGATAAAACTTTTTTGCAGAAGAGAGTTTAATAAGACTCGTGGCCACTCATTACAATTAGAAGAAAAGAGGTTTAACCTTAAACTACGTAGAGGGTTCTTTACTGTAAGAGCGGCAAGGATGTGGAATTCCCTTCCACAGGCGGTGGTCTCAGCGGGGAGCATTGATAGCTACAAGAAACTATTAGATAATCACCTGAATGACCGCAATATACAGGGATATGTAATGTAATACTGACACATAATCACACACATAGGTTGGACTTGATGGACTTGTGTCTTTTTTCAACCTCACCTACTATGAATTATATAGCGCCGACAGTTTATGCAGTGCTTTACAACAGTAGGGCAGACAGTACAATTACAATACAATTCAATACAGGAGAAATCAGAGAACCCTGCTCGTTAGAGCTTACAATATATGAGGGAGGGTCAAGTTATACAAAGGGGTAATAGCTGTGGGGGATGAGCTAATGGAGAAAATAGTGCAGTTGTTAGATGGATGCAGGTTAGGCTTCTTTGAAAAGGAAAGTTTTCAGGGATCGCCTAAAAGTGGATAAATTTGGAGACAGTCTGACAGATTGGGGTAGGGAATTCCAGAGGATGGGTGAGGCTCGGGAGAAGTCCTGGAGGCGGATATGGGAGGAGGTGATGAGGGAGCTAGAGAGCAGGAGGTCTTGGGAGAAATGGAGAGGGCGATTAGCCAAGCTAATCGCCCTCTCCATTTCTCCCAAGACCTCCTGCTCTCTATTTTGAGACTAGGCTAGTGATGTAGCTGGAGGCAGAGTTGTGGATGGCTTTGTAACTTATTGTTAGTATTTTGAATTTAATTTGTTGGGCGAGTGGCAGCCAATGGAAGCCAGTGGCATAACATGCAAGTTCACTCTTATTTATAGTGTTTCAAACCTATTATGCTCATTATTAATAATATTTTTACTAATATGTATCATTTAGTAATATCAACCACTCTATCCTGAATATATGTATGAATTTAGTAAAAAATACATAAACAATATATATGTAAAGTTATTCAATTAAGTGCCTATATAATCGCTTCAATATAATGTTATAATAATAAAACAAAAATTATTGGTAATATAATTATTTGCAATAAAATAATACAAGACACATCATATAAGCAGCTTTTGACTAAGCCCCTTCTCTCAATCATGAAAAGAGAGGAGAAAAAATATGTGTTTGTTCATTGTTTATTTGAAATATGAGACATTGGTCTCATTATAGTGTAAACATTAGTCTCCTGGCTAGCTCCTAATCTCTTCTGGCTGACAGGAATTCGAGAATGTATGACTTGGGAAAATGTTAGATACAACTCTTCAAGTCTTCTTGTAAAGATTCTATTCATCAACAATTAACTTAATTTAATCTCCTAAGAAACAGCACAAAATGGCTTCTGAGTTATATATGAAAAATATATGATATGCAGAGGCCTTTAGAATTAATTATTTTTAACCCCAATAGTTCTGACACTTCTAAGATTGCCCTGTATTTGGCTCTATCCATCTTCCCATTAACTCTGACCAGATTTTCTGTCCCTACTGAAGAAAAGCATCCCCGCAACATGATGCTGCCACCACCATGTTTCACGGTGGGGATGGTGTGTTCAGGGTGATGTGCAGTGTTCGTTTTCCACCACAGATAGCAATTTGCTTTTAGGCCAAAAAGTTAAATTTTGGTTTTATCTGACCAGAACACCTTCTTCCACATGTTTGTTGTATCCCCCGCTTCTCGCAAACTGCAAACATGACATATTAGGGCTATCTTTCAATAATGGCTTTCTTCTTGCCACTCTCCCATAAAGGCCAGATTTGTGGAGTGCACGACTAATAGTTGTCCTGTGGAAAGATTTTCCCACCTGAGCTCTGGATCTCTGCAGTTCCTCAAGAGTCACTATGGGCCTCTTGGCTGCTTATTAATGCTCTCCTTCTCCGGCCTGTCAGTTTAGGTGGATGGCCATGTCTTGGTAGTTTTGCAGTTGTGCCAAACTTCTCCACATTATCCCTGACCCCTCTGGTGTTTTCCTTGGCCTTCATGATGCTGTTTGTTCACTAAGGTTCTCTAACAAACCTCTGAGGGCTTCGCAGAACAGCTGTATTTATACTGAGATTAAATTACACACAGGTGGACTCTATTTACTAGTTAGGTGACTTCTGAAGGCAATTGGTTCCACTAGATTTTAGTTAGGGGTATCAGAGTAAAGGGGGCTGAATACAAATGCACACCACACTTTTCAGATATTTATTTGGAAAAGATTTTGAAAACCATTTATCATTTTCCTTCCACTTCACAATTATGTTCCACTTTGTGTTGGTCTATCACATAAAATCCCAATAAAGTACAATTATGTTTTTGATTGTAACATGACAAAATGTGGAAAATTTCAAGGGGTATGAATACTGTTTCAAGGCACTGCAGTATAGGCAACCATTAACACCATTAGAGTATGTTTTGTGATGTAATGTAATTTGTAGCCACTAGGTGTCGCCCATGCTAGATTCAGTGAAGTGACCTTTTCCTGTCACTCAATGGTGTCTAGGTGTTTGAGGCAGCTATTTGATTGATGTTTGCTCTTCATATCCCTTGTGGTTAATTCTTAGGGGATAGCTATTCTTTTAACAGTATTTTGCTTTACACCTTTTATAGTATCTCTTTTATTATATACTGTGGTTTAATGCCCGCTATGTATATGTGGGATTTCAATTGCTTGATTTGCTATCCGTGCACGATTGGCCACCCGAGGTGTGGTTGGGTTGTACTGTATATAGTGACTCAGCATGCCGCCCGTGCCCCGGACGACGTCAATTTAAGACAAAGTGCGTAGGATGGAGCTACGTGTTGACGTCACTGCACTTCTCAGATCCCGGAAGGACAGGTAGCTGCAATAAAGTTTTAAGGATTTTTTACACTATGGTGAGTGTTTTACATTTTGAGGACCCTCTGTGATATTGTTACCTGGATGGGGATTCCACATGCCCTAATAGACTCCTGGGATATTTTAAAGGCCCGGGCTGGGTTTAGAGCCACAAGAGTTTCAGGGCTGGCTCAGCCCTTCCTACTCGGAGCTGGCCGCTCAGCTGTTAGCTAATTGCCAGCTCTCATCTCTCCCCACAGTTACCCAGCTGTTGTGGATCTGCCTGTCAGTCCCACCTACTTAAAGATCTCCAGCTCACCTAATTTCTGCCTTCGCCTTGGTCACATCATAAGAAACCATCTCCTGCGTTCCTGTTTAAAGACTGGCTTTGCTGACATCCCTTCTGGCTCCTTATCTTGCTTGCTGTTCCTCTACTTGGATCCCCGACTTCTGGCCTGGCTGATTACCCGATCTGGTTACTGAACTCTGGCTTGGCTGATTACTTGATCTGGTTACTGAACTCTGGCTTGGCTGACTACCCGATCCGGTTACTAGACTCTGGCTATGCTTTGACTATGCTTACTATATTTACCTTTTTATTTGTATTAATAAACAAGTGTGATTTTACTGTACTTCTGTCTCGGTCTGGTTCATGGTTTCTGACAGTAGGCGAAGGCCATGAATTCAGAAGATACAGTCAATTCACTTGTTGGTAATATTTTTTCCAGATTGGATCCCCACATGGATCAGTTTGCCATGGCATTACAAACACTCCTGAGTCACACGGCTCACCTGGAATCCCCCACTGTGGTTGCTCCGGTATAACCTGAGTAGGCCGTCCCTGCTTATGCGCCAGTCTCTGTGCAGGCACCTGCCTTGAGTATTACCTCTATAAGAGGTAAGTCTGGTTCCGCCCTGCTTCCCCAGCGATTTGGGGGCGATCAAATTCAATGCAGAGGGTTTCTCAACCAAGTTGAGATATACTTTGAGATGCTGCCCCAGGCGTTTCCCACGTACAGACGCAAAGTAGGGTTCGTGATATCTTTACTTTCTGAGAGAGCCTTGGCCTGGGCTAACCCTCTATGGGAGACACAAAAACCTGTTGTCTTGAGTTACCCTGAGTTTGTGGCCTCCTTTAAAAGGGTATCTGACGTTCCTGCATGCTCTGCTTCTGCTGCCAAGTGCCTCCTGTCCATCAAACAGAGGACGAGAACTGTTTCCGACTACGCCATTGCGTTCCGTACTCTGGCAGCAGAGATATACCCACTGAGCTGGAGAACTTGATCTCGTTTGCCATCCTCATTGACTCCAGACTCAGAGAAAGACTTTCTTTTAAGGAGCGCTTGCGGAAGCCTCCTGTGTGTTTGCCTCCGAGCTTTGCAGTGCCACCCGTGCCTCCCTTACCTCCCATGCCTCCTGGTACGGTCAGTGAAGATGAACCCATGCACTTGGGCTTCACGCATCTCTCTGCGGATGAGAGAGCCTTTAGGAAGAGGGAGAGAATTGTGCCTTTATTGTGGCCGGGCAGGTCACTTTTTGAAGTCTTGTCCTACCCATCATGGGAACACCCGAACCTTGAAAAACGCAGGCCATTATGAGTATCTTGTAATGCCTTTTGGCCTTTGTAACACCCCGGCAGTTTTCCAGGAATTTATTAACGATGTCCTCCGAGATTTGCTGCAGTTATGTGTGGTGGTTTATCTCGATGATATCCTCATATTTTCCAAGTCCCTGGAGAGCAACCACACAGATGTCTGTCGTGTGCTTCAAAAATTAAGAGAGAGCAATCTCTGTTGTAAACTGGAGAAATGTGAGTTCCATCGAGAACAGGTTAAATTCCTGGGCTATGTCATTTCCTCTGCTGGTTTTTTGATGGACCCAGAGAAACTTTCAGCAGTCCTACAGTGGCCTCGACCCATGGGGTTACGTCCTCTGCAGCGTTTCCTGGGTTTTGCCAACTATTATTGGAAGTTTATTCATAACTTCTCGTCTCTGGTCAAGCACCTGATCGATATGACCAGAAAGAACGGTAACCCACAGAGTTGGTCTCCGGAGTCCATTAAGGCATTTGAAAGTCTCAAGGCTGCCTTTGTTTCTGCTCCTGTTTTGGCACATCCTGTTCCTACGTTACCTTTTATCCTTGAGGTTGATGCTTCTGAGACTGGTGTTGGCTCCCTTCTGTCTCAACGTCCTACCTCTGAGAGTGCTATGAATCCTTGTGGCTAATTTTTCAAGAAATTGTCACCTGCCGAGTGCAATTACAAGATTGGTGATAGAGAGCTGTTCGCAATCATTTTAGCCCTGAAAAAATGGAGACATCTCCTGGAAGGTACTATTGTGACGGTTCTCATTCTTACTGACCATAAGAATCTCACTTTCTTATCTGAGGCTAAACGCCTCTCTCCCAGAAGGGCGCGATGGGCTCTTTTCTTGTCAAGTTTCAATTACATTGTCTCATTCTTACCCGGTACTAAGAATGTAAGGGCTGACACCTTGTCACAACAATTTTCCTCCACTTCCAAGTTGGAGTCGGTTCCGGTTCCTATGATTCCTCCTGATCATATTCTGGCTACGGTTCGCACCAGTTTTACTTCTCCTTTGGGTAACAAAATTCTTGCTGCTCCTCCTGAGAAACCTTGTGACTGCTGCTTTGTCCCAGAGTGTCTCCATACTGCCGTGCTCCAGACTTACCATTCTCCAAAGCCAGCTGGGCACCCTGGTAAGAATCAACTCGTTTGGGCCATTTCCCAACAATTCTGGTGGCCTAGTTTACGTGCTGATGTAACTGCCTTCGTAGCTGCCTGTTCCGTGTGTGCTCAGAGTAAGACTCCATGACACCTTTCAGTGGGCCTCCTACAACCCATACCCAATGGAGAGAGGCCCTGGACCCACCTGTCTATGGATTTCATTGTGGAGTTGCCCAACTCCCAAGGCAACACAGTTATCCTTATGGTGGTTGACCGGTTCTCAAAGATGTGTCATTGTATTCCACTTAAGAAGTTGCCCACTTCTAAGGAACTGGCTTCCATTTTTGCTTGGGAGATCTTTCAAATACATGGGCTACCCAAGGTGATTGTCGCGGACAGGGGTAGTCAGTTTGTGTCTCCCGGTTCTGGCGAGCCTTTTGCGCACAGCTGGGAATTCAGCTTGCTTTCTCCTCTGCGTATCACCCGCAGTCTAATGGGGCCGCCGAACAAGCCAATCAGTCCTTGGAGCAATTCCTACTTTGCTATATTTCTGACCATCACAACAACTGGTCAGACCTATTACCATGGGCAGAGTTTGCTAAAAACAGTGCCTTGAATTCTGCTCCCCAATTGTCTCCGTTTATGGCGAATTATGGTTTCCAACCTTCCATGTTGCCTGACTCATTTGTTCCGCAGAGTATTCCTGCGCTAGAGGAGCATCTCTGTGGTCTTCGTTCCACTTGAGCACATGTCCAGGAGGCTTTGCTTCATGCTAATGATAGGTACAGACTCCATGCTGACCGCAGACGCCTGCCTGCGCCTTCCTACCAGGTTGGGGATAGGGTCTGGCTGTCATCTCGCAACCTCCAACTTCGTGTTGCCTCACTGAAGTTCGCATCTCAGTTTATTGGGCCTTTCCGTATCCTTCACAGGATTAACCCAGTGGCTTACGCGTTGGACCTTCCTCCTAGTATGTGCATCTCAAATGTGTTTCATGCCTCCTTATTGAAACTGTTGGTCTGCAACCACCTTACCACCTCGGTGCCACGTCCTCACCCTATACAGGTTGAGAAACATGAGGAGTATGAGGTACAATCCATTGTTGACTCCTGTAGGTTCCATGGGCGCCTACAGTACCTGGTGCATTGGAAGGGGTACGGTCCGGAGGAACGCTCCTAGGTCTCATCCTCAGACTTACATGCTCCTGCCTTCCTCCGTGATTTCCATAGGCGTTTTCCCCTCAAGCCCCGTGGTCCTCCGAGGGGGAGGGGGCGTTGAGGAGGGGGGTACTGTCAGGGCAGACTCAGCTCTTCCTTCTCTGAGCTGGCCGCTCAGCTGTCGGCTAATTGCCAGCTCTCATCTCTCTCCACAGTTAACCAGCTGTTGCGGATCTGCTTGTCAGACGCGCCTACTTAAAGATCTCCAGCTCACTTCATTCCTGCCTTCGCCTTGGTCACATCACAAGAAACCATCTCCTGCGTTCCTGTTTAAAGACTGGCTTTGCTGACATCCCTTATGGCTCCTTATCCTGCTTGTTGTTCCTCTACTTGGTTCCCTGACTTCTGGCCTGGCTGATTACCCGATCTGGTTACTGAACTCTGGCTTGGCTGATTATCCGATCTGGTTACTGAACTCTGGCTTGGCTGACTACCCAATCTGGTTACTGGACTCTGGCTATGCTTTGACTATGCTTACTCTATTTACCTTTTTATTTTTATTAATAAACAAGTGTGATTTTACTGTACTTCTGTCTCGGTCTGGTTCGTGGTTTCTGACAAAGAGTCACTGACCTTCCATGATAGAAGGCCCGTGCAAGCTGGTAAGCGACCATTTAGCCTATGGTGGAGGTCATTATCACTGAATCTTACAGCTACAGGTGGTGGATGGTGCGGACACTACCACAGAACCTTTTTTCACTTTTGGGACTGTTTTTTCCTCATTAGTGTCTGACTATATTTAAAGGAATTTTTCATTTTTATGGTTTCACTTAAAGTGGGGTTCCCACTTTAAGTGAAACCATAAAAATGTAAAATTGCTTTAAATATAGTGCCTGGGTGGTCCCCTTAGTCTGCCTGTAAAGTGGCACATCTGTAGCGTGTAAAGAACATGCTGCAGCAAAAACTACATTTCTAAGGAAAAAAATGAGTCAAGTCACATCTGACTCATAGTTTGTGAGGTTGAAAAAGACACCAGGGGGTGTGGCCGGCTGCCGAAGAAGATGGCTGCGTAAGGGGAGAGCTCTGTGCCATCCACCTTTCCGAGCCTGTCAAAAGTGATTCAGAACGGCACAACCAACCCCATTCGGGTCCCCAAGGCTCCCGCTGACTCACCAGACGTCATGGGTAAGCGAAAACCCAGCAACGGTCCCCACAAGCGGACAGACTTTTTCCTATCAGCCAGCAAACCAGGCTCTCAAAAATGGTGCTGTGACCTCCACGCAGCAGCGTGGCTCTCAGGGCAGCACACGAGGTGAGGGACGAGGCAAACATAAACCTGGTTACTTCTCTCCTAGCAATAGCAGCCATTCCTCCCTGGGCAATACCCCAGTGCACAGCCCACAGAAGACAGTGCCAAGGCGTTCTTCTACACACACTTATGCAGGTAAGAGAGGGGGGGGGGGCATGTCACAAGACAGCACTACTGAATTATTTGAGCAGATACATGACTTTCCCACTACTGGGCAACCCCTTAGTGATACTACAATGAAGGAGATGCTGGTGTCTCTGCGAGGCTCTTTGCATAGAGACTTGATGGAGTGTGTCTCGCAAATGAAATCTGAAGTAGCTGCAGTGGGTGAGCACGTCAATCATGTAGAAAATAAGATGGCTGAGTTTGCATCAGCTCACAATGAGCTAGTAGATGCACATAATGATAAAGATGAGGAATTAGAGTCACTGAAAAGCAAGATGGTGGACCTGAAGGACAGGTCTCGCAGAAACAACGTTAAACTTTGTGGCGTAGTGGAATCTGTGACCCCTTCAGAGCTTCAGCAATATGTGCAACAACTAATAACAAACTTACTTCCTGATACACTGGCTGGTGAAATTATTGTAGATCGGGCCCACAGACTGCCTAAGCCGCAACATTTCCCAGATAAAATCCCACGAGATGTTCTAGCTCGCATACACTTTTTCCATGTGAAAGATGACTTTCTTGAAAGATGCATTTTTCAAGACAGCACTCTCCATTACCAGACCCATACATGGGAATATTTTCTGACCTATCCCAGTACACTATGATGGCGCTCAAAATACTAGTACCCCACACCAAACTACTATGAAATAACCATCTCTCCTACTCCTGGGGATTCCCAACTAAGTTACTCATCACAAAAGATGGCCACACTTATGCTGTCAAGTCTCTGGAAGAAGGACTCCAACTAACCAAAAAATGGGGCTTGCTTCCTAGGATGAGGATGTTGCCCTGACAACCGCTACTCCAGGACATATCTCCCCAGAGTGGAGACAGGTCGATCCCACTTGAGCCTGCTCTTGGATCTTTACAATCTTTGACCTAAAGGGGTTTAAGTTGTTTAACACCTGCAAGGGATAAAGTTGGAAGTTTGGAGCTATACCCCCCGTTGCTTCTATGTGAAATCCTTCGCACTTTGAGGTTTACCACCTCTCTTTTTTAAGTTGTCTATGTTGCTCTGTGTGAGGAAAATCTCCTGGTCACCTTAGATCAGTCAAGACTCCCGGTCCATAGCAAGGAAGAAGCTTTATTCATAGGTATCAATACATATGGGTGAGGTCCTTACATGCATAGATTCAAGCGAGGAGTCAGACCCAGTGACCACAGACTTAGCCTTTAATAGTAGTAAAAAAAGGAAGTTACAGAAGTCATAAGTCTCTGGGCGTATGCTGGCAGCTCATTGGACTTAATATTATTGTCAGCGTCAGCAAACCTTACAATCTTAGAATATTACCATATATATTTATAGGGAAGAAAAACAATGTTTATGTTTGTGAAGGATGTAATCGCCATCTTGCAATACTTAAGTGTCCTTAATTAAGCCTATAAGATATGTAGAACAGGCACAAACAGTTATTTGATAATTACATTTCCCTCCTCTTTGTGGCTGTTCTTCATCTGCGGTAGTTTTCAAACACAGTGCCTGTGTTGGACACACTTTCAGCCTGGTCATCATCAATCACAGTTTCAGCTCCAACTTCATCATAAGTCTCATCTGAGGCAGGGACTGTCTGATACATAGTTCTTGTCATTACCGTCTCAATCAGTTTTTGTGATAGTCCACTAATGCAAGGGATGCAACAGCATCCACAGGTCACCAGTATGGCCAACACTATGGCGATTGAGATCAGTGCTGATGTGATCAATCCAGTCCATTTTCCGAACCATCCCAGGATGAAAATGGGTCATTTATTTTGGAGTTCTCGGCAAGTTCATTTGATAATGCGATGAGGCCCTCTATTGCTCGTGTTACAATTCCACCTGGAGCTGTATTATTGGAAATAAAAGTACAGCACAGGCTCCCAAACATTTTACAAACTCCTCCTCTTTCTGCTAACACCATGTCTAATGCCATTCTGTTTTGCCAAGCTATAAGTGATGTGGGAGATAGCTGTTTAGCTAGACCTTTAACTGCATCTCTAGTATAATTTACAAATCTCTGCTGATTGTAATAAATGTATAGTATCCAATCAACATTCTTATTTATCGTACTCCACCAGAAGAACAGAGACTCAAATCCTGCTGCCACTTGGTTCCTGGCCTTAAACTCATCGCACTCCCCGCGGGACCCCTATCTCATCAATATAGACCTAGGAATCAAAAGACCCGTTTGGAGAGGTATCTCTCTGCTCTCGTGGGTGGCTTTCCTTCCATCGTGATTCTGAAAGGACGAGTATGGGCATAGCTAGCTGGAACCTCGGGCATTGGCTGGGATCCTGGCTCCCAGCTTCCTGTCACCACACAATCACCAAACATCAGCCCTCTGGGTATCATGTTCAACCCAGCCACATTCTTTTGTGACCATTCTATTTCTTCAGTAGTCATCGGGTAATTGTCCCAAGTCTGTTCTGCTCTCATTCCACGGGAGTGCAAAACAAGAATAGTTACCAGGATACGCTGTTAACGCTGGGGGTATTTGAGGTCTGTGAACCTGGGGAAACAACAAACTCAAAGTATGACAGGATGTAATAGTATTTGGTGTGTAACCCTTGTTGTACAGCTTCAACATACATTGTAGTCCTTCAGGATCAGTTTTATAATCTAATGGAAAAGGTACTGTAGCCAAGTGAGGCCTGGCTCCAGCGCATACTAGGCAATTTTCCCTTTTTAGTGTCATATAGTTACATAGTAGGTGAGGTTGAAAAAAGACACAAGTCCATCAAGTCCAACCTATGTGTGTGATTATGTGTCAGTATTGCATTGTATATCCCTGTATGTTGTGGTCATTCAGGTGCTTATCTAACAGTTTCTTGAAGCTATCAATGCTCCCCGCTGAGACCACCGCCTGTGGAAGGGAATTCCACATCCTTGCCGCTCTTACAGTAAAGAACCCTCTACGTAGTTTAAGGTTAAACCTCTTTTCTTCTAATTTTAATGAGTGGCCACCAGTCTTGTTAAACTCTCTTCTGCGAAAAAGTTTTATCCCTATTGTGGGGTCACCAGTCCGGTATTTGTAAATTGAAATCATATCCCCGCTGGTTGTGGTGGGGGATGGGCGTGACTGGAGGTTGAGGAGAGGGGGAGGGCGTTGAGAACCTGGACCCAGCTGCTTCTCCCGATGCTCCTTCCGACGCCCGCCACCTGCAGCCCATGCTGGAAGCCGAGGATGTCATAACGGCGTGTCCGTGCCTCTGACGATCGGAGGGTGGGGGAGGCAGGGAACGAGCGGCCGTCTCCAAGACCGGGCTGACGCCGTCTCCTTGGCGATCCTGGAGGTGGGAGCCCACACTACACCAAGGACCCCTTAGAAGAACGCCTATGCCGGCCGGCAGTGAGACGAGTCGGCAGGCAGGTGGAAGCTGCTGATCAGAGCTGTGGATCGGAGGACGGGGGGAAGGAGGGAGAGAGGAGGAAGGGATCACCCAGGTACACTGTGCATTGTGTGCCTTAAGGTAATCTATTTGTGCCATTTCCTGCATAGTGAAAATCTGGGGGACCCCCCGAAGAGCCATCTCTCTGTGAGTCCATGCTGTTATGTGCAAGAGGGGGCATATTTAAACTTGAAGAGGACACTGTGATACTTCCCCCAGTACTTACAATCTAGGGGTTCTGAGCCCTTTAGGAGACGGCTTCTCTTTTTTCTGAGTCAGCAGATTTACACACTACTCCTTGGGAGGGAAGAATCGGGTAGAGACTGAAAAAATTGGTACAACCCATCTTACTTTTGGAAATCCCAAGGGATGAGGGAAGTCAAGATGACCAGGAAGAAGGGGTCGGAGGAGGCCGCAGCACAGGAAGGAGCTGGGGCGCATAATTTGCAAGGTCCCAAGGATAAAGTTGCCCAGGGTGCTGCTGCAAAGCTGGAGCGCTTTGCCCATACGCCAAATTGCACGCCAAAAAAAGGGAACCAGGCGGGGGGTGTACAAGCTCAAGGGGCACAGGGTAGTAACCCTGGGGGGGGGGAAAGTCAAGGACCAGCTGACATTCGTGTGCCCACAGTAACAGATTCAGCATCACAGACGCATCTGGAAGGGGAGAGTGATTTGAGTGGCCCGGGTAATGGGGTATTAGAAGATAAGGAGGCACAAGAGCAGGGACCATCCTTGCAGGACATTCTCTCAGGAGTAAATGTTTGTAAGACCACGTTGTCGGATCTATCAGATCAACTCAAAGGTATTAGAGCTGACTTGGTCACGATGAAGAGGGATATGCAGGAGGTGTGTGCCCGAACCACCATGTTAGAAGAGAGACTTGGCCAGTTGGAGGATGATGTGAACCCACTGAGACAGGAGGTTAAGAGGATGAAGGAACAACTAAACGCATGCCTTCAAAAGATGGATGACTTTGAGAACAGGACACGTAGGAAGAAAGTGAGGGTCCTAGGCCTCCCTGAGAAGAGTGAAGGGAATAAGCCTGTAGAGTTCATGGAGGGGTGGTTCAGAGACATGTTCGCTAAAGACGCATTCTCCAGCATGTTCGCTATTGAACGGGCGCACAGAATTGCCCCGAGGGTCCCACACTCAGGGGGTCAGCCTAGGCCCCTTATAGTCAAATTGCTGTTTTTCAGGGATAAGGTTACTATTCTCCAGAGGGCAAGAGAGATGAAGAATATTGTATACAAATGGCGCAAGAATATCCCTGTATCCGGATTTTTCCCCTGAATTGCAGAGACAGAGAGCAAAAGTTATAGAGTGCAAACGAAGTTTACAGCAGCGTGGACTTAATTATGCGTTGCTGTATCCAGCCTGTTTGCGGATAATAGCAAACGGGGAGGTGAAATTTTTCAATACTCCTGCGGAGGAGTTGTCTTGGTTGGAAAAGAATGAGGGAGGGTTGCGGCCAGGCACACAGTCTCGGAGGGGGGAGGGGAGGGAGTAGGAGGTTAGAGTAGATGGATCCCTTGCCTTTTCTTTTTTTTTGTGTTTTTTGTGTTTTTTTGTTTTGTTTTTGTCTTTTTTCTGGTCTCTCTTTTCCCCCTCCCTCTCCCCTTGTGTTTTGTTTTCTCCGCCCCTTTTCTGAGGGCACATTTTGCAAAGGTGTGGGTGTAGGGAGATAGTAGTTATAAAAATTTGTACACATATTAAGTATGATGGGGGTAATCCCCCTCGGATAAAAGGGTTCAGGTTACAACGCAAAAGGAGGAAGGAGGTATACCCAGGTTGAAAGGGTTAAACACGGTCACCTTAGAGGCTCGGTGGGATAGGCCCAGGTTGGGGCAGTGGGGGGAGAGGGGGAGGGGTTGGGAGGGGGTGAAGGGTTGGGAGGATTTGGGGGTGAGGATGTGTGGAGGGGGTTATGGGGAGGGGGAGGGGGAGGGGGGTAGAAAGTTAGAGTGGTGTGAAAGAGATAATATGGAAGTTACACAAAAAGTAAAAGCACTAGGATGTCAAAAATTAATCACAACAGTTTTGAGAATTAAGTGTTATTGTATAGGTATAAGAGATGTTAGGCACAAAAATGGATAAATGTAAGTGTATGAAGATATGTTCATGGAACGTAAGGGGAGTGAAAGATGTCTATAAGAAACAAGCAATCTTCTCTATGGCCAGTACAAGGGGTGTTAGGATACTCTGCCTTCAGGAGACCCATCTAGAGAAGGGTTCAGTGAATACCCTAAGGAATAGGAGTTACCAAGAGCAGTATCACTCAACTCATACATCGTACTCGAGGGGAGTAAGTGTATTGATAAACACTGGTTTGGTTTTCTCCTGTAGGCAGAGTAGATTGGATGAGTATGGTCGGTATGTCTTTCTCTATTGCAATATTGAGGGAAGGGACTGTATTCTTGCTAGTGTATATATACCTCCTCCATTCAAAACTGAGGTACTCAACAAACTAATAAGTTTTATAGCAGATAAACCTGGGGTACCGGTTATAGTGACGGGGGATTTTAATATGGCCATGAACAACTGCTTGGATAGATTCCCGACAGGGTCTTCTCCTGGAGGGGCATCTAGGAGTCCGCTCCTCCAATTTTGTGAGGAAGTAGGATGGGTAGATATCTGGAGGAGGTGGCATCCAGGGGAGAGGCAATATTCATGCCACTCAAGGACGCATGCCACTCTATCCAGGATAGATTTGGTGTTTTGTAATGAGAAGGCTTTGAAAGTGATGGTTGGGATTGAGTATGATCCAAGGGGACTCTCGGACCACTCACCTGTGATTTTTTCAATCAAAACGGGGGGGTGCGTTGGTCGGAGGGAGTGGAAATTGAATCCCTTTTGGCTGGAGGTAGTTGAGGATGATGAGGGGATTGTGAGCAATCTGAAAGAGTTCATAACCCTGAATCAATGATCTGCCCCGTTAGGCATAACCTGGGATGCCCTGAAGGCTTACCTTAGAGGAGTCCTTATACAGAAAATCTCTTATGTTAAAAGGAAAGCACAAACTAAAGAACATAAAGCTAGGGTGAAGGTAAGGGAGGTAGAAGATAGATATTTAGAGGAGCCAACTACAGCTAGGTACGAGGCTTGGGTCAAGGGCCAGGAGGAATGTAGAAAAATAGCCCTGGAAAAAGAGGAAAAGAGGAAAATGTTTCAGAAACAAAATTTTTTTTGTGAAGGGGAATTAGTGGGCAGGACCTTGGCTTTAATAGCTAGGGCTAATGGCTCTTCATCTACTATACCTGCAGTGTGGGATAGGGACGGGAACACTATAAGACTCACTTCCGGTATGGTGAAGGTGTTCAAAGAATACTATGAAGATTTGTACAAAGCCCCACAGATAGATGTAAAAGGGGAGATGTGGGAGTTCTTTGAAAAATTAAGAATAACTTCACTATCTAGTGAGGAGAGGGATGCCCTGGAAGCTCCGCTGACATTCATGGAGCTACAAAGTGTGGTAAAGGAAATGGCGAATCAAAAAGCGCCAGGACCTGACGGATTACCGGCAGAACTGTATAAAAAATATGGAGAGGTCCTGCTCCCAAAATTATTAGAAACTCTGAACGGAGCCGTGGTGGAAGGTAGCTTACCCATATCTATGACAGAAGCTACAATCATAATCCTTTTGAAAGAAGAACCCGTTACACCCTGCATCATATAGACCAATCTCACTATTATGTACAGACGTTAAGATCTTGGCCAAAGCCCTAGCAAATTGGTTAAAAAAAAAATTTTCTAGAGTAGTACACACGGATCAAACCGGTTTTATACCGGAGAGATCAGTGAGTATGAACATTAGGAGAGTGTATGGTAACATACAAGTTCCTTTCGGAGAAGGGAGGTAACAGGGCGATTTTGTCATTAGATGCGGCCAAGGCATTCGATAGCCTTGAGTGGCACTATTTGTGGAAGGTATTGGCAGAGTTTAAATTCGGCCCAAACTTTGTGAATTGGCTGAGGCTTCTATATGACAAACCAAAAGCTAGAGTCAGGGTCAATGGGGAGTGCTCCGAGTGGTTCCAGTTGGGGAGGGGGACAAGACAGGGGTGCCCGTTGTCGCCCCTGCTTTTCGCCCTCGCACTGGAGCCCTTGGCAACTGCTCTGAGAAAATCACAAGAAATAAAGGGTTTCAAAAATAGGGGTGTAGAAGAGAAAATCGCAATGTATGCAGATGATATCCTGTTATTTTTGGAAGATACACAAACCTCCCCACTAGCAGCCCTGAAATTAATCAAAGAATTCGGATATTTTTCGGGTTTAAAGATCAATTGGGAAAAATCAGCCCTATTGCCAGTAGATCCCCTAGTGAATTCTCTCCCAAGTCAGGTGAAATCTATAAAAATTGTAGATCAAATGAGATACTTGGGGGTAAACATAACCAGAGATCCAGGGCAGTACATAACAGGGAATGTAGTACCATTAATGGTTAAACTGAAACAGAAGAGCCGGGTGTGGGGTGGCCTTCCTCTCTCGGTCGCCGGTAGATGCAATCTTATCAAAATGATATGGATGCCACAAATCCTTTTTATTCTCCACAATTCCCCTGTCTGGATTCCAGGGCATAGGTTTAGGAAGCTGGACAGCTTATTCAGGGAGTTAATTTTGAAAAATGGAGTGGCTAGGATGGGATTGAGGGCACTGCGGCGGCCGAGGGAGGCGGGAGGCCTGGCACTACCGGACCCCTGGTGCTATTTCTTGGCAGCCCAAATGCAGTTTATGAGAGGCAGCAATGCGTCTGAAGAAAGGGTAGGAAGGAATAGTCTATGGGCCAGCAACAATAGTCAGAATACAGAGGTGGAGGCAGTGGAAGCAGAACACTTTGGATACAGTTGCCCCACAACCCAGTTAAAGATCAGATGTTGGAAGACGGTAAAAAAGATATTGGGATATGTGGGGTTCTCTGAGTTCTCCCCGATATGGAACAACAAAAACCTAAAGGAGCTTAGTGTGGTGGGGAAAATAGAAGAATGGGAGAGAAAGGGTATTCACTGCTTGATGCAACTGTACAAAGCAGGGAGGTTGAAATCATTTCAAGAGATAAAAGAAGAGTTTGGACTACCCAATGGATCGCTGTTTGGTTATTTGTAGGTGAAGCACGCCCTGGAGGCACAATTTAAGGGCAAAGGAGATTGAGTGGTGTGAAATGCCCGTGTTAAGGAAACTGGTAAATAGTACGGAATCCAGAGGGTGGATCTCAGAGATGTATAAGAACATATCTGAGGCAGGGCAGGTAGGGGAGGTGGAGCCCAGGAGGAGAATTAAATGGGAGGAAGAGGTTGGTTTAATAACGGTGGAACAGTGGAAATTTAACCTAGCATTGGGATCAAGAGTATCTCTTTCACCATCACAAGGGGTCTCCCATCTATATTTGATTTATAGATTATATTATACACCAGTAAGATTATTTAGGTTCGGAAAGAGGCAGGATGCGAAATGTCAGCGTTGTGGGGACGCGAGAGGGGATTTGTTACATATGTTTTGGCATTGCCCCAAGCTATATAGATACTGGGAAAATCTAGTGGAGGAAATTAACACAGTATTCGGATCCTCATTGGTAATGGAGGCTCGAACCTTCCTTCTGAGCCTATTTGAGACAAATGACATGTTGAAGGATACCCAGACAGCAATTATAAGGTGCCTGTTTCAGGGTAGAAAAATTATAGCACGGAAATGGCAGAAAAAAGACTCCCCAACGATAGGAGAATGGAGAAAAGAGGTCCAGGATACGATCATTAAGGAGGAATTCTGGTATAGAAGGAGAGGTAGCTTAAAAAAGTATAAGAGTGTATGGAAATTATGGCTGGAGTATGAAAGGGATAGATAGAATGTAAGTGTATTAGGTGTTTAGGGGGGGTGTATTTGGGAGAGGGAGGGGGTGGGGGTGGATGGAGCGCTGGGGGGGGAGGGGGGGAGGACGGGGGCGGGAGGGGAGAATTGGAGGCTTATAGATGTCACTGTAAAATGTATGTTCACTGTCTATAATATCTGCTTGGTCGAAGATCTGCTGTTCTCAGTCTTTTTTTTTAAGTCAGAAGTTATTTTTTTGAGTAAATGAAAATAAAGCAATGTTAAAGAGCGGCCACAATGATGTGAACTAAAGAGATGGGATAGATTTTGATTTTGGAAGTTGAAATAACGTCTCTTAAAATAGGATTCGCTGACGTGGCTAAAAAAAAAAAAAAGAAGGGAAAAAAAAATAAAAAAATCATATCCCCTCTCAAGCGTCTCTTCTCCAGAGAGAATAAGTTCAGTGCTCGCAACCTTTCCTCATAACTAAGATCCTCCAGACCCTTTATTAGCTTTGTTGCCCTTCTTGGTACTCGTTCCATTTCTAGTACATCCTTCCTGAGGACTGGTGCCCAGAACTGGACCGCATACTCTAGGTGCGGCCGGACCAGAGTCTTGTAGAGCGGGAGAATTATCGTTTTATCTCTGGAGTTGATCCCCCTTTTAATGCGTGCCAGTATTCGGTTTGCTTTGTTAGCAGCAGCTTGGCATTGCATGCCATTGCTGAGCCTATCATCTACTAGGACCCCCAGGTCCTTTTCCATCCTAGATTCCCCCAGAGGTTCTCCCCCCAGTATATAGATTGCATTCATATTTTTGCCACCCAAATGCATTATTTTACATTTTTCTACATTGAACCTCATTTGCCATGTAGTTGCCCACCCCATTAATTTGTTCAGGTCTTTTTGCAAGGTTTCCACATCCTGCGGAGAAGTTATTGCCCTGCTTAGCTTAGTATCGTCTGCAAATACAGAGATTGAACTGTTTATCCCATCCTCCAGATCGTTTATGAACAAATTAAATAGGATTGGTCCCAGAACAGAACCCTGGGGAACCCCACTACCCACCCCTGACCATTCCGAGTACTCCCCATTTATCACCACCCTCTGAACTCGCCCTTGTAGCCAGTTTTCAATCCATGTACTCACCCTATGGTCCATGCCAACGGACCTTATCTTGTACAGTAAATGTTTATGGGGAACTGTGTCAAATGCTTTTGCAAAATCCAGATAAACCACGTCTACGGACCTTCCTTTATCTAGATGGCAACTCACCTCCTCATAAAAGGTTAATAGATTGGTTTGGCACGAACGATTCTTCATGAATCCATGCTGATTACTGCTAATGATACCGTTCTTATTACTAAAATATTGTATATAGTCCCTTATCATCCCCTCCAAGAGTTTACATACTATTGATGTTAGGCTAACTGGTCTGTAATTCCCAGGGATGTATTTTGGGCCCTTTTTAAATATTGGTGCTACATTGGCTTTTCTCCAATCAGCTGGTACCATTCCAGTCAGTAGACTATCTGTAAAAATTAGAAACAACGGTCTGGCAATACTTGACTGAGTTCCCTAAGTACCCTCGGATGCAAGCCATCTGGTCCCGGTGATTTATTAATGTTAAGTTTCTCAAGTCTAATTTTAATTCCGTCCTCTGTTAACCATGGAGGTGCTTCCTGTGTTGTGTCATGAGGATAAACACTGCAGTTTTGGTTACTGAAGCCCCCGATTGTATACCTCAACCATTCCAGCCGCTCATTCTTATCTTGGTATCCTGTCTCCAGGGCAAATCTATCTTCCAAGGTCAGACTACTGAACCTAACCACAGGGCCCATTTGCTCTACTACTGTTTTTGGTGGCCCTTCTTTCTCCTCTTCAATCTGGGACCCTGTTTCATTTTCCCTTTTATCTACAAGGAACAAACCCCCCCATGGGATCAGTTCCAGTGACATATATACAGATGACAAACAGTCTCTGGTCCCCTAGTTGGGGTTCTGTCAATGAGATCAGCAACTGATTACAGTTCCTCTGGTGGTTGCAAGGGGAGTTTGCAGCTCTTGTTACTGATAGTCTGGTCTTTAGTCCTTTAGCAGGTTCTCATACTCCTGCATAGGGCTCCCATGGGTTGGTATAACCCCAATCTGGGTTAGCCGTTGTCCATAGAGCGGATTTCCAGGAGGTACAATCAGTTCCCCATAACAGATAACATATATATATATATCTGATCCCACTAGGTTCTG
The DNA here is from genome assembly GCA_037952925.1 of Lithobates clamitans. Classification (NCBI taxonomy): domain Eukaryota; kingdom Metazoa; phylum Chordata; class Amphibia; order Anura; family Ranidae; genus Lithobates; species Lithobates clamitans. The sequence continues at coordinate 407,154 of JBBGZY010001285.1, forward strand.
TGCTTGTTGATAACTCCCACAGTCCACCAATTGACACATGTCAACCAGTATTGTACTCGTCACCCCCTCCTCAAAAGTTAGATTTAAAAATGTTTTTTTCCACAGTGTAGGGTCTTCCTCCAGAACCAGGGTGTTTGAGACCCACATTAAACTCACAAGATTCCCTGCAATAAACACTGTCACTTTCATTCTGACTGTGGCTTCCCAAGGGGTAGGGTAGTGGAGACTTCACTGGTTTGAGACGGGTTGTACCTATCGTTCAACTCCCCTTTGTAGCCGGAATTCTTGGGTTGCCACAGTAACCTTTTTCGACTCTGCCTGAAAAACCTTTTTACAGTGGGACTGGTGAATCCAAGTGGATCTTTCTGCTATCCTTACTGCAGTAGGGGTGGTTAGAAGGACCTGGAAAGGCCCTTCCCATCTGAGTGTGTGCCAATGCTTCTTCTTAATGACCTTGATCAGTACCCAATCACCTACAAACATCATTACATTGTTTCTGTTTCAACAATTTAGTCATATATTCTGCCAAACTGTGTTCTGTTTCTTCCCCTGATGATATATCTGGAAATAAGGGTATTTTATATTGGCTACCATGCATAATTTCAAAAGGACTCAATCCTTCCTTATTAGGTGTTATGTGCATGCTGAGAACAGCTAATGATAAGCAATACATCCAATTCTTCCCTGTTTCTTGCATAGCTTTTCTTAGTTTGCTTTTTAGTATACCATTGTGTCTCTCAACCAGCCCTGCTGATTGTGGGTGGTAGGCACAGTGATATTTTACCTGTATTCCCATAGCCTCAGTTAAGTGTGTAATTGTTTTGTTCACACAGTGTGGGCCATTGTCACTGTATATTTTCTCAGGGATCCCAAACCTTGGGATAATATCTCTTAACAGTGCTTTTGATACTGTGGGGCATATTTCTACCCACTTTGTTAGTGCATCTATGATTACTAGGCAATACTTTTTCCTCTGACATTTGTTTAGCTCTATAAAATCCATACAAATGTGCTGGAAAGGATATTATGGTGTTGGAAATTTACCTTTCTGGGGTCTTATCCCTCCTTGTGGGTTGTTCTTGGCACATATCATATATTGTAAACAAAATGTTTTTGAGTAGTTTGTGAATCCATATGTTGTACAAACTTTATTTAACACAGAAACCATCCCTCCGCTTGACACATGGGTTACTCCATGTGTCAATACTGCAGCATACCTGTATAGTGACTTAGGTTGCACTGGTTAATTGTCAGATGACATGTAAATTCCATTAATGAGTGTACGTTTGTTTTTCCACGTTGTGATTTCTGTTAGTGGGGCAACTTGTTGCATTTCCTTCAGTACAGTGTAATCTTGTATAACTTGATTAGGTTTTATACTCTCTATAATTGTAAGTTGTGTGATGGCTGCTTGTTATGGCTGTCTTATCTGCTCTCCTATTCCCTTTTGAGACTGTGTCTGTTTTATTTGTATGTGCTTGACATTTGCATATGGCTAGCTGTTTTGGTAATTGAATTGCTTCTAGTAGTTGGAGAATGAAGTCCCTATGTGTGATGGGCTTTCCACTAGAAGTTATCATCCCCTTGTTTTTCCATTGTTGTGCAAATACATGTACTGTGGAAAAGGCATACTGGCTGTCTGTATAGATGGTTACTGCTAGGGTTGCCACCTGTCCGGGATTCACCCGGACAGTTCGGGTTTGGAATCATGTGTCCGTATTTCAAACTGCCTGAAGCCCGGACACATTATTTAGAGTGGACTATGGCTTTCCAGCAGGGTTGCTGGCTGCAGTTGTCTAACCTGAGATTGTTACACTCTCTTTCACACTGCCCAAAGCCAGCACTAACAATCCACCCCCCCCCCCTTGCCACACACACAGACAGGAGAGGAGATAGGGCTCAATCTGCTCCTCTTCCTTCCGTCCTCACCCCTCTGTGTCTGCCTACCCACACTCCAATCCCTGGCGCTGTGCCTCAGAAAAGGAAAGTGGGGGCTGGAAATTTGAAGTCCAGCAGCCACAGATACATCTGGATGAGAGGTGTCAAGGGAAGGGTGAGCTCACTCATATGATTAGAAATGTTATTTAATTGCAAAATATACAGTATGTATAGTTTATACTATAAAAAAAATTGCCTTGCACTGCTAAAGTGTTCAGATTTGACTTGAAGAAAAGGTGGCAACCCTAGTTACTGCCTTACCTTTGGAAAGAATGCATGCTCTTGTCAGAGCAACAAGTTCTGCTGCTTGTGCTGAATAGTGTTTTGGTAAGGATTTAGCCTCAAGTATGGTTGAGTATGAAACTACAGCATATCCCATTGCACATGTGCCATCAGGATTCTTTTTGCTAGAACCATCTACATACAGTACCATATCAGGGTTGGCTAATGGTGTGTCACTCAGATCCTTCCTAGGTAGCACATTTTCTGCTATTGCTGCAGTGCAATCATGTGGTTCACCATCAGTTGGTATTGGTAATAATGTGGAGGGGTTAAGAACAGTGCACCTTTCAATTGTTAAATGTGGCTGTGTCAATAGTACAGTCATGCAAGATAAATGTCTAGCTGGACTAAGGTGGGAGATCTTTTGCTGTAATAGAATTACAGACACTGCATGAGGTACTTTGAGAGTCAGAGGGTGATATAACACAATGAAAGCAGAGGCCTTTATTGCCTCTGCTGCTGCAACCACAGCTTATACACAAGGCGGCAATGCTCTGGCAACACTGTCTAATTTAGCAGAATAGTAGGCTATTGGTCTCTGTCGCCCACCATGTACCTGGGTCAGGACTAAAGTCATGTGTCCTTCTCTCGAGTCTACTGTCTGTACAAATGGTTTGTCATAGTTGGGTAGGCCTAGTACTGAGGATCCAGAAAGGACCCTTTTTAACTCTAAGAACATGTCTACAGTCTGATCAGTCCATGTTATGTTATACTGAGGTGCCATTGGGGCTCCATGGATCAACTTTACCAAAGGTGCTATCAGTGTGGAATAGTTAGGGACCCAGGTCATGCAGGGTAGATGTCTATCTCTATCTTCTCGGCCCAGAAATCCTTCCCTTGGCATTTTGAGTCCTTCAGTTAGGGTATCCTGTAACGATCTACTCATCTTAGTCAGATCTAAGGATGGGCTCCTAGTAAGACCATGAGCGCTCAGCTCTGGACTTTGGACTGACAGGTCAGTGAGAGATCCCTGTCCACCCGCTCTCCTTGGGGTTTCGACATGGACTGGTAAGACAGGTGAAAGGGGAGCTTGGTTTTGTTCAGGGGGAGTGTCCCGTCTAAGTGGGGTAGATGTATTTGGAGTAGGAGGGACCGGTTCTGGGGCTACATATGGGGGCAGCTGCAGAGGGACTTGAGGGGGGACCTTTGGACAAATACGGTGTTCTCATCTTCCTTGTCTAAGAGGGGGAGGCACTCTTGCAACTTTCTCTTAGACACTCCCTGAGCATGAATTCTAGCCTGTTCTAACCAGTTCTGAGCTGCACCCAAACCATATTTTTTTTGTTCTTTAGGACCCAACATGCTAATTTTTTCATCACAAATTCTTTTCCCACTTAGTACAATATTTAACAGTTGCTGGGTCCTTTTTATGCATAAACTTTTTGTCTCCCTCTAAGGGAGTTGCAGGGATGCAGCAGCAGCAGAGACAGGCACATCCCTCTTTACAGATGTTGTTCCCCATGTCTCTGTTTCTTTTGCTTCTGTTTTGAGTTTAGAATACAAGACTAGGGATGAGCTTCGAGTTCGAGTCGAACTCATGTTCTACTCGAACATTGGCTGTTCGCAAGTTCGCCGAACAGCGAACAATTTGGGGTGTTCGCGGCAAATTCGAATGCCGCGGAACACCCTTTAAAAGTCTATGGGAGAAATCAAAAGTGCTAATTTTAAAGGCTTATATGCAAGTTATTGTCATAAAAAGTGTTTGGGGACCCGGGTCCTGCCCCAGGGGACATGGATCAATGGAAAAAAAAGTTTTAAAAACGGACGTTTTTTCAGGAGCAGTGATTTTATTAATGCTTAAAGTCAAACAATAAAAGTGTAATATCCCTTTAAATTTCGTACCTGGGGGGTGTCTATAGTATGCCTGTAAAGGGGCGCATGTTTCCCGTGTTTAGAACAGTCTGACAGCAAAATGACATTTGGAAGGAAAAAACTCATTTAAAACTAGCCGCGGCTATTGCATTGCCGACAATACACATAGAAGTTCATTGATAAAAACGGCATGGGAATTCCCCACAGGGGAACCCCGAACCAAAAAAAAAAAAAAAAAATGATGTGGGGGTCCCCCTAAATTCCATACAAGGCCCTTCAGGTCTGGTATGGATATTAAGGGGAACCCCAGCCAAAATTGAAAAAAAAAATTGACGTGGGGTTCCCCCTAAATTCCATACCAGACCCTTCAGGTCTGGTATGGATTTTAAGGGGAACCCCGCGCCAAAAAAAAAAAAAAAAACCGGCGTGGGGTCCCCCTAAAAATCCATACCAGACCCTTATCCGAGCACGCAACCTGGCAGGCCGCAGGAAAAGAGGGGGGGACGAGAGTGCGGCCCCCCCCCCCTCCTGAACCGTACCAGGCCACATGCCCTCAACATTGGGAGGGTGCTTTGGGGTAGCCCCCCAAAACACCTTGTCCCCATGTTGATGAGGACAAGGGCCTCATCCTCACAACCCTGGCCGGTGGTTGTGAGGGTCTGCGGGCGGGGGCTTATCGGAATCTGGAAGCCCCCTTTAACAAGGGGACCCCCAGATCCCGGCCCCCCCCCTGTGTGAAATGGTAAGGGGGTACTTACCCCTACCATTTCACTAAAAAACTGTCAAAAATGTTAAAAATGACAAGAGACAGTTTTTGACAATTCCTTTATTTAAATGCTTCTTCTTTCTTCTTTCTTCCTTCATCTTCTTCTGGTTCTTCTGGCTCTTCTGGTTCTTCCTCCGGCGTTCTCGTCCAGCATCTTCTCCGCGGCGTCTTCTATCTTCTTCTCCTCGGGCCGCTCCGCACCCATGGCATGAGGGGAGGCTCCCGCTCTTCTCTTCATCTTCTTCTCTTCTTCATCTTCTTCTTCATCTTCTTCTTCTTCTTCTTCTTCCTTCTTCTCTTCTTCCTGTCTTCTCCGGGCCGCTCCGCAGCCATGCTGGCATGGTGGGAGGCTCCCGCTGTGTGACGGCGTCTCTTCGTCTGACGGTTCTTAAATAACGGGGGGCGGGGCCATCCGGTGACCCCGCCCCCCTCTGACGCACGGTGACTTGAGGGACTTCCCTGTGACGTCACGGGGAATGCCACAGGGAAGTCCCGTCATGTCACCGTGCGTCAGAGGGGGGCGGGGCCACCGGGTGGCCCCGCCCCCCGTTATTTAAGAACCGTCAGACGAAGAGACGCCGTCACACAGCGGGAGCCTCCCTCCATGCCACAGCATGGCTGCGGAGCGGCCCGCAGAAGACAGGAAGAAGAGAAGAAGAGAAGAAGAGAAGAAGGAAGAAGAAGAAGAAGATGAAGAAGAAGATGAAGAAGAGAAGAAGATGAAGAGAAGAGCGGGAGCCTCCCCTCATGCCATGGGTGCGGAGCGGCCCGAGGAGAAGAAGATAGAAGACGCCGCGGAGAAGATGCTGGACGAGAACGCCGGAGGAAGAACCAGAAGAGCCAGAAGAACCAGAAGAAGATGAAGGAAGAAAGAAGAAAGAAGAAGCATTTAAATAAAGGAATTGTCAAAAACTGTCTCTTGTCATTTTTAACATTTTTGACAGTTTTTTAGTGAAATGGTAGGGGTAAGTACCCCCTTACCATTTCACACAGGGGGGGGGCCGGGATCTGGGGGTCCCCTTGTTAAAGGGGGCTTCCAGATTCCGATAAGCCCCCCGCCCGCAGACCCTCACAACCACCGGCCAGGGTTGTGAGGATGAGGCCCTTGTCCTCATCAACATGGGGACAAGGTGTTTTGGGGGGCTACCCCAAAGCACCCTCCCAATGTTGAGGGCATGTGGCCTGGTACGGTTCAGGAGGGGGGGGGGGCCGCACTCTCGTCCCCCCCTCTTTTCCTGCGGCCTGCCAGGTTGCGTGCTCGGATAAGGGTCTGGTATGGACTTTTAGGGGGACCCCACGCCGTTTTTTTTTTTTTTTTTTGGCGCGGGGTTCCCCTTAAAATCCATACCAGACCTGAAGGGTCTGGTATGGAATTTAGGGGGAACCCCACGTCAATTTTTTTTTTCAATTTTGGCTGGGGTTCCCCTTAATATTCATACCAGACCTGAAGGGCCTTGTATGGAATTTAGGGGGACCCCCACATCATTTTTTTTTTTTTATTTTGGTTCGGGGTTCCCCTGTGGGGAATTCCCATGCCGTTTTTATCAATGAACTTCTATGTGTATTGTCGGCAATGCAATAGCCGCGGCTAGTTTTAAATGAGTTTTTTCCTTCCAAATGTCATTTTGCTGTCAGACTGTTCTAAACACGGGAAACATGCGCCCCTTTACAGGCATACTATAGACACCCCCCAGGTACGAAATTTAAAGGGATATTACACTTTTATTGTTTGACTTTAAGCATTAATAAAATCACTGCTCCTGAAAAAACGTCCGTTTTTAAAACTTTTTTTTGCATTGATCCATGTCCCCTGGGGCAGGACCCGGGTCCCCAAACACTTTTTATGACAATAACTTGCATATTAGCCTTTAAAATTAGCACTTTTGATTATTCATGTTCGTGTCCCATAGACTTTAACGGCGTTCGCGTGTTCGAACGAATTTTTTTCCTGTTCGCATGTTCTGGTGCGAACCGAACAGGGGGGTGTTCGGCTCATCCCTATACAAGACTGGTAATTCTACTCTCGAACCCTGCCAAAATCTATATAACAACAAACAGAAAGTCTAAACTCCCCAAACAACAGGAAATATAAAAAAAAAAACAATTTATACCTTCACCACAGAAAGTGTAATTGGCTAAAGCAGAAACAGTAAAATTAGTCATCTGATCAGAAATCACTCACATACACACATTGCGCACGCACACACAGAAAAGAGGAAGTGCACGTAGATGTCTGGACAATTCTAACAATACAGCGCTGACTCACAATATCTCTTCTCTTGTAAAAAAACTTTTTTTCTCTACCTAGGCAGAGGACTCAGTTCTAGTTACTTTGGCCTGGTAATGATGGCCCTGTCTTCAGCACCCCAGAGATTCCCTCTACAAAATCCTACTGGGGTCACCAGTACTCTTCTTATTCCCTCTTAATTAATGTTATTAAACCAAAAAAGAACACAAAGAAAAATAACTTGACTAATACTATCACTATCATACATAGGAAAAATCACCACAATACAAAGACCACAAGATAACACTATTTCCCCTAGAATCATAAACCAAAGAAAAAGTTCCTTACCTTACTCGGAGCGGGAGGACAAGATCTACGGGTAACAGGTCTGGACCTGCGATTGGCCCCTGTTTACAGTCAATCCGACCGGGGGTCTTTTATTGGTGAATATTTTCAAATTACTCACCGATCTACCGGAGGTCCATGGACAATGGCACCCAATGGTCAGATTCCAAACTAGCCCCCACGATGTCAGGAAAATCTCTTGGTCACCTTAGATCAATCAAGACTCCCGGTCCGTAGCAAGGAAGAAGCTGTATTCCTAGGTATCGATACATATGGGTGAGGTCCTTACATGCATAAATTTAAGCGAGGAGTCGCACCCAGTGACCACAGACTTAGCATTAAATAGTAGTAAAAAGAGGAAGTTACAAGAGTCATAAGACTCTGAGCGTATGCTGGCAGCTCATTGGACTTAACTTTATTGTCTGCGCCAGCAAACCTTACAATCTTAGAATATTACCATATATAGTTATAGGAAAGAAAAACGCTTATGTTTGTGAAGGATATAATCGCCATCATGCAATACTTCTTAAGTGTACTTAATTAAGCCTATAAGATATGGAGAACAGGCACAAACAGTTATTTGATAATTCCAACACTCTGTTATTGACTTTCCTGTTTTATTTTCTCCTTTTTTACCACTTTCAATCTACAATGGAAGAATTGATGGCATCTCTCTGGAACCTGTCAACCATTTCTATCCACTCAACAAGTCTCCTCGCATCTATTCAAGTCACTCCATACCACCGCTTACAGGTACGCTTTTCTATTCGCACTTATCATCGGCTTTCAAACTACCCTTGTATAGCATTTTTCTCTCCTTAGAAGATGGTGCTTAAGTTTGTTTCTATGAATGTCATGGCCCCAATAGCCCTTTCAAAAGACAGGCTATGTGGGAAGAGCAAATACTTTGAAAAGCAATGTTCTGTGCATACAAGAGACACATTTTGCGCAACAAAAACAGCCTAAATGCACAAACAAACTATTTCCTCAGATATTCACAGCCTCTTGGCCTGCCAAAAAATGCAGAGTACTAATCACTATAAATCACTCTGTTGCTTTACAACTACATGATGTTATAAAAGACGAAGTGGGGAGGTATATAAAACTTATCTGTGACCTGTGTGTGAACAATGTCACCTATTCTCTTGTCAAAGTCGATAAGCTTAAGAAAGGCTTTTTGCTATACTGTACTGTGTTGACTTTAATGCCGCGTACACATGGTCGGAATTTCCGACAACAAATGTTTGATGAGCTTGTTGTCGGAAATTCCGACTATGTGTAGGCTCCATCGGACATTTTCTGTCGGAATTTCCGACAACAAAAATTTGAGAGCTGGATCTCAAATTTTCTGACAACAAAATCCGTTGTCAGAAATTCCGAGCATGTGTAGACAATTCCGACGCACTAAATTTCTCGCATGCTCGGAATCAAGCAGAAGAGCCGCACTGGTTATTGAACTTCATTTTTCTTGGCTCGTCGTACGTCTTGTACGTCACCGTGTTCTTGACGTTCGGAATTTCTGACAGCATTTGTGTGACCGTGTGTATGCAAGACAAGTTCCAACATCCGTCGGAAAAAAATCCAGGATTTTGTTGTCGGAATGTCCGATCGTGTGTACGCGGAATAACTGTGTGGTCAACAAACAGCTGGATTGCTCCTTCCCCCATCACTCCACACGAAATGAACTACAACCCTTTTTGCATTCTTCTGATTTATACGATATGTGGCGTTGTGCCAATTCCGATGAAAAGGACTTCACTTACTAATCAGATCCTCAAAAATCATACTCAAGAATAGATTTATTTGTATCTGAACTGCCATTTTTGCAAAATGTTTTATTGGTTACCATTCACTCTATCACATGGTCTGACCATGCTCCGGTCTCACTGCTTATCAAAGAACATCACAATGCGGCACCGGTACATTTGTGGCGCAATAATATGGCTATATTGAAAAATTCTTCATACCGAGACCGACTGCATGGTCAGATCAATGATTTCTTCTTATGCAACGATATACCAGAGACAAATGTTTTTTTCTTTGTGGCGCACCCATAAAGCGTACAGTAGAGGTTTGTTACTCCAGGCAGCTTCAAGGGAAAAGAGGTGGAAGATGCAGGCACTATCTACACTATTAGCTAAACTCAAATCTCTTAAAGTACAACATAAATCCGACCCTACCCCTCTAATACAATCCGCACTATTTCACTGCAGACAAGATATTAGACTGCTTTTGATTTCTGACCACCAGACTTACCTACAGAAACTCAGGGCAACTTACTATACTCAGGGAAACAAAGCTGGTAAATTTTTAGTTACCTATATATGTAAAAAAACAGCAAAATTATCCCATATAATTGACCCTAGCAGGGCCAAACCTGTACAGCACCCTACAGACATAGCCAACGCATTTTTGCAATTACTACAAAGGCTTATATAATTTAAAATCAGACCCCTCAACACCTCAGCTTACTAATATTGATATTAATACATTTTTCTGGTCTTTTAAACTACCATCTGTAGATGACGTCATGTTGCAGTCTTTGAATTCTGATATTTCAGAAAAAAAATTTTTTCAGGCCATTCAGTTCCTCCCAACAAGTCCCCAGGAGCAGACGGCTTTTCGGCAGAGTACTATAAGGTTATTAAGACCATACTGTGCCATATATGCATAAACTTTTTAACAAAGCAATTCCCTCTGCCTCTTTTCCTGAAGAGATGCTCCAGGCTGTTATATTGGCTCTTCCAAAGCCAGGAAAGAAGCCGGATACCCCCCAGAACTTTCAGTCTATATCCCTCCTCAATAATGATTTAAAAATCCAGGCTAGCAGAAATAACCCTCATTTAATAAAAGCAGACCAGATAGGCTTTGTGAATGGAAGGCAAGGTCCATATGGTACCCGTAGGATGTATGACCTTCTCAAAATTGTCGATACTTGAAAAGTGCCAACAGTGTTCCCAACACTAGATGCTGAAAAAGCATTCGATCGGGATAACTGGGAGTACGTAAGAGTGACACTCAAATTTGGATTTTTAGGACCTATCTATTCAGCAATTTCAGTGCTGTATACAATGCCGACCGCATGTGTATATACCTCCAATGCTATGTCCAATAAATTTCATATTACTAATGGTACCCGTCAGGGGTGCCCACTATCCCCTTTGATCTTTTCATTGGTGATGGAACCCCTGGCAGAGGCCATTAGTAGGGAAAATCTTATTAAGGGCATTCGAGTAGCTTATAGGGACCACAAAATAGGCCTATTCGTGGATGATGTGGTATTAACCCTAACATCCCCGGTTACCTCCCTGGATAAGGTACAATGAATACTGAATTCTTTTGGGTCTGTGTCGTACTACAAGCTTAATGTTACCAAATACTCTATCTTACCTATGTATTTACCTACCTCTATCTTAAATAAGTTAAAATGACAATTCCCATTCCAGTGGGCTACAAAAAATCTTCAATACCTAGGGGTCACCCTTCCTTTCCCTACTGCTGTTACCTATGAGAATAACTATTCTACCCTATTAACCACTTAAGGCTCGCCTCACGCCGATGTACGTCGGCAAGGTGGCACGGGCAGGCAGAATCACCCCCCTCGATGCCCGAGGCGGTCCGCTTCTGACCAGCGGCGATCAGAGATGAGGGGGAGACCATCCGTTCGTGGCCGCTGGCCAATCAAATCATTCCTTTGCTGCTGTATGCTAAACAGCAGCAAAGGAAATTATGTCATCTCTCCTCGGCTCGGTATTTTCCGTTCCGGCGCCGAGGAGAGAAGACTTCAATGTGAGTGCACAACACACACACACACACAGTAGAACATGCCAGGCACACAAAACACCCCCCTTTACCCCCCGACCCCCCCCCCCCCATCACACTGACACCAAGCAGTTTTTTTATTTTTATTTTTTCTGATTACTGCATGGTGTCAGTTTGTGACAGTTACTGTGTTAGGGCAGTTACTGTTAGCCCCCTTTAGGTCTAGGATACCCCCCAACCCCCCTAATAAAGTTTTAACCCCTTGATCACCCCCTGTCGCCAGTGTCACTAAGCGATCATTTTTCTGATCCCTGTATTAGTGTCACTGGTGACGCTAGTTAGGGAGGTAAATATTTAGGTTCGCCGTCAGCGTTTTATAGCGACAGGGACCCCCATATACTACCTAATAAATGTTTTAACCCCTTGATTGCCCCTAGTTAACCCTTTCACCACTGATCACCGTATAACTGTTACGGGTGACGCTGGTTAGTTCGTTTATTTTTTATAGTGTCAGGGCACCCGCCGTTTATTACCAAATAAAGGTTTAGCCCCCTGATCGCCCAGCGGTGATATGCGTCGCCCCAGGCAGCGTCAGATTAGCGCCAGTACCGCTAACACCCACGCTTGCAGCATACGCCTCCCTTAGTGGTATAGTATCTGAACGGATCAATATCTGATCCGATCAGATCTATACTAGCGTCCCCAGCAGTTTAGGGTTCCCAAAAACGCAGTGTTGACGGGATCAGCCCAGATATCTGCTAGCACCTGCGTTTTGCCCCTCCGCCCGGCCCAGCCCACCCAAGTGCAGTATCGATCAATCACTATCACTTACAAAACACTAAACGCATAACTGCAGCGTTCGCAGAGTCAGGTCTGATCTCTGCGATCGCTAACAGTTTTTTGGTAGCATTTTGGTGAACTGGCAAGCACCAGCCCCAGGCAGCATCAGGTTAGCGCCAGTACCGCTAACACCCACGCACGTACCGTACACCTCCCTTAGTGGTATAGTATCTGATCGGATCAATATCTGATCCGATCAGATCTATACTAGCGTCCCCAGCAGTTTAGGGTTCCCAAAAACGCAGTGTTAGTGGGATCAGCCCAGATACCTGCTAGCACCTGCGTTTTGCCCCTCCGCCCAGCCCACCCAAGTGCAGTATCGATCGATCACTGTCACTTACAAAACACTAAACACATAACCTCAGCGATCGCAGAGTCAGGCCTGATCCCTGTGATCGCTAACAGTTTTTTTGGTAGCGTTTTAGTGAACTGGCAAGCACCAGCCCCAGGCAGTGTCAGGTTAGCGCCAGTACCGCTAACACCCACGCACGCAGCATACGCCTCCCTTAGTGGTACAGTATCTGAACGGATCAATATCTGATCCGATCAAATCTATACTAGTGTCCCCAGCAGTTTAGGGTTCCCAAAAACGCAGTGTTAGCGGGATCAGCCCAGATACCTGCTAGCACCTGCGTTTTGCCCCTCCGCCCGGCCCAGCCCACCCAAGTGCAGTATCGATCGATCACTGTCACTTAAAAAACACTAAACGCATAACTGCAGCGTTCGCAGAGTCAGGCCTGATCCCTGCGATCGCTAACAGTTTTTTTGGTAGCGTTTTAGTGAACTGGCAAGCACCAGCCCCAGGCAGTGTCAGGTTAGCGCCAGTACCGCTAACACCCACGCACGCAGCATACGCCTCCCTTAGTGGAACAGTATCTGAACGGATCAATATCTGATCCGATCAAATCTATACTAGCGTCCCCAGCAGTTTAGGGTTCCCAAAAACGCAGTGTTAGCGGGATCAGCCCAGATACCTGCTAGCACCTGCGTTTTGCCCCTCCGCCCGGCCCAGCCCACCCAAGTGCAGTATCGATCGATCACTGTCACTTAAAAAACACTAAACGCATAACTGCAGCGTTCGCAGAGTCAGGCCTGATCCCTGCGATCGCTAACAGTTTTTTTGGTAGCGTTTTGGTGAACTGGCAAGCGCCAGCGGCCTAGTACACCCCGGTTGTAGTCAAACCAGCACTGCAGTAACACTTGGTGACGTGGCGAGTTCCATAAGTGCAGTTCAAGCTGGTGAGGTGGCAAGCACAAGTAGTGTCCCGCTGCCACCAAGAAGAAGACAAACACAGGCCCGTCGTGCCCTAAGTGCCCTTCCTGCTGCATTCGCCAATCCTAATTGGAAACCCACCACTTCTGCAGCCCCGTACTTCCCCCATTCACATCCCCAACCAAATGCAGTCGGCTGCATGAGAGGCATTTTTTTTATGTCCTCCCGAGTACCCCTACCCGACGAAACCCCCCAAAAAAGATGTCGTGTCTGCAGCAAGCGCGGATATAGGCGTGATACCCGCTATTATTGTCCCTCCTGTCCTGACAATCCTGGTCTTTGCATTGGTGAATGTTTTGAACGCTACCATTCACTAGTTGAGTATTAGCGTAGGGTACAGCATTGCACAGACTAGGCACACTTTCACAGGGTCTCCCAAGATGCCATCGCATTTTGAGAGACCCGAACCTGGAACCGGTAACAGTTATAAAAGTTAGTTACAAAAAAAGTGTAAAACAAAAAAAATAGTTGTCGTTTTATGTTTTATTGTTATTATGTTTTATCATGTTTGCTTTTCAGGTATGCAATTTTTTATACTTTACCTTTACCTCTCAGCTATTTGCTGAGAGGTATAGTGAGTATTTTTCAGATCTCACTTTTTGTCACAAAGTTTTGAAAATTGAAAAAAGAAAAAAAAATGTTTTTTCTTGTCTTTCTTCATTTTCAAAAACAAATGAGAGCTGCAAAATACTCACCATGCCTCTCAGCAAATAGCTTGGGGTGTGTACTTTCCAAAATTGGGTCATTTGGGGGGGGGGGGGTTGTGCCACCTGGGCATTCCATGGCCTCCGAAACTGTGATAGGCAGTGAAGAGTGAAATCAAAAATTTACACCCTTAGAAATCCTGAAGGCGGTGATTGGTTTTCGGGGCCCCGTATGCGGCTAGGCTCCCAAAAAGTCCCACACATGTGGTATCCCCATACTCAGGAGAAGCAGCTAAATGTATTTTGGGGTGCAATTCCACATATGCCCATGGCCTGTGTGAGCAATATATCATTTAGTGACAACTTTGTGCAAAAAAAAAAAAAAATTGTCACTTTCCCGCAACTTGTGTCAAAATATAAAATATTCCATGGACTCAACATGCCTCTCAGCCAGTAGCTTGTGGTGTCTACTTTCTAAAATGGGGTCATTTGGGGGGGTTTGTGCCATCTGGGCATTTTATGGCCTTCAAAACTGTGATAGGTAGTGAGGAGTGAAATCAAAAATTTACGCCCTTAGAAATCCTGAAGGCGGTGATTGGTTTTCGGGGCCCCGTATGCGGCTAGGCTCCCAAAAAGTCCCACACATGTGGTATCCCTGTACTCAGGAGAAGCAGCTGAATGTATTTTGGTGTGCAATTCCACATAGGCCCATGGCCTGTGTGAGCAATATATCATTTAGTGACAACTTTTTGTAAATATTTTTTTTTTTGTCATTATTCAATCACTTGACAAAAAAAAAAAAATATTCAATGGGTTCAACATGCCTCTCAGCAATTTCCTTGGAGTGTCTACTTTCCAAAATGGGGTCATTTGGGGGGGGTTTGTGCTGCCCTGCCATTTTAGTACCTCAAGAAATGACATAGGCAGTCATAAACTAAAAGCTGTGTAAATTCCAGAAATTGTACCCTAGTTTGTAGACGCTATAACTTTTGCGCAAACCAATAAATATACGCTTATTGACTTTTTTTTTACCAAAGACATGTGGTCGAATACATTTTGGCCTAAATGTACGACTAAAATTGAGTTTATTGGATTTTTTTTATAACAAACAGTAGAAAATATCATTTTTTTTCAAAATTTTCGGTCTTTTTCCATTTATAGCGCAAAAAATAAAAACTGCAGAGGTGATCAAATACCATCAAAAGTAAGCTCTATTTGTGGGAAGAAAAGGACGCAAATTTCGTTTGGGTACAGCATTGCATGACCGCGCAATTAGCAGTTAAAGCGACGCAGTGCCAAATTGGAAAAAGTCCTCTGGTCCTTAGGCAGCATAATGGTCCGGGGCTGAAGTTGTTAAACACAGTTAAAAAAGATTTAGCATACATTTCCACCATGAACTTACCTGGCCAGGAAAAAATAGTAGCTTTAAAAATTACACTTCTACCAAAAATAATTTACTACTTTCACATTATTCCCACTCATATGCCTACCCGAATCCATTTTCCTCACGGTTGAAAAAATGTTTCGGAAATTTCTATGGAATGGCAAAGTGGCTAGGCTTTCCTATCCTATTTTAATGAAACAAAGACAGAAGGGAGGTGCAGGGTTTCCCAATCTACACAAATACAACCACGCAGCTCTCCTGGATCAGATAAAGTTTTGGTTTGACCAAGAGACTGATAAACTGTGGGTACATATAGAAAGAGCAAAAGTATCACAAAGAGATCTACCTTCACTTTTACTAGCAGCATTTACTGGAAGACCATTATTTTACCCTACATTCCCTTCAATACTGTAGATGCTTCATTGATTGCCTGGGGCATGCTACATGTACTCAGGGTACACCTCTACTCCAGAAAGATCTCCCACTGGGAGCTTATGAATATCTTATCCCCTCCATGAGAGTAACCAGAGGATCCCTCAAAAAAGAAATCACATATGAAAAGCTTATCTCGCAACGTTCTCCTATTGTATTTTACCTAGAAATTCAACAACACCACTACCATATGAAAAATCCAGACTGCCACTGCGCTTTACAAGCAGATACATGGGAATACTTATCTACTTCATTCCACAAACCTAAAGGTCTCTTATGGTTTTACCTTAAGCTACAAAACAATCATATCCCCACAAAAACTTCCAGTATGTTGAGAAAAGGACCTTAATACTACTTATACTCTATCTGAGTGGAATAAGGCAATTTTGTCTAGCTATAAATACTCTCATTGTCAGTGGCGGCTGGTGGTTTTTTTGATTGGGGGGGCGGCAAACAACCACCCCCCACGCGTCACCTCAAACTCCCCCTGCTGTCTGTCGGTCCACTGGCGCTTACCCCATCGGCAGGTACATCAGGGATTGTCAGGCACATGGCTCTAATCAGGTGCTTCAAAAAAACATCCCAGCCGCTGTAATTCACACACCGGTGCCCTGAAAGAGGCTGGACGCACGAATAGGGGGTGGCCGCGGTGGCCATGGATAGATTTATGCTATGCATGAATCTATCTATTAACCATATAGGGGGGGGTGGCGTAAATAGAGGGGGCGGTGCCCGTGCACCCTTAATGGAAGGGCCACCCCTGCTCATTGTACCAATCACTGGGACTTAGCCCTGAAACTCCTACATAGGAGTTACTTGATCCCTGTAAGATTATCACATATTTTTAAATACTCTCCCAACCTGCTGGAGGGACTGTGGCTCCAAGGGAACATTACTCCACCTAATGTGGGAATGCAAATGTTTGAGGAGTTTCTGGAACTCAATATTCTCCTGATAGTGTCTGTTATTGGAGCTATCCCCCCCTCCTAAACCTGCTTTAGCCCTACTTAACCTTGGTATTGAGGGCATACCTACACAACATAAACTGCCATCTAGTTCAACCCATGATGTGTGTGTGTGTATGTGTTTTTTTCAATAGTACATTGTATAGCCCTGTATGTTGTGGTCGTTAAGGTGCCCATCTAATAGTTTTTTTAAACTATTGATGCTCCCTGCTGATACCACTGCTTGTGGAAGAAAATTCCACATCCTTACTGCTCTGACAGTAAAGAACCCTCTACGCAGTTTAAGGTAAAACCACTTCTCTTCCAATTTTAGTGAATGGCCACGTGTCTTTTTAAATTTCCTTTCACTAAAAAGTTTTTTCCTATGCTAGGGTCACCAGTACGATATTTGTACATTCATATCATATCCCTCTCAAGCGTCTCTTCTCTAGAGTGAAAAAAGTTCAATGCTTGTAGTCTTTCCCCATAGTCCTCCAGTCCCTTTATTAGCTTTGTTGCCCTTCTCCGGACTCTCTCCAGTTTCTGCACATCCTTCCTGAGGACTGGTGCCCAGAACTGGACAGCATACTCAAGATGTGGCCGAACCAGAATCTTGTAGAGTTGGTGAATTATCATTTTATTGCTGGAGTGAATCCCCTTTTTAATGCATGCCAATATTCTGTTGACATGCAGCTTGGCCTTGCATGCCAGCAGCTTGGCATTGCATGCCTCAGCTGAGCCTGTCATCTACTAGGGCCCCCAGGTCCTTTTCCATCCTAGATTCCCCCAGAGGTTCTCCCCCAAGTGAGTAGCTTGCACTCGTATTTTTGGCACCCAAATGCATTACCTGCACCCAAATGCAAATACTTCGTCCACTCCTCTTCCCTTCTCCGTCGGGGTCCCCCAAGGTTCTGTTCTTTGACCTCTTTTATTTTCAATCTACGCCTCTTCCCTGAGTCAGCTAATAGCCTCTAACGGCTTTCAATATCATTTCTATGCTGATGACACAAAAATCTATCTCTCCACCCCTCAACTCACTCCATCAGTCTCCTCACGCATCACTAACTTACTAAAAGACATATCTGTATGGATGTCACACCACTTCCTCAAACTCAACTTGTCCAAAACGGAGCTTATAATATTTCCTCCCCCACGTGCCTCTTCTCCTGACTTATCTGTCAAGAGCAATGGCACAACCATCCACCCATCCCCACATGTCAGTGTGCTAGGTGTTATCCTGGACTCTGAACTCTCCTTTCGGCAACATCTCCAAACTACGTCCCTTTCTAACCAAGGAAACCACAAAGCTCCTGATTCACTCCCTGGTTATCTCTCGCCTTGACTACTGCAACTCCCTCCTCATTGGCTTAACTTTAAATAGACTATCCCCCCTTCAGTCCATCATGAATGCTGCTGCCAGACTCATCCACCTTACAAACCGCAGTGTCTGCTATCCCTCTCTGCCAATCACTCCATTGGCTGCCACTTGCCCAATAAATTAAATTCAAAATACTAACATTAAGTTAAAAAGCCATCCACAACTCTGCCCCCAGCTACATCACTAGCCTAGTCTCAAATACCAACCTAATAGCCCTCTTCGTTCCTCCCAAGACCTCCTGCTCTCTAGCTCCCTCATCATCTCCTCCCATATCCGCCTCCAGGAATTCTCCCGAGCCTCGCCCATCCTCTGGAATTCGCTACCCCAATCTGTCAGACTGTCTCCAAATTTATCCACTTTTAGGCGATCCCTGAAAACTTTCCTCTTCAGCGAAGCCTATCTTCCTATCCTGCCTCCATCTAACAACTGCACAATTTTCTCCATTAGCTCATCCCCCACAGCTATTACCCTTTTGTATAACTTGACCCTCCCTCCTAGATTGTAAGCTCTAACGAGCAGGGCCCTCTGATTCCCCCTTTTTTTTAATTGTATTGTAATTGTACTGTCTGCCCTAATGTTGTAAAGTGCTGCGTAAACTGTCGGCGCTATATAAATCCTGTATAATAATAATTACCTTACATTTTTCAACATTTAACCTCATTTGCCATGTAGTTACCCACCCCATTATTTTGTTTCGTTCTTCTTGCAAGGTTTCCACATCCTGCGTGGAAGTTATTGCCCTGCTTAGCTTTGTATCGTATGCAAATACTGAGATTGAGCTGTTTATTACATCCTCTAGATCGTTTATGAATAAATTAAACAGGATTGGTCCCAGGACAGATCCTTGGTGGACCCCACTTTCCACACAAGACCATTCTGAGTACTCGCCATTTATGACAACCCTTTGGACTGTAGCCAGTTTCCAATCCAGGTACTCACCCTGTGGTCCATGCCGACAGACCTTAGTTTGTTAGTTTGTACAGTAAACATGTTGATGGTGACACCCCAAAGTGCATGTGTGTTTAAGCTTTGGGGTGCATGCCCCAATGCAATAGGCTGCGCACATCTATGTTTTGGTATTATGGATATACTACCACTAATGCCCTCAATAATACCCTCTGACCTTCGCTCACTGCCGGCTATCGCTTCCTCTGATCCATCTCCCCCACCACCTAGTCACTTGCTTACAGCCACCTAAACCTCCCTCCTACCCAGACCAGTTTTCAGCTTTTAGCGCTGTCACTCTTTGAATGATAATTGCGCGGTCATACAACACTGTACTCAAATTAAATTTTTATCATTTTTTCCCCACAAATAGAGCTTTCTTTTGGTGGTATTTAATCATCTCTGGGTTTTTTATTACTTGTTAAAAAAAATAAAAAAATAAACGATTTAAAAAAAAAATACAAAACCGTTTTATATTTTGTTGATAAATTTTGCAAACAGGTAATTTTTCTCCTTCATTGATGTACGCTGATGAGGCTACACTGATGGGCACTGATAGGCTGCACTGATGGGCACCGATAGGCTGCATTGATGGGCACTGATAAGGCGACACTGATGGGCACTGATAAGGCGGCACTGATGGCCACTAATAGGCGGCACTGGTGGGCACTGATGAGGTGGCACTGGTGGGCACTGATAGGTGGAATTGGTGGGCACTGATGGATGGCACTGATGGGCAGCACTGAAGGGCATTGATAGGTGGCACTGAAGGGCACTAATAGGTCGCATTGATAGCTGGCACTGGTGTTCACTGATGGGTGGCAGTGATGGGTGGCAGTGATGGGCACTGGTAGGTGACACTGATAGGCAGCACTGCTAGGTGGCACTAATGAGGCACTGATTGGCACCACTAGTGGGCATTGATAGGTGGCACTTGTGGGCCCTGATAGGTGGCACTGATTGCTGGCACTTACGTACTGTGGGCACTGATTTGTGGCACTGTGGGCACTGATTCGTGGCACTGGCAGGTAGTACTGGTGGGCACATATGAGGCTCTTCCTCTTCGGGACCGATGTCCCTTCAAACAGAAGCCGGTGATCGGCTTTTTTTCTCCGCACGATGTCAGCGTGAGAAGAAAAAAAAAAACGATTACTGATCTTCTGTTTACATCATGTGATCAGCTGTCATTGGCTGACAGCTGATCACGTGGTAAGGGGCCGAGATCCACCCCTTACTCGGATCTGTGATCACCCGATTCTCATTGACTCGGGTGATCACAGCGAGCGCCCTTCAGGGGGGTGTGGCGAGCCTGCAAAGGGGAGAATGTCAATAGACGTACTCCCGGCAAAGCAGATCCGCGCTGCAGCCGTCATTCGGCTATAGTGCGGATCTGAAGCAGTTAAAAGTCCCTCTAACTTTTTGGCCATCCTCTCTCCAAGCAAAGCTGCACCCAAAACCCTCTTCCTGCACCAGTTTATCAGCCACTTGTTCAGCTCCCTAATCTCCTGCTTTCCTCTCTTATGTGGCTCGAGGCACATGCAGTGTTTTTGAGAATACCACCTTGGAGGTCCTTTTCTTCAATAGAGCTCCTAAGCCCCTAATTTTTTTTAGGACACTCCACCATCCTCTAACATTGTCATTGGTACCAATGTGTATCATGACAGCTGGGTCCTCCCCAGCCCCGCCCAGCAATTTGTCCATCCAATCCACGATATGCCAAACCAGAGCACTCAGTAAACAACATACCGTTCAGTGATCAAAGTCTTTGTGACAGATTGCCCTATCTGTCCTTCTAATACGGAATCCTCTACCACCAGAATCTGTCTATCCTTACCCTTGCTCCTGTCCTCACTGGAGGTGTTGCCCCCCTGGCAGCTAGGGGAGGTGTTCTAATCCAGTAATACCTCTCCTTGACTGTCCTCCCCAACATCACATAACCGGGCATTTTTTTGGGATGCACCAGCTCAGGTCTGGTCTTCCTAATGCTTTTCGCTCTACCCCACCTAACTGTCACTCAAGTACTCTGTTCTGCGCCTCCACCAAAAAAAATGTGAAGTCAGCAGCTACAAATACTATAGTTGCTGACTTTTAATATAAGGACACTTACCTATCCAGGGATCCAGCGATGTCCTCACCCGAGCCGATTCATCAATTGACTTTGGGTGCAGGCACTGGCATCTTGACTAAGGGAAACCAGAAGTGAAGCCTTGTGGCTTCACAACCGGCTTCCAACTGCGCATACACGAGCTGAGCTGCATTTTGTGAATGGTCCCACATTCTTCTGGGACCTGTAATGTATCCCAGAAGACTGCGGGGGAAGGAGGGGAGGCTGAACTTTTAGCTCAGATCATCATGGCAAACCAGTAACCTGCTCCCCCTCCTCCCCAAAGTGGCAAATGTGGCAGTGGAGTGGAGCTCTGTTCCTGTGTTGTGGGGTATCCCTTCCTTCCAATCAGCTCTTACAGCTCTCCTCACCTAAGCTCTCCGCCGCCTTCTTTTCAGAGCTGAGAGATCCTGTGTAAATTCTACACTATAAATGGATGTAAGGGAAAGACAACTATAGATAAACAGGTACAGGTACAACTTATGTAGGAGGATTTGTATCTTACTTGTCTGCTCACTGTCTCCTCCAGCACTATAAACTCAGCTCAGCTTACAGTGCCACGCCGGTCTCTGAGTCTAAGGATTATGGCTTCTTGTGCATGTGCAAGAGTGAGGTCATCCTCCGCCAGCCAATGATGAGGCCCCAAGACCAGAACTCAGACGAAGATGCCGGCACAGGACCCTTAGACAGGTAAGTGAGAAGACTTTAGTTCCGCTTTAAATTTGGAAGGAAACTGCCACTCTTGCCCACTGCTTCCCCATTTACAGTGGCCAGAGAATTTCCCTTCTTACAGCTGTATGGACACAAAGGGGTGGGAATGCTCATAATATTATTAACCTAATATGGCCACATAGCCATGTGCGGCAGCGGTCTACTCCTTGTGGCTTCGAGCCAAACCTAAGCTCACCTCTAATGTACTGTAAACAAACTGTTAGACCCCTTTAACGCTAAGGCAGTTTTCAGGTGCTAATAATAGCCTTTGAAAAGTGCATGGAAACTGCCTCCCATTCATTTGAACGAGTGCTTTCACACTCGGGCGGCGTGCTTGAGGGACATTAGAAAAAGTCCTGCAAGCAGCATGTTTGGGGAGGATTTGGAGCGCTGTAAAAAGCACTCCAAAAGTGCCCCTGCCCATGAATGAATGGGCAGCGCTTCCGAATCGCCTTAAAAGCAATTTGAAAGACACGTGACCTTAAAAAACCCGCCCCACTAGTGCCGCTAAAGAAAAAACTTTCGGACCTGAATCGCACCTGAACCGGTGTACAGGAACGCACTGGACCTCAGACACAAACCTGCGGCCGCACATGTGTGAACCTGGCCTAAAATTAGTTGTAAACGCTCAAAGTATTTCTTCTTTATGCATTGTATGTAGGTAAAAAAAACTTCTGTGTTCAGCAACGCCCCCAGCCCTCCCAAAAACGTACCTGAGCTCCATTCCAACCCAGAGATGTGCAGGAGAGACTTGTCTCGCCCTTTTCATTGGCTGAGACAGCAGTGGAAGCCATTGGCTCCCACTACTCTCAATCACAGCCAGCGAGTCAATGAGGAGAGAGCAGGGCCGAGCTCCATGTGTGAATGGACACACAAAGCAGCTGCCTGGGAACAAGCCTGCTCTGGTGCCCCCACAGCAAGCTGCTTGTTGTGGGGGCACTTGGCAGGAGCGCCAATTGCGTGGGACCCAAGAAGAGGAAGATCTGGGCTGCTCTTTGCAAAACCACTGCACAGAGCAGGTAAGTATAACATGTTTATTAAAAAAAGCCTTTAAGGTGGATATAAACTCAATGTCAACCTTTCTAGACTACTGCCATAGGGGTTATCTATAAGGATATACATGCCTCCTGCATGTATCTTTACCTGTCAAATGTCTCCCCTCTGTCTGTTATGGTGGGTCTGTTGTCTGGAGCTCGGTGGGTGGAGTCGTGATGTCAGTAGACTCCCCGCCCACCTCTACACTCCCTTTGTCAATATGCATTTTCTCCTGTGTATTTCTTACACTGAACTTGTGCTATGATCTCTAACATCCAGTGAAAAGACAGGAAAGTAACCACATGACTTCAGCATGCCAAATCATGCTGAGGGGTGGAACAGCCAATCCTTGCAGAGCTGCTGAAGAAAGGAGTGGGGGTGAGAATGAAAAAATAATGCATGTCTTAGGCAAGTGCGCAAGATATGTAAATTACCTGTCACTCACAGCAAAGGGGAGGATTTTACAAAGTTTTTCTCTGTTCTCTGTTCAGTTTATCTCATTAAACAATAAAAGAGGATTGCTCAGAGCTATATATGTTCATTAATTCTAATCTGCTCCTGGATGCACAAATATTATATAAACAAATCTGTCAATGACAGTGTTATTAAGGCCTTATGCTGGCCATGCACAGTTCAAACTTCATCTAATTCCTTGACAAATTGAAGATGCTGTGCAGACAATTAGCAGTCAGTGACTACAGCCACTGGTCGAGTTTTCTGAAAGCCGTGGTTGAATACAATAGCTTGCAGGGAGATTCTTCTATCTGCACTGTTTAGCATAAAGTATAGGCCTGGAGCTGAAGCGCAGCAGAGTAGGGCCTACATGATGAGGTTTTCCCTATAAGGCTATAGCAAGGTGGGGGTTGTTTAATAAATAGATACAGTTTGTAGGAGGGATAAGAATTAGGAGGAATATGATTAACAGCACCCCATTGGAGGAGAGCAGGGTGTGGCTGGGTGGTCCTAATGAGTTGCTAGGTGGGTGTTGGTCTTTCAGCATCACTTGGAATTTGGGACAGCAACTGACAAGATTCTTTGTGTCCTGCTTTGAACGATTTCTTAGGATGGAGGATCTTGAGAATATGCTGGCCACTATTCACGCAGCGGCGGTTGCCAATGGACCGCAATGGCTGCGTGATCAACTTGCTGGACTTTTGCGGGGGGTCGGGGTAGGTGAATGCTGTGCCTGCCCCTACACTTCCACGTGCTTGGAGGTCACAGCCTCCTGTGCGTTTGAGCCCTGAACTGACTCCGAGGGGGTGTCGCCACGCTGGGAGCCCAGTCATGAATCATTCAGCTTCCGCGGCCAAGAGAACGCCTTCTCAATCGGTTGGCGGGGCTAGGAGGAATCCCCTTCACAGGCGTGCCCCAGGGGGAAAACGTGGGTCCTCTACCCTATCCCACCCCCCTCTACAGATGTGCGAGACTGCTCGGCTGCCGCTGCGGGTGCTTTGCCCGCCGATAGAGCAGCCCTGCGTGGGAGAGGACGATCTCCCAGTGCCGGCCTGATGCCTGTGACGGCCGGGACTGCCGGTGGGAGAAGCGGAGGTACAAGGAGAGGAGCCGGCGCCGTGTCAACTCCACAGCGGACCAGCGCACTGCTTCTGTCAGCTTAGCACAGCAGAGAGCGCAGCGGGGGAGGAGGAACGTTCGGGAGAATGGAACGGCGGCCTCCGATGACATCATCGGCCAGCGCCTGTCACTGGGCAGGAGTTCGGGAGGCCGCGGGCTGCAGGAGGAGTGCGGTCGGAGGGAGAGCTGACGTCTTCCGAGGATGGTGGAGTGGAGGCGGCTGACGGATCGGTGAGGGGACCTGATGATTGGCTGCAGGGATCCAGAGCAACGGCTGCGCTGTCTGGGCGGCTTGGTAAGTACAACCCCTATATGTCTCATTTGTCACCTGTTGTGTTGTCTGGGTCTAATGTCAGTACAGGGATGGCTATACAGGGGCAGTCTCTGGAAAGGGGGGCTCTGTTGCAGGGGGTGGACAGCAATCTCTGGGGGGGGGGCGCTGTGACGGCTACAATGCAGGGCACCGCAGCGAGGGAAGACACTATGGCAGGGGTGACTCAGATGGTCCCGGTGACGGCAGCTGGGGTGAGTAGTGTTGCTGGTTTGCTATAGGCGTTTATGGCCGGATTCAGCGAGGTTCTGGCTCGGTGTGACATGGGGGCAGGTACGGCTGGGGTGGTTTCCCCGGCGTCGGCATGGACGGCTGCGCTGGCTCCAGTAGTTCAATCTGGGGCAGTGGCCAGCCAGGGCTCGCCGGTGGGGCAAGAAGGAGGGGTGATGGTGACGTCTCCTCAGGTGGGGGCGGGGCAATCAGTAGTGGCTACGACCTCCGAAATGGCTTCATTGCAGGCTCCGGTCAAGGGGATTGAAGAGGGAAAGAAGTAGACGGGGGACGCGGAGGGTGTGCGTTTGGCGGACGCGGCAAAATGCAAAGTCTACGTGTGCTTCGAGGGTCCGCTAGGTGCGCATTTAAAACAGGAAGTGCAGGAACGGATTTGGAAGGGTGAGTACGTGGAGATATTCTCCCTTTTACCCCTGGAAAAGTTCAACCTGGATAAGGTCAAACCGGATGAGAGTAAGAAGGAGGAAGAGGAGAAGCGGCGTTACCGGCTTATTCCCAGGATGTTTAGTACTTGGCTGCAAGCGTTCAATATCCTGGCTAGTGTGTTTGGCGAGAAGTCTCCAGAACAGTGCTTGGCGCTGTTTTGCTATGCGGATGCAATTGGTGAAGCACAGAGGGTGTATGGGGGAGTTTCCTGGTTGTGTTACGATGAATAATTTCGGCAACGCAAGGCGCTCAGGCCATCGATTAGGTGGGACCACAAGAATATCAGCTTGTGGATGAAGTTGATGATCCAGGCGCGGGCTGCCAACACTCCCTTTCCAGGGGGGGCTGGTGGGGGTGCAGGAACTTCGTCAGCATCGGCCGGAAAGCGTAAAGGTTTTTGTTGGCAGTTCAACGAGGGGAACTGCAGATTCGGGGGATCCTGTCGGTTCCTCCATGAATGTTCCGGCTGCGGGGGATCTCATGCTTTAAGTAAAACAAAGGTAAGTC
This sequence comes from Lithobates clamitans, assembly GCA_037952925.1. Classification (NCBI taxonomy): domain Eukaryota; kingdom Metazoa; phylum Chordata; class Amphibia; order Anura; family Ranidae; genus Lithobates; species Lithobates clamitans. The sequence goes on from JBBGZY010001285.1 coordinate 433,043, forward strand.
CGGTGAAGCTGGCAAGAGGGAGGACTCCGATGAAGGTGGAAAAGCTGGCTCCCTTCCTAAGTAGGTATCCTGACCGAGCGGCGGCACGTCTTCTTTTACAGGGTTTTTCTGTGGGTTTTGTGATCCCTTGCACGTTATCCAGTGTTCCTCCTGTCCCCGCTAATTTGATGTCCGCTCGGCACCACCAATCAGTGGTGTCAGCAACACTGGCTAAGGAAGTGGCCTTGGGGAGGATGGCGGGCCCTTTCGATGCGCCCCCATTAGACGAACTGGTTGTCTCTCTGTTGAGGGTGGTTCCCAAGAAGGAACCCAATTCCTTTCGGTTGATTCACCATCTTTTCTATCCGCAAGGTTTTTCGGTTAATGATGCCATTGACCGAGAGTTTTGTACGGTCTCGTACGCATCTTTTGACAAGGCGGCTAAATGGGTTCGTAAGTTCGGCAAGGGGGCTCTCTTGGCAAAAACTGATATTGAGTCGGCTTTTCGCCTTCTTCCGGTGCATCCTGACAGCTTCCGTTTGTTGGGCTGCGTGTGGGTCATTATTTCATTGATCTCTGCCTGCCCATGGGTTGTGCCGTTTCCTGTTCCCTGTTCGAAACCTTCAGCTCCTTTTTGGAATGGGTGGTAAAGGACGTGTCTGGTCTACATTCCATGATTCACTACCTGGACGATTTTTTTGGTGATCGGTCCTTCGGCAGGCAGGGTTTGCCACACTCTACTGGCCACTTTGCAGTACATCTTTGAGTTATTTGGTGTCCCTCTGGTTACCACACTTAAATTCCTGGGGATCGTGATTGACACGGGGCTCATGGAATGCAGGCTCCCCCTTGACAAGGTGGAGGACATGCGGGCGGCAGTGTCCGTTGCCCTCGGCAGCGCTAAGATTCGCCTGCGTTCACTGCAGTCCTTGTTAGGTAAGCTAAATTTTGCGTGCCGCATTATGCCCATGGGCAGAATTTTCTGCAGGCGTTTGGCTGCTGCCACGTTTGGGGTCAAGGCATCGCACCATTATGTGCGTTTGTCTAAGGCACACAAGGATGACTTACGTGTGTAAAATTTATTCATATGAAAATAAAAGCAAATAAATAATACCAATACTACGTATCATGCAAACAGGTAACAAAATATGTAAAGCATGGAAATTAAAAATAGGTTAAAAGTAACATAAGCCCATGTTGAGGTGAGTGTTTAGAGTCGGCTGACGCGTTTCGAGGATAACCTCTTCATCAGAGCCTTTGAGAACCAGGGCACAGTCTATATGGGCCGGTAGGCCAACATATGTACATAGAAGGAATGGCTAGTTGGGAAGTGTAGCCTGAGATGAAAAGTAAGTTTTTCTGTGTTCCATACTAGTCCACGTTCAAGCGTTCTAGGTGGAACAGAGATAAAAAAAATATATATATACACATGTATATATAGTATAAAATATATAGATAGAATTATAACTATAAATACAGTATGGAGCACATGGCAAGTATATGCAATACAAGAAACATATGATAAATTCAAATAAATAAATAAATAAATATGATAGATGGAAATCACATATATGTACATAAAATTGATGAAAGATACAATGTCTATCAAAATTTGATAAGGGATACAGTGTTTATAAGAACCATAATCCATAAGAACCATATATATATGTAACTGAAAATTTTTTAAAAAATGTATATGTAAGTAAAAGAAGTAAGTAGGGAGATGACGAACTGGTAACTAAATGTGTAAACACACCTACCTATGTGGTATGTTGACGGTATGTGTGTTTAAATAGTTGAAATGGGACTGTGGGGTGGTGTGGACCTGAAAGAGGGGGGGGGGGAGGGAGGAAGCACAGTGTTGAAGAAATCAGGGGGAAACCAGAGAGGTGACCTGGGGGAGATCCCTCAGGGCACTGGTAGGCAGTCAAATCATAGCATAATGCAGAGTGAATGAAGAGGCTGGATGGAAAACACATCACCATGCATTTTTTTAGGAGAAGGAGCTGTGGGCAGTTGGAACCCCGCGGCTCAGCAGAAAATCCCTCTGGAACTTCCACAGAGGATAGTAAGAAAAAGAGAAGATGGAGAAGAAGAGGTCGACGAGGAGGACAGAAAAATAAAAAAAGGGAAAAGATAACTCCAACACACACCACAATCAAAATTTTCAACCTATCCAGTTCAGTTTTCGATGACACAGAACTCAATGTTCTATGCAAGGGCCTCAATTTCGCCCCTAGAAATCCACCAAATCTTTTCGAGATCTTTGTAGACCTCAATAGGTACACGAGAAATCTCACTTTAAAAAGGTACTTCGCTCTCCGCGAATCACCCTCTGAAGCATCATCCTCACTCACAAGTACTCCATCTGACAATACACAAAATGTGGATAATGCACCCGAAAATCTAGAGAGTCTATACCAAGAGGGAGCCTGCGAGGACTATGAAATAGAACCAGAACTCCTAGCCCTCATGGAAAAACAGATCGTACACACCGATTTCAAACCCAAGTCTTCTTTTCACCCCCACTGGGCGAAAGGAAAGTACATTCCAATCTTCTATGATATAGTGCTGGATGAAATTAAAAGGATCTGCCAGAACAACTACACCAATGGCAAATACACTAAAATTAGGAATAAAGACTATGAAGTCCCCAAAGAAATCCTTAAGAATTTTCAAGACAGAGAAGACATCATCATTAGACAAGCTGACAAAGGCGGTGGTCTAGTAATCCAAAACAGAAACTACTATATGGCTGAGGCTGTGAGATTACTTGGAGACACCGAGACATATGAGAAACTCCCTGTCGATCCATTACCATCTTTTTCCATCTCTCTGGAAGTTCTACTAAAACAAGCCAGGGAGAACTGAGTCATTACAAAAAGCGAATTCCTCTTCCTGAACAAACAGCACCCACTCACCCCCCACTTTTACCATATTCCCAAGATCCACAAGAATCAGATGAATCCACCAGGCAGACCCATCATTGCTGGAATCGACAGTCTAACTAGTAATCTAGCCTGCTACATCGACCACTTTCTACAAGATCTAGTATTACAACTCCCATCTTACGTGAAAGATTCTGGACATATGCTCGATATTCTCTCGTTTTTTTCATGGCAACCGCAATACAAATGGCTCTCTCTAGACCTCTCATCTCTTTATACTTCCATTGAAGACAAATATGGTATAGAAGCAGTAGAGTACTTTCTATCGAAAAGTAATACACACTCCCTACAGATCAAATTTCTCCTCAACTCCATAAAATTCTGTCTCACCCACAACTATTTTTCTTTCGTGGGTGAGTTTTTTCGACAAACCAAAGGGACAGCTATGGGAGCAAAATTTGCTCCCAGCTACGCTAACCCATTCATGGGCCTCTGGGAAGACAGGTCCATCTGGGCCAATAACCCCTTTAAGGATCAGCTCGCACTTTACACCAGATACATCGATGACATTCTGATCATCTGGAATGGATCGCATACGGATCTCAATAAATTTCTGGAACACTGTAACTCCAATCCCTTTGGCATCACTTTTACCCACGTGACTGACAATACAGCACTTGTTTTCTTGGACCTTGATCTCAAAATCAACGAAGAAGGAATGATTCTATCTAAAACCCATTTCAAACCTAGTGCAGGGAACTCCTACCTTCATGCCAAAAGCCACCATCATCCCAAGTGGATCCGCAACATCCCCTCTGGGCAATTCTGTAGGCTGAAAAAAACCTGCACCAAAAGAAGCGACTACGAAAAGCAAGGGTCCATCCTAAAAAAGAAATTCCTTGAGAAAGGCCTTGAAGAACATCTCATTGAACAAGCCTTCTCAAAATACTGGACACAGTATGATGAACACCCCTCAGTTACCATGGTAACAGCCTCCAAAAAAACAGAGAGAAACAAGCAGACAATGAACAATTACATCAGATTTAGCACACAATACAATACCAAAGCTTTTGACATACAGAGAGTCATCCAGAAGAACTGGAACATTCTCAAGCAAGATCCCATCCTCAATCCAGTCCTACCATCCAAACCCGTAGTTGTATTCCGGAAAGCAAAAGACCTTAGAAGTCTAATAGCACCAAGCAGAGTATGCAAACCCCCGAACCAAACTGAGACCCCTACAGGCCGTTGGACATCCCTTTTTGACCAGAAGGGTAATTTCAAATGTGGAATTAGAAACTGTGGAGCTTGCCCTTTCATGGCACATAGAAAAATAGAAGTCACTGGAAGAGACGGCCGGAACCACAAAATTGGTCAGTTCATCAATTGTGGCACTTCCCACTTGATCTACGGTCTAATTTCCCCATGCGGGTTACTGATTTTCCCTATAAGGCTATAGCAAGGTGGGGGTTGTTTAATAAATAGATACAGTTTGTAGGAGGGATAAGAATTAAGAGGGATATGATTAACAGTACCCCATTGGAGGATAGCAGGGTGTGGCTGGGTGGTCCTAATGGGTTGCTAGGTGGGTGTTGGTCTTTCAGCATCACTTGGAATTTGGGACAGCAACTGACAAGATTCTCCCACCCTCCCTCCCTATTTTTCATACGTTATTTGGATGACTGTTATTTATGTAATTATGTTCGTGGCATCTTTGCTGGGATTGCACACTGTCATAGCAGCTGGCAGAGGTTGTAGGGTTTTTGAAGGCGGGGATAGTTAATTTCTTTGGAAAAAGATGGGTTGGGCCCATCTCTGGTATGGGTGTACCTGCCCTAATAGGCGAGATGGTGCCAGATACAGAGATTTGAGCAGTCAAGGGTGCCTTCAAAAATCCTATGCAGTTTTTCATTTCAGTTATTTCTTTTTATTAAATTTGTGTTATGGTTTGTTTTTGTGTAATAAAATAGGCTGCTATGGCCATTTTAAACCCAAAACAAGTTTGTCTGGCTTAATTATTGTAATAAGGTAAGGTGGTAATTGGGTATCGGGTTATGGCATACAGCCGATACTTGGGCAATACCCCAGGCAAGGCCTGGTTCACACTAGTGCGATGCCAGACATCGCATGTGATTGGCACCACATTGCTGTGCAGTTCACATGCGATGTCTGTGCGATGCGATTTCAGCCATACAAACTGTATACCAAAATGCTGCAGGATCTCTTTCTTGGTCCGCACTGGAATCAGATTGCGTGGGTGTTCACACCTATGCTATCTGATTCCTGCACCATTTCACAGTTCGCACTGCCATCTGCAAACCGATCTGGGGGTGTCGTTAACTTTACATTGAGGTTGGGTTCATACTATAACATGCAGCGCCTCACAGGAATCCAGTGCGTCTCCATTCAGTTTCAGGTTTGATTTCAGCCCGACTTTTTGGCTGAATTCAGACCAAAAGACGCACAGGGCTCCTATTCAAATCGCACCAGAGCCGCAGTGGAGATGTGTGAACCGGCTCCATAGAGAGCCGATCACATTCTCCTGCTATGCAAATTGGATGCAGGGAAAGCAGCATCCAATTCGCATAGGTGTGCACCCAGCCTCACAGATCTTAGTGCGAACCACTGTGCAATTCAGGTGCAATGCGGGAACCCACAGTGGATTTGTAGGATTCTCGCATTGCACTAGTGTGAAAGATGGTGGAATTTATGGATAGCTCCTGTTTGGCCTGCAGAAATATGAATGTGTATGGGTAGCCTAATGCTTCTTCCCTAGCCAATGCACGTAAACTACTTCTAGGTAGCAATGTTCCGATTTGTAACTTCGCTTCCACTTGGAGTACCGAATCAAAAGAAAACTAGCAGCTAAATGCAGTGTTCTAGAGCCGTGTGGTGTGACTACTACGATATCAGTCCGCCGCCTTCTCCTCTCTCTTTGTCCTCCACATCCCGGCTCCTCTATATTCCAGCCCTCTTCCTCTCTTTAGCTCAATCCCTATGGAGAAAGTCACGTGTTCGGGGGCGTATCCACTCCTTGTCTGCAAAAAAAAAAAAAAAAAGCCATTTTGAGAGGGGGAGAGAGACATAGAGGGGCAGCAAAAAGAGAAATGAGAAGAAGGGAAGACGGAGACAAAGGGAGGGGGAGACAGGACTAGGGGAGGACAGAAAGGAGGGGAGGGTGACTTGGGGGGGAGGGGGAAAGACATTTGCAGAAATAATCTTCTAGCTGGCGGACCACAGAGGGAGCAGAGCCAGCACTATCAGGTAAGACGTAGATCTATACTGATCGTCTTTCTGTAGGGGGTTGTTCCATATACGGGGGTCATGGGGGGGTCTGGCGATCCGCTTATTAACAAAGATCTGCAAGGTCAAAGAGATTGGGGGTATTAAGGCAGCACCCAGTTTTCTGTTCCTAGGGCCCTGAGATGGACCATCTCTGCGGTATGTATGTGATCCCTTGAATCCAGCACTAGTGTCCCAGCCTGTGATATGTAATAGCCAGCTGTCTAATTTTGTTTTGAAAACGTGTTTGAGCACTTGATCTGGGCTTTGCTCATTGCACCCTTTTGCTTTCAGGGGGATCAGACAACATCATTTTGCTTCCTATGCGTTTGGTTGTAGCAGGTCATTTTTGCAGTTTATTAGAAAAAGACCCATTAATATGTTGACAGATTCCCTCTGAAAAGTCACCTTTGGTGTGACACCTTTACCAGTAATTACAATTAGCTGATGGCAAGCTTTGCCATGTGTCAGTCTGTCACCTCCAGAGACCTCCTAGTAGGTGTCATTTACTAGATGTTTTTTGATAGTCCATGTGGCCAGGTTATTTGCTAATCAGTAAAGCAAAATGCAAAACATCCAGTGAATGACCAGTTTCCTAATGGACAAAGATAGCTAACCAGCTTCCTTTATTTACTCTAGGTACTACTAGATAAGTGGATGCATCCCACCTGTCACTGGGCTTTTCACACTTGCAGGAATGGAGTCTGCTGCTCCACCACTAAACCTTTTTTGTAGTACGAATGTCTGCAAAGCTTTGTAAGTAATATAGTTGCTGGATGTACAAACATCAGCATGCTCAAATTATGCTAGAAATTGATTAATACTATTGTAAACATAATTTTAGAGGAACTGCAGCCTGCTCACACAATTTGTAATAAAAACATCTTTGCCATTCTGACTCTTCCCTCCAACCACTTTGTATATTTTGAATATACAGTGATTCTGTCCTTGTCAAATATGCTGCAGAAAACTCTCTCCCTTGAGTTTGGCTGCAACCATTTTAACTGTGGGCAGCTGAAGCTGCTGCCTGTTCGCTTCCTGTATTTACACAGAGGCACACCTGCAGTTCTCATTGGCCCTCCTATGACTCATCCCCCCATCCCTTCCTGGCAAACTTTCACTAGAGTGAGATAGGGAGATGTGCATGATGTCATAAGCCAAGGCTTTTTACTAGACAAGAAACAGGGAGTGGGCTGTATAAGATATTTACTCGCAGAAAAAAAAATGTTTTACTATCCAAAGTTAAAAAAACAAGGGCAGAATATTTAGTAGATGGAAAGTTGAAAAAAGAAGGTCCACTTTAAACAATAAAAACAAGCAGGGCAGACACAAAGTGAACTTGAAGTACCGTATTTTGAAACTGAATGTACAAACATTTTTTTGCCATACCCTGGCAGCACTTACCTTCCTTAAGGATTTTTCGTCACTATCCAAATGATCTTGTGCTTATCATTTACAGTGTACACTTTCTTCTTTCTGATTTAGCTTATTTAAAGTGTTATTGAAGTAAATAAAAAAAAAAAAATACTGGGGGCATGATTTTTATAACTGACCCTAGTGGTCTCTTCTGTCATAAATGCTTCTCCTGACCTGTCTGTGGTAATGCCATCTGAGCTGCTCTTGCACAAGCTCAGACCTGGTCTGTGCTGTGGTGATATGACTCCCGTGCCCATGCGCAAAAGTGATGTCATTGCAGCCTGGCCATTCAAGCAGTTGAAGTGATGGAAATCAGAAGGAAGACTGGGCAAAGATGAAAGTGGGAATGGTGACAGCGCAGTACCGGAGGGCCCCATTTGATGGGTAAGTCTGTCATAATGTGCTAGTATGCACTGCATATCAGCACATTATGGCACAGGCCTGCAGAGGGGCAATTTTTAAGGTTTTTCTGGCAAAGTTTAGTACTGCTTTAAGAAGTGCAGTGGACATATGAAGCTAGGGGTTGCCCAGGGAAATTTTATAAAATTTGGGAACCCTGGCTAGACACCCAGGGTACGTCACATTCTCTTCTTTCCTTGGTAACAGATTCCACATCATAGCTCCTTTAATGTACTTTGCTATGGTCATGCTGGCCATATTTAGTACTCTAATGCTAGGTACACATGATCGGAATTTCCGTCAGAAAAAACTTGGATGGTTTTTCCGACGGAATTCCGCTCAAGCTTGCCTTGCATACACCCGGTCACACACAAGTTCTCTGAACTTCCGACCGTCAAGAACGTGGTGACGTATAACACTACGACGAGCCGAGAAAATGAAGTTCAATGCTTCCGAGCATGCGTTGAATTGTTGAATTGCATACAGACAATTCTGCCAGCAAAAGACCAATGGAGCATACACACAGTCACATTTTCAGACAAAAAGCTCTTATTGGAGTTTTGCTGGCAGCATTTCTGATCGTGTGTGTGCAGCATTACTTTGAGGTGCCATTGTCACAAGCGGGACACATTTGCTAGGTTTTCTAGGATTAAACCCTTTAATTCAGGGGTGTCCAAACTTTTTTCAAAGAGGGCGTATGAAGTGAACATACGCGTGGGCCGACTATTTTGCCTGATATTCTTTGAACCATTAAAATGAAATGCAAATGAACTAATACACTGCCCAACAAGAATTCTCTTGCCTTTGTGGCTGTGTGTGTGGTGCAGATTCTAAGGCCTCATGTACACTGCTGCTGGTAAATGGACGTTCAGGAGCAGTTGGGCATCTTTTTCAACTGCTCCTGAACTCTCCTCTATGTTATCTTATCGGTACATGTACACAGGTTTGTTTATAGTCGTTTCTGGGCAGTTGCGTTTAGAGGCTTTTTTTTGGAACTCCAAAAAAATGCGTTCAGAAGGTGTGTTTAGAGGCAATTCAAACGCTAAACGCGGCTACCCGCGTTTAGGCGCATTTTTGTCTAGCAGCATTTTTAAATATTTTATTTTTTACTTTTGAGCCTTGAAAATGCTAAAAGCACACCAAAAACTCAATTATCACTGTGTGCAAGCTTGATATACCAGGTGGCAATTGACATGTGTGTAAAATTAGGCTTAATGTACTCGGGATGTTTTTACAACTTCTCCTCAATGATTTAACTTGACAGATAGTAACCCACGTTTAAACCGTCAGTTTTGCCGCGTTTGCTTTTAGAAGCGTTTGACAAAAAAAAAAAAAATTTTTTTTTTTTTTTCAAAATAGCCAAAAATGAAAAACGCCTGTAAAGAAAAGCGTCTAAACGCGAGTTACCGTATTTGGCCATGTTTGGCATCTGAAACGTCGTAAACTTTGGCATCTGAACTAATTTTTTTGCCTTCAAAGAAAAGCCTATAAATGCAACTGCCTAAAAACGACATTAAATGAACCTTTGTACATGTACACATAACATTGGATGAGTTCAGGGGCAGTTGAAAAAGAGCATCCAACTGCCTCTGGACATCCGTTTACCAGCAGCAGTGTACATGAGGCAGTGTAAAATTAAAAAAATTCTCTGGGTAATTACGCAGCTGAACATACATTTTAGAAAAGTATCCTGTAGACATGCGTTGAGCCATCAATGGATGTGTCCGGTAGCGATGAACTCTTGTCCTTTCACACAATTTTCTACGTCTTTGGAGCTTCAGCCAAAGGAACATCAGGAGCATTTCCTCACACATGCTCATCATGGGATCCATAATCAAGTGGGGTTCCCATTTAAAAAAAAAAGTCAGCAGCTACAAATACTGCAGCTGCTGACTTTTAATCGGACACTTACCTGTCCCAGAGTCCAGCGATGCGGGGGATCGAAGCCCCGCTCGTCCCCCCCTTCGCTCGGCGGCGCCGGCATTTTAACTGTGGGCGCCCAGCTGTGGCTTCACAGCCAGGCACCCACTGCGCATGCGCGCACCGCCACTGGCCCCGCATTCATCTGGGACCGGTCACGTGTCCCAGATGATTGACAAGAGGGAGTGTGGAGAGGCGATCTCCCTTCCTGCACAGAGGGAAGTGATGTCAGTAGCCCAGGCACTGAAGGAGGCAGACTATGAGGTACCCCTTAGCAGCAGGCATTTAGAGGTGAGTAAAAAAAAAATATTTTCTCCAAATGTTTTTTTTTTTTTAGCACATTACTAATTTTATTTTATTTTTTTTTGGGGTGGAACTCCACTTTAACAAACCAACCAAAAAATAACAGCTAGCTTAGCTACAAGCACACTGCTTTCTTAGCTGCTACTCACACTGTTCTCTCACAGAATGGCTGAACTAGTTAATAAATACTTGTTTTTAGTGCTTTCTAATCATTTGGGAGGGTCTCTTGAGGCTATCTTTAGTGAACACGGCATAGCAGGCGCGCGCGTGACCGCTGCATTGCGGGGGTGCCGATGCTTGTGGCCGGCGGTCGCAGATCGCCGCCATTACTAGTAAAAAAAAAAAAAATAAAAAATAAAAATGCCATAAACCTATCCCCTTCTTTGTAGACCCTATAACTTTTGCGCAAACCAATCAATATACGCTTATTGCAATTTTTATTTATTTATTTTTATTACCAAAAATATGTAGAATAATACATATCGGCCTAAACTGAGAAAAAAATTTGCTTTTTTTTAACCACTTGCCGACCGCCGCACGCCGATGTACGTCCCTACTTTGAGGACGGATATCGTTGTTATTGCAGCAGCTAGCTGCCATAACCCCGGTATCCCCGTGTTCGGCCGGCTACAAGATAAAAGTGGTCTCTGCGGCGGATTCGCCGCGAGATCACTTTTATCGGTGGAGGAACAGGGCCCCCCTCCCGCCACAATCCGGTGCCCTCCGCCGCTTACCGGAGCCACCGGCAGCGGTGGAGACGACCGCATCTGTCTCCTTCCTTGGTATGGAGACGAGTGGGGGGAAGATGGCCCCCAGCCGTCTCCATACCTTAGCAGGGCAGGAGCAACGTCAAAACGTCACTTCCGCCCATACGTCTTAACCACTTGACGACCGCCTCACGCCGATGTACGTCGGCAAAGTGGCACGGACAGGCAAAATCACGTACAGGGTACGTGATTTGCCTTCCGCGGGTGGGGGGTCCGATCGGACCCCCCCCCGGTGCCCGAGGCGGTCGTCCTATGTCCAGCGGCGATCGGTGATGAGGGGGAGACCATCCGTTCGTGGCCCCCCCCTCGCGATCGCCGCCGGCCAATGAAAACGCTCCTTTGCTGCTGTATGCTAAACAGCAGCAAAGGAAGTGATGTCATCTCCCCTCGAGTCGGTATTTTCCGTTCCGGCCCGAGGAGAGACGACAAGTATGTGAGTGCACAAACACTACACACACAGTAGAACATGCCAGGCACACAAATCACCCCGATCCCCCCCCCGATCGCCCCCCGATCCCCCCCCAATCACCCCCCCCCCCCCCCTGTCACAAACTGACACCAGCAGTTTTTTTTTTTTTTTTTTTTTTTTTCCTGATTACTGCTAGCTGTCAGTTTGTGACAGTTACTGTGTTGGCACAGTTAGTATTACCCCCCTTTAGGTCTAGGGTACCCCCCTAACCCCCCCTAATAAAGTTTTAACCCCTTGATCACCCCCTGTCACCAGTGTCGCTAAGCGATCATTTTTCTGATCGCTGTATTAGTGTCGCTGGTGACGCTAGTTAGTGAGGTAAATATTTAGGTTCGCCGTCAGCGTTTTATAGCGTCAGGGACCCCCATATACTACCTAATAAATGTTTTAACCCCTTGATTGCCCCCTAGTTAACCCTTTCACCACTGATCACCGTATAACCGTTACGGGTGACGCTGGTTAGTTCGTTTATTTTTTATAGTGTCAGGGCACCCGCCGTTTATTACCGAATAAAGGTTTAGCCCCCCGATCGCCCGGCGGTGATATGCGTCGCCCCAGGCAGCGTCAGATTAGCGCCAGTACCGCGAACACCCACGCACGCAGCATACGCCTCCCTTAGTGGTATAGTATCTGAACGGATCAATATCTGATCCGATCAGATCTATACTAGCGTCCCCAACAGTTTAGGGTTCCCAAAAACGCAGTGTTAGCGGGATCAGCCCAGATACCTGCTAGCACCTGCGTTTTGTGCCTCCGCCCAGCCCACCCAAGTGCAGTATCGATCGATCACTGTCACTTACAAGGCACTAAACGCATAACTGCAGCGTTCGCAGAGTCAGGCCTGATCCCTGCGATTGCTAACAGTTTTTTTTGGTAGCATTTTGGTGAACTGGCAAGCACCAGCCCCAGGCGTCAGGTTAGCGCCAGTACCGCTAACACCCACGCACGCACCATACGCCTCCCTTAGTGGTATAGTATCTGTACGGATCAATATCTGATCCGATCAGATCTATACTAGCGTCACCAGCAGTTTAGGGTTCCCAAAAACGCAGTGTTAGCGGAATCAGCCCAGATACCTGCTAGCACCTGCGTTTTGCCCCTCCGCCCGGCCCAGCCCAGCCCACCCAAGTGCAGTATCGATCGATCACTGTCACTTACAAAACACTAAACGCATAACTGCAGCGTTCACAGAGTCAGGCCTGATCCCTGCGATCGCTAACAGTTTTTTTTGTAGCATTTTGGTGAACTGGTAAGCACCAGCCCCAGGCAGCGTCAGATTAGCGCCAGTACCACTAACACCCACGCACGCAGCATACACCTCCCTTAGTGGTATAGTATCTGAACGGATCAATATCTGATCCGATCAGATCTATACTAGCGTCACCAGCAGTTTAGGGTTCCCAAAAACGCAGTGTTAGCGGGATCAGCCCAGATACCTGCTAGCACCTGCGTTTTGCCCCTCCGCCCGGCCCGGCCCAGCCCACCCAAGTGCAGTATCAATCGATCACTGTCACTTACAAGGCACTAAACGCATAACTGCAGCGTTCGCAGAGTCAGGCCTGATCCCTGCGATCGCTAACAGTTTTTTTGTAGCGTTTTGGTGAACTGGCAAGCACCAGCGGCCTAGTACACCCCGGTCGTAGTCAAACCAGCACTGCAGTAACACGTGGTTCCATAAGTGCAGTTCAAGCTGGTGAGGTGGCAAGCACAAGTAGTGTCCCGCTGCCACCAAAAAGACAAACACAGGCCCGTCGTGCCCATAATGCCCTTCCTGCTGCATTCGCCAATCCTAATTGGGAACCCACCGCTTCTGCAGCGCCCGTACTTCCCCCATTCACATCCCCAACCAAATGCAGTCGGCTGCATGAGAGGCATTTTTATGTCCTCCCGAGTACCCCTACCCAACAAACCCCCCCAAAAAAAGGTTGTGTCTGCAGCAAGCGCGGATATAGGCGTGACACCCGCTATTATTGTCCCTCCTGTCCTGACAATCCTGGTCTTTGCATTGGTGAATGTTTTGAACGCTACCATTCACTAGTTGAGTATTAGCGTAGGGTACAGCATTGCACAGACTAGGCACACTTTCACAGGGTCTCCCAAGATGCCATCGCATTTTGAGAGACCCGAACCTGGAACCGGTTACCGTTATAAAAGTTAGTTACAAAAAAAGTGTAAAAAAAAAAAAAAAATATGAAATAAAAAAAATAGTTGTTGTTTTATTGTTCTCTCTCTCTCTATTCTCTCTCTCTATTGTTCTGCTCTTTTTTACTGTATTCTATTCTGCAATGTTTTATTGTTATTGTTATTGTTATTGTTATTGATTGTTATTGTTATTGTTATTGTTATTATGTTTTATCATGTTTGTTTTTCAGGTGTGTAATTATTTACACTTTACTGTGCTTTATTGTTAACCATTGTTAACCATTTTTTTGTCTTCAGGTACGCCATTCACGACTTTGAGTGGTTATACCAGAATGATGCCTGCAGGTTTAGGTATCATCTTGGTATCATTCTTTTCAGCCAGCGGTCGGCTTTCATGTAAAAGCAATCCTAGCGGCTAATTAGCCTCTAGACTGCTTTTACAAGCCGTGGGAGGGAATGCCCCCCCCCCCCCACCGTCTTCCGTGTTTTTCTCTGGATCTCCTGTCTCAACAGGGAACCTGAGAATGCAGCCGGTGATTCAGCCAGCTGACCATAGAGCTGATCAGAGACCAGAGTGGCTCCAAACATCTCTATGGCCTAAGAAACCGGAAGCTACGAGTATTTCATGACTTAGATTTCGCCGGATGTAAATAGCGCCATTGGGAAATTGGGGAAGCATTTTATCACACCGATCTTGGTGTGGTCAGATGCTTTGAGGGCAGAGGAGAGATCTAGGGTCTAATAGACCACAATTTTTTCAAAAAAGAGTACCTGTCACTACCTATTGCTATCATAGGGGATATTTACATTCCCCGAGATAACAATAAAAATGATTAAAAAAAAAAATATGAAAGGAACAGTTTAAAAGTAAGATTAAAAAAGCAAAAAAATAATAAAGAAAAAAAAAAAAAAAAAAAAAAAACACCCCTGTCGCCCCCTGCTCTCGCGCTAAGGCGAACGCAAGCGGCGGTCTGTCGTCAAACGTAAACAGCAATTGCACCATGCATGTGAGGTATCACCGCGAAGGCCAGATCGAGTGCAGTAATTTTTCCAGTAGACCTCCTCTGTAAATCTAAAGTGGTAACCTGTAAAGGCTTTTGAAGGCTTTTAAACATGTATTTATTTTGTTGCCACTGCACGTTTGTGCGCAATTTTAAAGCATGTCATGTTTGGTATCCATGTACTCGGCCTAAGATCATCTTTTTTATTTCATCAAACATTTGGGCAATATAGCGTGTTTTAGTGCATTAAAATTAAAAAAAGTGTGTTTTTTCCCCAAAAAATGCGTTTGAAAAATCGCTGCGCAATTACTGTGTGAAAAAAAAAAATGAAACACCCACCATTTTAATCTGTAGGGCATTTGCTTTAAAAAAATATATAATGTTTGGGGGTTCAAAGTAATTTTTTTGCAAAAAAAAAAAAAACTTTTTCATGTAAACAATAAGTGTCAGAAAGGGCTTTGTCTTCAAGTGGTTAGAAGAGTGGGTGATGTGTGACATAAGCTTCTAAATGTTGTGCATAAAATGCCAGGACAGTTCAAAACCCCCCCAAATGACCCCATTTTGGAAAGTAGACACCCCAAGCTATTTGCTGAGAGGCATGTCGAGTCCATGGAATATTTTATATTGCGACACAAGTTGCGGGAAAGAGACAAATTTTTTTTTTTTTTTTTTTTTTTTTGCACAAAGTTGTCACTAAATGATATATTGCTCAAACATGCCATGAGAATATATGAAATTACACCCCAAAATACATTCTGCTGCTTCTCCTGAGTACGGGGATACCACATGTGTGAGACTTTTTGGGAGCCTAGCCGCGTACGGGACCCCGAAAACCAAGCACCGCCTTCAGGCTTTCTAAGGGCGTGAATTTTTGATTTCACTCTTCACTGCCTATCACAGTTTCGGAGGCCATGGAATGCCCAGGTGGCACAAAACCCCCCCAAATGACCCCATTTTGGAAAGTAGACACCCCAAGCTATTTGCTGAGAGGTATAGTGAGTATTTTGCAGACCTCACTTTTTGTCACAAAGTTTTGAAAATTGAAAAAAGAAAAAAAAAAATTTTTTTTCTTGTCTTTCTTCATTTTCAAAAACAAATGAGAGCTGCAAAATACTCACCATGCCTCTCAGCAAATAGCTTGGGGTGTCTACTTTCCAAAATGGGGTCATTTGGGGGGGTTTTGTGCCGCCTGGGCATTCCATGGCCTCCGAAACTGTGATAGGCAGTAAAGAGTGAAATCAAAAATTTTCACCCTTAGAAATCCTGAAGGCAGTGATTGGTTTTCGGGGTCCCGTACGCAGCTAGGCTCCCAAAAAGTCCCACACATGTGGTATCCCCATACTCAGGAGAAGCAGCTAAATGTATTTTGGGGTGCAATTCCACATATGCCCATGGCCTGTGTGAGCAATATATCATTTAGTGACAACTTTATGAAAAAAAAAATAAAAAAAAATAAAAAGTGTCACTTTCCCGCAACTTGTGTCAAAATATAAAATATTCCATGGACTCAATATGCCTCTCAGCAAATAGCTTGGGGTGTCTACTTTCCAAAATGGGGTCATTTTGGGGGGTTTTGTGCCACCTGGGCATTCCATGGCCTCCGAAACTGTGATAGGCAGTGAAGAGTGAAAGCAAAAATTTACACCCTTAGAAATCCTGAAGGCGGTGCTTGGTTTTCGGGGCCCCGTACGCGGCTAGGCTCCCAAAAAGTCCCACACATGTGGTATCCCCGTACTCAGGAGAAGCAGCTAAATGTATTTTGGGGTGCAATTCCACATAGGCCCATGGCCTGTGTGAGCAATATATCATTTAGTGACGACTTTTTGTAAATATTTTTTTTTTTTTTTTTTGTCATTTTTCAATCACTTGGGACAAAAAAATAAATATTCAATGGGTTCAACATGCCTCTCAGCAATTTCCTTGGGGTGTCTACTTTCCAAAATGGGGTCATTTGGGGGGGTTTTGTACTGCCCTGCCATTTTAGCACCTCAAGAAATGACATAGGCAGTCATAAACTAAAAGCTGTGTAAATTCCAGAAAATGTACCCTAGTTTGTAGACGCTATAACTTTTGCGCAAACCAATAAATATACGCTTATTGACATTTTTTTTACCAAAGACATGTGGCCGAATACATTTTGGCCTAAATGTATGACTAAAATTTAGTTTATTGGATTTTTTTTATAACAAAAAGTAGAAAATATCATTTTTTTTCAAAATTTTCGGTCTTTTTCCGTTTATAGCGCAAAAAATAAAAACCGCAGAGGTGATCAAATACCATCAAAAGAAAGCTCTATTTGTGGGAAGAAAAGGACGCAAATTTCGTTTGGGTACAGCATTGCATGACCGCGCAATTAGCAGTTAAAGCGACGCAGTGCCAAATTGGAAAAAGACCTCTGGTCCTTAGGCAGCATAATGGTCCGGGGCTCAAGTGGTTAATCACTTCAGCCCTGGAAGAATTTACCCCCTTCCTGACCAGAGCACTTTTCTTTCTCGAACATCACGGGACACAGAGCCACAGTAATTACTGATGGGTTATATAGGTATCACTGGTGATTGGACACTGGCACACCCTATCAGGAAGTTCAACCCCCTATATAATCCCTCCCCCTTGCAGGGATACCTCAGTTTTTACGCCAGTGTCTTAGGTGATGGACGTGTAAAGATGTCCTGTGCTGAGCTCCAAAGGGAATATCCTATATCCTATACTGGGGCAAGCCAGGCGAACCGGATCCATTCAAAGTGTCTTTTCATGGCCGAATTGAATGGTACCCGGGCCTCGTGTCCGAAGAAACAAGGTTTTGCCCGTAACGCTTCTCTTTTTATAGAGCTGGACCCCGCAGATCAGAAAATGGCTTTAAACTTCCTAATTTCTGGCAGGGTGCTTTACGGTCCCAGAACTGTAGGATCCCCCTATCCATAGGGGGCCCCAGTCTCTGACGTTTTTTTCAAACGGAGTCCACCGTGAGAGGCGAAGATTGGGTCTGTGTAAACTGAACCCTGGGGCTGGATATGGTAAGAGGAGATTCCACAGAATTTTCTAATTCTAGTAGGTTTCTCCTTTAAGGTAAATGCATGCTATGCCTATTGTGACCACCGGGGACTGCCAAGAGCACATACCTTCACATGCTGACTGTCTGTCTCAGTGTTTTCATTGCTGCACATGTTTTCTCTCAGCGTCTCAGGCCGGCTGCAAAGGTAAGATGGAAGGGGGGATTTCTCATGTTTGAATGCTCCCCCCCCCCCCCCACAGGCTAGAGAGGGGCCACAGGGGTCTAGAAAGTGGTTATACCACTCGAGCTCTGCGGCCTCAGGCGACCATCTCTGACTATAGCCATTCAGGCAGATCTTACTACCAGCCTCTCTCCCTCCTCCCCCTCCCCCAGCCTTCCTCCAGAAGCATGACAGGAGAGTCGGCCAGCGCGGGAAGCGCTCGTTTTTTTCAAAACTCGAGGGGGGGGGAGGGGCGGGATGTCAGCACAGGTGCTTAGACTCCCACTCAGGCCAACTGCAGGCTATTAAAGGCACTCTGTACAGGTGCACACAGCCTTTGGAGAGACACAGAGCTGACGGTCGCATGTAAGGTGGGACACAGGCATTCTCCTAGGCAGCATTTACTGAAGTAACACCAGACTGAGCATTGGGTAGCAAGGCTTTTAGCCAGACTACATCGCTCAGCAGGCAGTGTTCATTTGTATACCTCACACCTTGTTGCTTTGCACTATGGGTAGAAGAGGTTCAAGCACCCCAGGAACCAGAGACACTAGGGGATCTCGTTCAGGTTCTGAGGGCCCCCTGTCAGCAGCATCCTCCCCCCCTGATGGGCCAGGGATGGCTAGCCAGGGAGAGCCGTTGGGGTCAGGGGGTACACCTGCTTCTGGCACTTCAGCCCCTGTATATATTACACAAGAGGTTTTTTCCTCAACCATTAATGGTCTAGAGCAGGGGTCTTCAAACTACGGCCCTCCAGTTGTTCAGGAACTACAATTCCCATCATGCCTAGTCATGTCTGTGAATGTCAGAGTTTTAAAATGCCTCATGGGATGTGTAGTTCTGCAACAGCTGGAGGACCGTAGTTTGAGGATCCCTGGTCTAGAGGAAAGATTAATGGCCGTGATTAAGTCTTCACTCAGTGGAAGAAAATGCACTAGGCCTTCCTCTGTTCCCCAAGACCCTCTGGAAGAGGAGCTCTGGGATAAAGGAGACGAATCCCTTTCAGAGGATCAGGATGGGATGGATGATTCCTCTTCGGAGGAATCCGGTGGAGAGGGACCCTCTGCGACTTCCCAAGAGGAGAAAGTCTTAGTGCAGATCCTCACTGGATTGGTCCGCTCCACATTTAAGTTGCCCATACCTGAAACTGCTAAAGAACCCTCTTCTGCTTTGGGGGTCACTGAAATCTTTCCAAGCAGCACATGCTTTTCCTGTTCATACTTTACTTGAAAAGTTCATTTGTTCTGAGTGGGATCACCCAGACAAATGTTTTTTTCCGCCGAGAAAGTTTTCAACACTTTATCCGATGGAAGAAAAGTTTATCAAAATGTGGGGAATACCGGCTATTGATGCCGCCATTTCCTTCGTAAATAATAGCCTGACTTGTCCTGTAGACAATGCTCAGATGCTCAGGGATCCTGTAGATAAAAGGATGGAATCCCTATTGAAGGATGATTTCTCCTTAGCAGAATCAGTGGCTCAACCCCCAGTAGCAGCGATTGGAGTCTGTCAATACTTAAGAGACCATGTTAAGCAGGTCATCAAAGTATTACCTGAACAGCAGGCCCAGGGGTTTGCTAACCTTCCAGCGGCCTTATGCTTTGTGGTTGATGCCATTAGAGATTCTATCGTGCAAACCTCCCGTCTTTCACTGGGCTTGGCGCATATACGTAGAATCCTTTGGTTGAAAAATTGGTCAGCCGAAGCACCATGCAAGAAGCTACTGGCTGGGTTTCCATTTCGTGGTGCAAGGTTGTTTGGAGAGGACTTGGATAACTATATCAAGAGAATCTCTTGTGGGAAAAGCACTCTCTTACCTGTCACGAAGAAGAGTAAGCGTCCCTCTTTCAAACAGACTCTTTCCCCAGCGCCGGGGTCCAGAGACGAGAGTCAACCCCAGGGACAAAAGAAGTCCTGGGGGAAGAAGCCTACTAGGCAAAACACTAGACCTCTGCATGAGGGGGCGCCCCCGCTCACTCGAGTGGGGGGAAGACTGCAACAGTTCTCAGAGCTCTGGCAGGAGGATTTCCAGGACAGATGGGTAATCTCCACGGTAACCTTAGGGTACAAGCTGGATTTTCCGGAATTTCCCTCTCCTCGGTTCCTCAGATCAAGTGTCCCCAAAGACCCAGAGAAGAAGCAGTCGCTCCTTCTAGCGTTAGAGCGACTTTTTTCGCAGGAGGTCATTATGATAGTTCCCGCAAAGGACCAGGGATTGGGCTTCTATTCCAACCTTTTTACTGTCCAAAAGCCAAATGGGGATGTCAGGCCCATTCTGGACTTGAGGGATCTGAACCGATTCCTAAGGATTCAATCCTTCCGCATGGAATCAATTCGAACAGTAGTTCCCACCCTGCAGGGAGGAGAATTTCTGGCATCAATAGACATCAGAGATGCATATCTGCATGTGCCCATTTTTCCTGCTCATCAGAAGTTTCTGCGCTTCGAGGTAGGAGGGCGCCATTTCCAGTTTGTGGCTCTGCCTTTCGGGATAGCCACTGCACCTCGAGTGTTCACAAAGATCTTGGCTCTCCTCCTCTGGCCAGATTAAGGGCTCAGGGTATAGCTGTCATAGCATACCTAGACGACCTGCTCTTGGTAGACCGGCCGGTAGCCTCTTTGAATGGAAACTTGAGGACCACAGTCAGGTATCTAGAACACCTGGGTTGGATCCTCAACTTAGAAAAGTCTTTCCTAAAACCAGTAAGAAGACTGGAGTATTTAGGTCTGATTATAGATACAAGCCAGGAGAAAATATTTCTACCCCAGGCAAAGATCACTGCTTTAAGAGAGCTGATTCTGGCAGTAAGGACCAAGAAGGGTCCCTCAGTCCGCCTTTGTATGAGGCTACTAGGGAAGATGGTGTCTTCATTCGAAGCGGTTCCCTATGCTCAGTTTCACTCAAGAATGCTGCAACACAGTATTCTGTCGACCTGGAACAAGAAAGTTCAGGCATTAGACTTTCCGATGCACCTGTCGCATGCGGTGCGTCAGAGCCTCAATTGGTGGCTCATACCCGAAAACCTGCAGAAGGGGAAATCATTTCTACCAGTTACCTGGACGGTGGTAACAACAGATGCCAGTCTGTCAGGTTGGGGAGCAGTTCTGGAACAGGCTGCGGTCCAAGGGGTATGGTCTAGGGCTGCAACTAACGATTATTTTCATAATCGATTAGTTGGTTGATTATTGTTTCGATTAATCGATTAATCGGTTAATAACCTTAAAAAAGTGTGGTGTATAATTTAGTTAATATGTAAAGTTTTTTAAAAAAAATATTTATTCTTAAATATCTCTATGCAGTGGTAAATATAAACAACCAACTATATGGTGAGGGAGCAAAATATTTAACCCACTCTGAGAATAACAGACAGAAGAGATATACTCTATATGCACTATTAGAGGAATATACTGTATATATACTATTAGAGGAATATACTGTATATGCACTATTAGAGGAATATACTGTATATGCACTATTAGAGGAATATACTGTATATGCACTATTAGAGGAATATACTGTATATGCACTATTAGAGGAATATACTGTATATATACACTATTAGAGGAATATACTGTATATATACTATTAGAGGAATATACTGTATATATACTATTAGAGGAATATACTGTATACACTATTAGAAGAGAAATACAGTTTTTTGGCCAATTTGTTGAGCAGATTAAAAAATACAAATTGCTGCAAAAATGCATTACGTGCTTTTCTGCAGCTTCTCCATTGAAGTATATTGAACCAACAAAGCACCGTTTTGCATTAAAAAAAAAAAAAAAGTCCTTGACCCTTTCCAAATAGGCAGCGACTGAAAAAAAGCACAGATGTGAACGTGTCCCATAGAAAACCATGTTAAATGAACTGTAGTGTGTTTCTGCAAAAAGTACCAAAAAACACATAGATGTGAACCAGGTCTAAGACGTTCAGTAACATAATGGGGTTAAAAAAAACCTAAAATTAGCCCTTTATAGTACAAAAAAAGCAAATAATGTGAAAGCAATATTTACAGTAGCGATTATTTGCTCTTTGTACTATATAGGGCTAATTTTATTATTTTTAACCCCATTATGTTACTGGCCGATTAATCGATTATGAAAATAGTAATCGATTAATTACATAATCGATTAGTACCCATCAACATTCTGGAGATCCGGGCGATACATCTAGCTCTAAAAGCCTGGACTATCAGGCTACAGGGTTGTCCGGTCAGGATCCAGTCCGACAATGCCACAGTAGTGGCTTATGTCAATCATCAGGGAGGCACCCGGAGCCGAGCTGCTCAAAAGGAGGTGAACCAGATCTTAGTCTGGGCAGAGATGCATGTGCCATGCATATCGGCAGTTTTTATCCCGGGAATAGAGAATTGGCAGGCGGACTATCTAAGTCGCCAGCAGTTACTTCCAGGGGAATGGTCTCTGCATCCCGACGTCTTTTGGGCCATATGCCAAAGATGGGGGGGTTCCAGATGTAGATCTCTTTGCATCCCGATTCAACAAAAAGATAGACAGATTTGTGGCAAGGACAAAAGATCCTCTTGCATGCGGGACGGATGCGTTGATGATTCCGTGGCATCAGTTCTCACTGATTTACGCATTCCCGCCTATTCTGCTATTACCACGACTCCTTCGCAGGATCAGGCAGGAAAGGAAGTCGGTACTTCTGGTGGCCCCCGCTTAGCCCAGAAGGACTTGGTATGCAGAAATAGTAAGGATGACGGTAGGTTCCCCGTGGACCCTACCGGTACGCCCAGACCTGTTATCTCAGGGTCCAGTGTTCCATCCTGCCTTACAAACGCTAAATTTGACGGTTTGGCTATTGAGACCCACGTTCTGAAGAGTCGTGGGCTCTCAGGTTCTGTCATATCTACCTTGATTAATGCAAGGAAGCCAGCTTCCAGGATGATTTATCATAGAGTCTGGAAAGCTTATATAACCTGGAGTGAATCCAGAGGTTGGCATCCCAGGAAATATGTCATAGGTAGAATTCTTGATTTTCTACAATTAGGATTAGAGATGAAGCTGGCCTTGAGTACCATCAAGGGCCAGGTCTCTGCTTTATCAGTATTATTTCAGCGGCCACTTGCTTCGCATTCTTTGGTCCGAAACTTTATGCAGGGGGTGATGCGTCTTAATCCTCCGGTTAAAGCACCCCTAAACCCCTGGGACTTGAACTTGGTCCTGGCTGTGTTACAGAAACAGCCTTTTGAACCAATAAGTCAGATTCCTTTGGTCTTGTTGACAAGGAAGTTAATTTTTCTGGTGGCCATCTCTTCTGCTAGAAGAGTATCAGAATTAGCAGCCCTTTCCTGTAAGGAGCCTTATTTGATTATACGCAAGGATAGAGTGGTACTACGCCCTCATCCTATTTTTTTTACTGAAGGTGGTTTCTGATTTTCATTTAAACCAAGACATTGTTCTACCTTCCTTTTTTCCAGATCCCTGTTTTTCGGAAGAGAGATCTCTACATTCGTTGGATGTAGTAAGAGCAGTTAAGGCCTATCTAGGGGCAACTGCTCAGATCCGCAAGACGGATGTTTTGTTTGTGCTGCCAGAGGGTCCCAATAGAGGACAGGCAGCGTCAAAAGCTACCATTTCTAAATGGATTCGACAATTGATCATTCAAGCTTACGATTTGAAACAGAAGATTCCTCCGTTTCAGATCAGGGCACATTCCACAAGGGCTATTGGTGCTTCTTGGGTAGTGCATCACCGGGCCTCTGTGGCTCAAATCTGCAAGGCCGAAACCTGGTCTTCAGTCCATACATTCACCAGATTCTATCAGGTGGATGTGAGAAGGCATGAGGATATCGCCTTTGGGCGTAGTGTTCTGCAGGCAGCGGTACAGGGTCCTCAGGTCTGATTGCACCCTACTTGGTCGTGGTTCCCCCCCCTCAGCTAGCATTGCTCTGGGACATCCCATCAGTAATTACTGTGGCTCTGTGTCCCGTGATGTTCGAGAAAGAAAATAGGATTTTTTTAAACGGCTTACCTGTAAAATCCTTTTCTTTCGAAGGACATCACGGGACACAGAGGTCCCGCCCCTCTTCTAATACACTATATTGCTTGGCTACAAAACTGAGGTATCCCTGCAAGGGGGAGGGATTATATAGGGGGTTGAACTTCCTGATAGGGTGTGCCAGTGTCCAATCACCAGTGATACCTATATAACCCATCAGTAATTTGGCTCTGTGTCCCGTGATGTCCTTCGAAAGAAAAGGATTTTACAGGTAAGCTGTTTTAAAAAATCCTATTTTTTACAATTTGGCAGTGCATCGCTTTAACTGCTAATTGCGCGGTCATGTGATGCTGTACCCAAACGAAATTTGCGTCCTTTTGTGCCCACAAATAGAGATTTCTTTTGATGGTATTTGATCACCTCTGCGGTTTTTATTTTTTGCGCTATAAATGGAAAAAGACCGAAAATTTGGAACCAAAACAATATTTTCTACTTTTTGTTATAAAAAAAAAATCCAATAGACTCAATTTTAGTCATACATTTAGTCCAAAATGTATTCAGCCACATGTCTTTGGTAAAAAAAATGTCAATAAGCGTATATTTATTGGTTTGCGCAAAAGTTATAGCGTCTACAAACTAGGGTACATTTTCTGGAATTTATACAACTTTTAGTTTGATGGCCTATCTCATTTCTTGAGGTGCTAAAATGGCAGGGCAGTACAGAGAGGCATGTTGAACCTATTGAATATTAATTTTTTTTTTTGTCCCAAGTGATTGAATAATGACAAAAAATAAAAAAAATATACAAAAAGTTGTCACTAAATGATATATTGCTCACACAGGCTATGGCCATATGTGGAATTGCACCCCAAAATACATTTAGCTGCTTCTCCTGAGTACGGGGATACCACATGTGTGGGACTTTTTGGGAGCCTAGCCGCGTACGGGGCCCCGAAAACCAATCACTGCCTTCAGGATTTCTAAGTGCGTAAATTTTTGATTTCACTCCTCACTACCTATCACAGTTTTGAAGGCCATAAAATGCCAAGATGGCACAAAACCCCCCCAAATGACCCCCATTCTGGAAAGTAGACACCCCAAGCTATTTGCTGAGAGGCATGGTGAGTATTTTGCAGCTCTCATTTTGTTTTTGAAAATGAAGAAAGAAAAGAAAAATGTATTTTTCTTTTTCTTTTTTCAAAACTTTGTGACAAAAAGCGAGGTCGGCAAAATACTCACCATACCTCTCAGCAAATAGCTTGGGGTGTCTTCTTTCCAAAATGAGGTCAATTGGGGGGGGGTGCCATCTGGGCATTCCATGGCCTCCAAAACTATGATAGGCAGTGAGGAGTGAAATCAAAAATGTACACCCTTAGAAACCCTGAAGGAGGTGCTCGGTTTTTGAGGTACCGTATGCGGCTAGGCTCCCAAAAAGTCTCACACATGTGGTATCTCTGTACTCAGGAGAAGCAACAGAATGTATTTTGGGGTGTAATTTCACATATTCCCATGGCATGTTTGAGCAATATATCATTTAGTGACAACTTTGTGCAAAAAAAAAAAAAAAAATTGTCTTTTTCCCGCAACTTGTGTCACAATATAAAATATTCCATGGACTCGACATGCCTTTCAGCAAATAGCTTGTGGTGTCTACTTTCCAAAATAGGGTCATTTGGGGGGGGGATTTTGAACTGTCCTGGCATATTATACACAACATTTAGAAGCTTATGTCACATCACCCACTCTTCTAACCACTTGAAGACAAAGCCCTTTCTGACACTATTTGTTTACGTGAAAAAAAAAATTTTTTTGCAAGAAAATTGATTTGAACCCCCAAACGTTATATATATTTTTTTTAAAGCAAAGGCCCTACAGATTAAAATGGTGGGCGTTTCAATTTTTTTTTTTTCACACAGTATTTGCGCAGCAATTTTTTAAACGCATTTTTTAGGGAAAAAACACACTTTTTTTTTTAATTTTAATGCACTAAAACACACTATATTGCTCAAATGTTTGATGAAATAAAAAATATGATGGCCGAGTACATGGATACCAAACATGACGTGCTTTAAAATTGCGCACAAACGTGCAGTGGCGACAAACTACATACATTTTTAAAAGCCTTTACAGGTTACCACTTTAGATTTACAGAGGAGGTCTACTGCTAAAATTACTGCCCTCGATCTGACCTTCGCGGTGATACCTCACATGCATGGTGCAATTGCTGTTTACATTTGACGCCAGACCAATGCTTGCATTCGCCTTTGCCCGAAAGCAGGGGGGGACAGGGATGCTTTATTTTTTTTTTTTGCTTTTTTATCTTATTTTTAAACTGTTCCTTTTAATTTTTAAAATTTTTTTTTTTTTTTTATCATTTTTATTGTTATGTCAGGGAATGTAAATATCCTCCATGATAGCAATAGGTAGTGACAGTCCTTCCCCCCCTTTTTTTTTTTTTTTTTTTTTTTTTTAAATGGGGTCTATTAGACCCTAGATCTCTCCTCTGCCCTCAAAGCATCTGACCACACCACGATCGGTGTGATAAAATGCTTTCCCAATGGCGTTGTTTACATCCGGCGAAATCTAAGTCATGAAATGCTCGTAGCTTCCGGTTTCTTAGGCCATAGAGATGATTGGAGTCATTCTGGTCTCTGATCAGCTCTATGGTTAGCTGGCGGAACCACCAGCTGCATTCTCAGGTTCCCTGTTGGGACAGGAGAGCCAGAGAAAAAACATGGAAGACGGTGGGAGGGGGGGGGACATTCCCTCCCACTGCTTGTAAAAGCAGTCTAGAGGCTAATTAGCTGCTAGGATTGCTTTTACATGAAAGCCGGCCGCTGGCTGAAAAGAATGATACCAAGATGATACCTAAACCTGCAGGCATCATTCTGGTATAACCACTCAAAGTCCAGCAACATACCAGTATGTTGCTGGTCCTTGTTGGGCATATATTGTAAACTTTTTTTTTTTTTTTCATGCAGCTTGTGGGCTGCATAACAAAAGAGATTGATTGGAGGGTATGCCCACCATTAGAATACCTCCCTTCATCCACCCACTTCTAATGATGGGCATACATGCACCATTTATATATGCCGAAGCATGGGGGCATCTTCTCCACAAGTTAGGAGCAAATCGCTCCTCTGCCCCCATGCTTCGGCATATATCGCCTCCGACAGCGCTGGAGTCACAGCTTTATATATCGTGGGAGCAAACGCTGTTGCTGTCAAGATGAATAAATCTGCGCTGCAGCTGAATGGCGTACCTGAAGACAAAAAAAATGGTTAACAATAAAACACAGTAAACGGTAAAGTATAAAAAAATTGCATACCTGAAAAGCAAACATGATAAAGCCTAATAACAATAAAACATTGCAGAATAGAATACAGTAGTTTTTTTTGTTACACTTTTTTTTGTAACTGTAACCGGTTCCAGGTTCGGGTCTCTCAAAATGCGATGGCATCTTGGGAGACCCTGTGAAAGTGTGCCTAGTCTGTGCAATGCTGTACTCTACGCTAATACTCAACTAGTGCATGGTAGCGTTCAAAACATTCACCAATGCAAAGACCAGGATTTTCAGGACAGGAGGCACAATAATAGCGGGTGTCATGCCTATATCCACGCTTGGTGCAGACCCGACATCTTTTTTGGGGGGGTTCGTTGGGTTGGGGTACTCGGGAGGACATAAAGAAAATGCCTCTCTTGCAGCCGACTGCATTTGGTTGGGGATGTGAATGGGGGAAGTACGGGTGCTGCAGAAGTGGTGGGTTCCCAATTAGGATTGGCGAATGCAGCAGGAAGGGCATTATGGGCACGACGGGCCTGTGTTTGTCTTCTTCTTGGTGGCAGTGGGACACTACTTGTGCTTGCCACCTCACCAGCTTGAACTGCACTTATGGGACTCTCCATGTCACCAAGTGTTACTGCAGTGCTGGTTTGACTACGACCGGGGTGCACTAGGCCGCTGGTGCTTGCCAGTTCACCAAAACGCTACCAAAAAAACTGTTAGCGATTGCATGGATCAGGCCTGACTCTGCGAGCGCTGCATTTATGCGTTTAGTGTTTTGTAAGTGATAGTGATCGATCGATACTGCACTTGGGTGGGCTGGGCTGGGCCGGGTGGAGGGGCAAAATGGAGGTGCTAGCAGGTATCTGGGCTGATCCCGCTAACACTGCGTTTTTGGGAACCCTAAACTGCTGCGGACGCTAGTATAGATCTGATCAGATATTGATCCATTCAGATACTATACCACTAAGGGAGGTGTATGGTGTGTGCGTGGGTGTTAGCGGTACTGGCACTAATCTGACGCTGCCTGGGGTGACCCAGACCCTATCTGACCCTAAAACCTAGCTTTTATCACCGCCGGGCGATCGGGGATCTAAACCTTTTTTAGGTAATAAACGGCGGGTGCCCTGACACCATAAAGAATAAACTAACCAGCGTCACCCGTAACAGTTATACGGTGATCACTGGTGAAAGGGTTAACTAAGGGGCAATCAAGGGGTTAAAACCTTTATTATGTAGTATATGTGGGTCCCTGGCGCTATAAAACGCTGACGGTGAACCTAAATACTTATCTCCCTAACTAGTGTCACCAGTAACACTAATACAGCGATCAGAAAAACGATCGCTTAGTGACACTGGCGTCGGGGGGTGATCAAGGGCTTAAAACTTTATTAGGGGGGTACCCTAGACCTAAAGGAGGCTACCACTAACTGCCCTAACTGTCACAAACTGACACCAATGCAGTAATCAGAAGAAAAAAAAACTGCTATTGGTGTCTTGGGTGTCACTGTGACACGGGGGGGTTGATTGAAACGAAAAATACCGACCCGAGGAGAGATGACATCACCACCTCTGCCACTGTTTACTATACAGCAGCAGAGGAAGATTCTCATTCGTTGGGAGTGATCACGAGGGGGTGGCCACGAATGAGTGGTCTCCCCCTCAGCCTGGATCGCTCCCCTAACGATGCCGACCGCCTCGGGCACCTGCGGGAGGCAGATCACGTACCATGTACGTGATTTTGCCTGCCCGTGCCATTCTGCCGCAGTATATCTGTGTTAGGCGGTCGGCAAGTGGTTAAAGGCACATTTTTCAAATGACAAATTTTTTATTTTTTAATTGCATTTAAGTCCAAATATGGGATCTGAGGACTTTTTGACCCCAGATCTCATATTTAAGAGGACCTGTCATGCTTTTTTCTATTACAAGGGATGTTTACATTCCTTGTAATAGGAATAAAAGCGACCCAAATTATTATTATTTTTTTTTTTAAAAACGGTGTAAAAATAAATTAAAATCAAGTAAAATAAATAAGAATTTTTTTTTTTTTTTTTAAACGCCCCGTCCTGACGAGTTCGTGCGCAGAAGCAGACACATACATGAGTAGCGCCCGCATATGAAAACAGTGTTCAAACCACACGTGAGGTATGAGGTATTGCCGCGATCGGTAGAGCGAGAGCAATAATTCTAGCCGTAGACCTCTGTAACTCCTCAAAACAGGCAACATGTAGAATTTTTTTAACGTCGCGCCTGGAGATTTTTGAGGGGGCAAGTTTGACGCCATTCCACAAGTGGGCGCAATTTTGAAGCGTGACATATTTGGTATCAATTTACTCGGCGTAACATTATCTTTCACAATATAAAAAACAATTGAGCTAACTTTACTGTTGTCTTATTTTTTTATTCAAAAAGTGAATTTTTTCCAAAAAAAGTGCACTTGTAAGACCGCTGCGCAAATACAGTGTGAAAAAAAGTATTGCAATGACAGCCATTTTATTCTCTAGGGTGTTAGAAAAAAAAACAATATATAATGTTTGGGGGTTCTAAATAATTTTTCTAGCAAAAAAAACTGTTTTAAACATGTAAACACCAAAATATCAAAACGAGGCTGGTCATTAAGTGGTTAAAAAAAATTGGGGATATTATAGCCAATGTACAAAATATTGTGTTTTTTTTTTTTTCAAAATTGTCACTTTTTTTTGTTTATAGCTGATCAGATGATCAGATACCACCAAAAGAAAGCTCTATTTGTGGGGGGAAAAAAGGACTTCAATTTTGTTTGGGTACAGCGTCGCATGACTGTGTGCAATTGTCAGTTAACCACTTCAGCCCCGGAAGATTTGGCTGCTGAACTTTAAGTAACGAACTGTGAAGCAAAATAAGGGTCAGTGCCCATCTACAGCCTCACCATTGCCTTGAATGCAGCCTCTGAATGCAGCCTCACCATTGCCATCAGTGCAGCCTGATCCATGCCCATCTGCAGCCTTGGTGGTGGCGGGATGAGCACCAACAGATTACATACAGGAGAATGTCCTAATTACTCGCTGGCCTCTTTAATACAAAGTCTTGCCTCCTATAATGGGGAGAACAGTCTTCCAATGCCAGCCCAGCAGACGGGACTTCCTATTACAGAGGCCGCCGAGTAAACAGGAGATTCTTCTGTATTTAATATGACAACGACACTCGTCCCGCCCCCTCCCTGTCCCCTCTGAGGAACAATACAGTATATATCTTTTGTGCTTGGGGATTTGTTGGGGGCAACAAAAGAGATTTTATAGATAGATAGAGAGAGAGAGAGAGAGAGAGAGAGAGAGATAGATATTATCTATATCTCTATCCAAATTACAAGTGGGGCCTTATGAAACCAGAAAACGGGCCGCAATTGGCCCGCGGGCTGGACTTTGGACATGCCTGTTTTAGTTTATTGCAATTGTTTTATGGGTAAGCACAACAATGACCCTTCTACCTTTCTAACGATTGGCATATGGTATGACTTGTTGTTGGATTTGAGTTACTTAAGACTATGCTACTTGCTATTAAAAAAAAAAAAAAAAAATACATAAGATACATTCACTGTAGATCTTACTACTTAGTTGTCCACTATAATCACTTATATACTCTAGTTATTGGTGACATTTTGGATGTATTTTCCTGTCCTCAAAATGTTTTCTTTTGTAAATGTACATTTGTCTACATATACTCAATAAAAATGAATTAAAAAGAGTACAGTGCACCATGCATATGAAAAGAAGTTTGCCTTTTCTGTAGAGCTGCTCATTTGAGTATTTGAACTCTTCTGAGTTATATTTTCCAGAATGCCGAGTAATTTCAGCTGCAGCAAATTAAAGTAGTGGTTGGCACTTAAAGGGGCTGTATGGGTTTGTTTTTTTTGTTTTTTTTGTTTGTTTTTTTTAAATAACAAACATGTTATACTTACCGTATATACTCGAGTATAAGCCGAGTTTTTCAGCACTTTTTGTGTGCTAAAAGTGCCCCTCTCGGCTTATACTCGAGTCAAGCACTTTTCTGCAGCAGAAAATTACATTTTCTGAACTGACTTTGGGGCCCCATATTTCGGGGACATGTTTGTTATTAAAAAAAACAAAAGCAAACCCATACAGCCCCTTTAAGTGCCAAATTAAGGAACCCAAACTTGGTATGCAAACCTGGTGGAAGTAGCACCACAACATATCCAAAGCTGGGGTTCCTAGCACCAAGTGGCCCCGAGATATGGGGCCCCAAACTTGGTTCAGAAAATGTAATTCTCTGCTGCAGAAAAGTGCTTGACATTTTCTGAACCGAATTTGGGGCCCCGTATCTCGGAACCACAACTTTAGATATGTTGTAGTGCTATTTCCACTGGGTTTGCACACCAAATTTGGGGTTTTTACTGTGTCCCTCTGCAGCAATGTCATTTCAGAACCCTTTGGGTCCAGAGACCCCAAATTTTGGCTGCAGCTAGGGGGCATCTAGGAACCCTTAACTACCGAGTTTGAAGTTTGGGGGACCTATGGCTGCAAATGGGCACAATGAGGCATGCAAATGGACACAGTGAGGCTGCAAATGGGCATTGTTGACCCTCTCTTCCACTTTCAGTAGCTGCGCATTTCTCACCCTAGGCTTATACTCGAGTCAATATGTTTTCCCAGTTTTTTTGTGGTAAAATTAGGTGCCTCGGCTTATATTCGGGTTGACTTATACTCGAGTATATACGGTACCTCCACTGTGCAGTTTGTTATGCACAGAGTGGCCCGATCCTCCTGTTCTGGGGTCCCTCGGTGGCTGTCTCGGTACCTCCCCGCAATAGCTAAGCCCCCTCTGGGAAGCTCTATCCCAAGGGGGTTAGCTTGCAGGCACACTCCGTGTCATACCTGCTGCGTCCATAGACACAGAGTGTATGACTCAGTTCCGCCCCACGGTGGCCCCCACATTAGTTGTGATTGACAGCAGCACGAGCCAATGGCTGCGCTGCTATCGATCTATCCAACCAACGGCCAGACTCCATGGAGAAGGGGACGCACACAGCAGGAGAACAGGCTAACAGGCTCAGGTAAGTAAATGGGGGGGGGGGGGGAGCGTCATTGCCAGGTCTTTTTTCACCTTAATGCATCCTATGCATTAAGGTGAAAAAACATGAACCTTTACAACCCCTTTAACATTCAGTATTGCTTTGTGTTTTTTTGTTAATTATCATAAACTTTATCTGATTCCTTTGTTGCATTGGAACATCTACTCTGTAACTGGAAGATCTGCATTTTACTAGCTTTGTCATCAATTTATAAATGGATCATTACATCTGAAAATGTCAACAAAACTAAAATCCAGGCATGTTATTTTACCAACGTTGGGCCAACTTCAGTATTTAACCACTTCAATACAGGGTACTTATACACCTTCCTGCCCAGAACAATTTTCAGCTTTCAGAGCTGTCGTAGTTTGAATGACAATTGCGCGGTCATACAACACTGTACCCAAACAAATTTTTTTTTTTATCATTTTGTTCCCACAAATAGAGCTTTCTTTTGGTGGTATTTGATCACCTCTGTGGTTTTTATTTTTTGCGCAACAAATAAAAAAAGACCGAAAATTTTGAAAAAAATAAGTTTTGCTTTTGTTTCTGTTAAAACATTTTGTAAATAAGTAGGTTTTTCTCTTTCACTGATGGGCACTGATAAGGCGGCACCGATGAGGTGGCACTGATGGGCACTCATGGGTGGCACTGATGGGCACTGATAGGCGACACTGGGCACTGAAAGGCTGCAAAGATAGGCTTTTATGGGCGGCACTGATAGGCATCCCTGGTGGCACTGGCAGTGGTAGACATTGGAGTGGGCGCTGGCAGCTGCCTGGGCATTGATTGGAAGCTGCCTGGGCACAGATTGGTGTTTTCCTGGGGGTCTAGGGGGCATACCTGGTGGTCTAGTGTGGTGGCCATCCTGGTGGTCCTGGGTGGGATCCGAGGGGGGGCTGTGCTGATAAACAATCAGCACAGACCCCCCCTGTCAGGAGAGCAGCCGATCGGCTCTCCTCTACTCGTGTCTGTCAGATGACTTTCCTATTTACATCGTGATTAGATGTGATTGGACACGGCTGATCACATGGTAAAGAGTCTCCGTCAGAGACTCTTTACCTAGATCGGAGTTGCGGTGTGTCAGGCTAACACACTGCAACAACGATCGGCGCGATGCGCGCCCCCGGGGGCGCTCAGCGTGTTAATATCCTGATCACGTCATATGACGTCCGGTCAGGATATTGAAACCACTTTGCCGCCGTCATTTTGCTATATGGCGGGCGGCAAGTGGTTAAAGTTCTCTGAGCATTCAACCCTCCAACTAATTCTTCATTTATGAAATATAAAATAACCGTGTAGTTGCGCTACTGTAAAAAGAATATCAGATGACACATATAGCAGCCAGCATCAACAAAGTAGTGACAATGTAAAGAGTAAAAAGAAAAACAATGCAGCGCTAGAAGTCAGGATTGGGTAATCCACACAAATTTGACTATCAACCGTGCAGCATGATAGTGTATAACCAAGTGTGGAGAAATAAATGTAGAAAAAATGTAAAAAAACAACTACAATATTATGGTGAGTCCATGACCATATCAATGACCAATAACGTTGACATTATGGTCATATAAATGTCCAACAAAGGTGAACTAGATGGGTGAAAGAATTCTCAAAGGTGCTACGTGGTTCACGGAGGTGGTGTTCCAGTACTCAGTATCCACAGCAAAGAATATATGGACCTTACGCTTACCGGAACAGGTGGACACATTTGCCGTATGGCTAGGTGTCATACAGGCTTGAGGATCGTTCGATCGAAATAGGTGCTTGATGGAGAGGCGTATACGGCAGGTTCCACTAGTTCTTTTGCAGCAATGGTAAACGGCCTGGGGACAGCAGATGTTCCAAGTCCAGTTACAGGCACTTCTCCAACAGGTGTATATTGGGGAGATACACCTTTCACATAGCCACCATAGGGACATGGAAAAGGAAAAAAGGCCCCACATAGTGCTAGAATCCGAGTAAAACAGGTTTATTATAAACCAAACAGGGTAAAAATCCAAATAACAGCAGCCAGGATAAAAGTGATCACAATAAATAGCGTGGTACCAGGAACAAAAAATCAATTGCAACCCGACATGTTTCGGACTAGAGGTCCTTCTACTGGGGCATATTGTCCTTTGTTTGGTATCACGCTTGTATATATGGACACATGAATGGTTTAAAATCGGCATCAGCTGTCAAACTATAATCGGCTGTGAGAGGCCGTTGTAAAACGGACCTCGCAGCCAATAAACATCCAAGTAAATGAGAGTGACATGCACTTGTACTGCCACCCAATCACAAGTAGCCAAGTGTGTCCTATCAGCTGTGGGAGACCGATATGGGGCGGACCTCACAGCCACTGATAATCTAGGTGGATAGGAGTAGTTTGTGGTAGTACAGCAGCCCAATCACGAGCCGCCAAACACACCACCTGACGTCACATTACAGGAAGTCGTCCCCACGCTCTGGCTCTTGTGCTCCAAGCCTCAGTTCCATTCTAGGAAGAGGCAAGTGTGGATACAAAGTGTGGAGCGGCGTAGCTCCGCCCACCCACCGCGCTCCAGCGTCATTGCATAGAGGGGCCGAGCGCAGGTGACTGGACAGCTGAATGTGACACCGGAAATCTTAAAAAGAAGCACGGATGTGCTAGCAAAGCAATACTGTTGTCAGGTTTGAAATTTAAAAAGCATAAAAACATATTAGAAACACAAGGACATCAATTGCTAAACTCATACATTCTTTGCCAAGACTTATAGGCATATAGGAAAGGAACTTTTAACTCACATTGACTGCACATCCTAACAATATTTTCTAAAACAAATTTAGCTTGGGACATGTAAGACCACAATAATCGGTCTATCTCAACATCTATCTTGAATAAATGATAAATGTATAGAAAATGGTGTATCTGATAACTATATGGGACCCCAAAAGAGGGGGAAGAAGCTGAAATTACTGAACCTGTGAGTGAATCATGACCTGCTTATTCAAATCGGGCTGAATAAGAATGGGTGGGTAATATGATAAAGGTAAATATTGGCAGGTGTAAAAACGGAAGTGAGTGTAACCAAACCTGAATGCACTATGAAAAGGGGGGCCAAATCTTCAATAAATCATAATTTGTTGATGAAAGCATTCAGGTCCCATTCAACATTTAAGCTGTGAGGGAAATAACTCTTTAGCTGGAATATCCAAAAAGTTTCATGTTGAGAAACCCCTCTAATACGTGGGCCCCCCTCCAGTGCGAAATGTATTTATCAATGATTTGAAATTTTGTGCCTTTTGGATTCCTGTCGTGATGTTCAAGAAAATGTCCAGGCACACTATGATTTGTACGGCCTAGTTTGATAGCGGTAATGTGCTCGTTCACCCGGGTGCTAAACGCCCTTATCGTGCGGCCCACATACTGTCTATTGCACGGACAAGTAATGAGGTACACTATAAAGCGTGTAGCACACGTGGTGAAATGTTTCATGTGGTATGTAATAGAAGTAACTGAAGACTGGAATGTTTCAGACTTCCTACGTCCACATACGTTATGCATACAGACATTACAACGTCTGCAGGGGTAATATCCCTTAGTTTCTGGAAAAAGGGATGTTCTATTGGGTGCTTCTATGACATTATGTGAAATATGATCACGGAGAGAAGGGGCTCCTCTAAAGGTAACACCTGCATGATTAGGGAGCACTGGACCTAAAACTGGGTCACTTTTCAGAACTCTCCAATGTTGGTTCAAGATGTGTTTGATTTGCCAATGTTGGATGGAGAACTGAGTGAACATTGACCATTTGAATTTATCATCAGGGGTGATCTTAGAACGTTCAGTAATGAGTGTCTCGGTCAATATAAGAGATTCTAGAGATCTCCTGATCTAAAAGCGTTGGCTGGTACCCTTTTGCGACAAAACGCTCTTTCAAAAAATTGGCTTGTTTTATGAAGTCTCCAGAGGTAGAACAATTTCTGCAAATCCACAGCAGTTGACTCCGTGGGACAGATTCCAACCAGGGGTTGTAATGGCAACTATCAGTAGAGATATAGCCATTTCTGTCCGTCGGCTTGAAGTAGGTGGTAGTCACAATCCGACGGTCAGCTATGGATATCTCTAAATCTAAAAACTGTATGGAGGTGAAACTTGTCTCGTAGGTGAGGACTATACCTCTCTCGTTGTTGATAGTGGCCATGAACTCATGGAGAGTTTCCTCATTCCCTCTCCATAGGAGGAGGATGTCGTCTATATATCTTGCCCATAAACACAGCTCGGGCCGCTGTGACGGGTAGACGACATCCTCCCATAGCGCCATAAAAAGATTGGCGAGGCTGGGGGCAAATTTTGCCCCCATAGCCACGCCTTTCTTCTGCAGGTAAAACTGGTTGTTATACCAGAATATTCGATTACAAAGCTTTGTTGGATGGAGGGAATACTGTTAGTCGTGGCAAGATAATGTTTTACAGCTTCAAGTCCCAGTTTGTGTGGAATGCAGGTATATAATGACGTGACGTTCGCTGTGACCAGGATAAGGTTATCCTGGTAGTCAATGGACGCCAAACGGCGAATGGTATCGCCTGTATCTTTCAAATAGGAGGGGGCTTGGCATACCAGCGGTTGAAGGTAGAAATCAATGTAGCGGCTGATTCTGGAAGAAATCGCATCTATTCCGCTTATGATCGGTCTCCCGGGAGGTCTAGTAATACTCTTGTGTATTTTCGGGAGGAAATACATAACCGGGATCCTGGACCCACTGGGACAAGGTATTTTTTTTTTTTCTACAATTTCTATTAGTCTCTTTTTGAACGCCTTTGTAGGATCATTATTTAGTGCTATGTAGGTCTTATCG